>ML784602.1:338125-367862 GCA_009831015.1 Picea engelmannii
GGGGATGTTAGGATCATTTAGACACTTAGGAGTTAGTTAAGATCTACTTGGTCTAATATGTCGTTAGGTAAAAGTGTGTTTCTTTAGTATGCATTTGTAGTTAGGAAATCTGACGGTCACGATATGTTCCCGACATAGATTGATCTGACGGTTCATACTCTCCTTGATCTTAACGACCATTGATTTGTGGCTTAACACCCGATTGGTCCATGATCTCTATTTAAATATCATGGAGGGTCATTTGCCGATGATCGATTGTGAGAAACTCTCTTGTAAAATATCTCTATAATATTTTTCTTTGCATTAATAAACTGCTCCAAGTGGCTGTGTTGGTTGGGGCTGTGGATGTTTCCCCATAGGGGTTTTACCATGAAAAACATCAGTGTCTTGATGTTTGATATGGTTATGTGAGTGGTTACTGAAGGTGTTCGTCCTTTGTTGGAATACCTGTGTTGTCAAACAATAGTATATTGGGTGGATTCCCAAAATGGAGAATTCGATCGACCTGGGACTATGAGAAAACTTACAGACACAGCCTGAATCTGATTTTGTGAACAACATGGGTGCAAAACATCTTGGATTTATAACAGATCGAGTGGAAGGATGAATCATGCCAAATAATAGTGAGTTCATGGAAACTGGATGTTTCGAATCAGATTTCATATTTTCCATGGCACATCCCCACGTGTAAGGTGCATGCGATGAGGGTTGCAGAGCATACATGATACGAACGTCGTGATTTTTCATTCCCTCGACCTTCATAATGAGATGATAATAGTTTTTTTCACTTGTCGATGCGACCTTCGTTAACTACTTGACTCTACCTAGGGCACGCAGAGACTAACCTCTAATAGGACTCGACCCACTGGGAAAGACATACATGTACCATTTATGCATGTTTTCGACTCTAAAATCCCTTCTCTCTTCCAAGGGGCAACCGACCACTTGCTGAATTCGACCCCTTTACTGTTACATACCTGAATTTGCACATTTGGACACATGGAACATATCTCGACTAAACACTGACTCTAACTGAAAGAAAAATGGAGGAGCTAACATGAAAAATTGCAAGATGACAAAAGATGCAAAGGTAATTCCAAAACCTAAATTTGGGATATAATGGTAGCTAAGTTAAAAGCTAAATTAATACCAAATACTATCATATAAATTTTCTTAGGAAATTATAGAACCTAAGACAGAAAGGCTTGTCAGTGAAGGAGTACACTGAAGAATTTTACAGGTTGAACATTAGAGCAGGTCATCAAGAGAACTATGAAGAAAAACCTACCAGGTATATAAATTTACTAAGGTATGAGATTCAAGATGAAATCAACATGATTATAGTAAGAACTATGGAGGATACTTATCAAGTGGCACTGAAAGTAGAGGAAAATTTGGCCAGGAAGAAAAGCCAACAAAATAGGGTGGAAACTCCAAATAGAGGTAGAGGAATTTCCCGAGAGAAGTTCCAAAAACCCAAAACTAAGGATGAAAAGTATCATAGTTATAAATAAAAATGAGGAAGTTCCATAGGTGGACACTATGGTGGTAGAAAATCTTTTCCTTGAGGAAGACAAAGAGGCATAAGAGGAGAAGTGAAATGTTATGCCTATGAAAATACAGGGCATACGTCTTTGGAATGTCCTAAGAAGAAGAAAGATGAAGAAGATCACATTTCTAAAGAACATAATAGGAATGTGGACGAAGAAAAAAAAGAAGATGGAATATCCCTCATGATGAGGAAAGTTCTCATAGAAATAGAGAAAGAGGAAAAGGATCCAATTCAAAGGAACAATCTGTTCAGGACTTCCTGCAAAACCAAAGATAGGGTATGCAAAGTAATCATATATAGTGGGAGTACTGATAATTTGGTATCCACATAAATGGTGGAAAATACGGAGCTGGAGAAAACTAACATCCACACTCGTACAAAGTATCTTGGTTGCAGAAGGAACACTAAGTGATGGTAAGTTGACAAAGTAAAGTTGAGTTTGAGATCGGAGGTTATAGAGATGAGAGTTTGTGTGATGCCATACCCATGGATGTTTTCCATGTTTTGTTGGGAATACCATGGAAATATGGTATATATATCATACATGATGGAAGGGAAAATACTTACACCCTTGAAAAGAATGGTTGTAAGAACATGTTACTTCTAATAGAAGATAAGGGAATAAAGGAAGAAGCTAGTCCTAGCCTAATTCTCATGAGTGGAAAGGAAATATTGAGCGAATTCAAGAAGGAAAAATAAATGTAGTTTGTTGTGGTGAGTAAGCCTAGAGTCATCCTTACGAACACTTCTATGGATGATCTTCCTGCAGAGATTCAAGAGTTATTGCATAATTTTACTGATATCGTGGTGGATGAATTACCTCATTCTTTACTTCCCATGAGGAGTATCATTCATCACATTGACCTTATTCTAGGAGCAAGTTTTCCAAATAAAGCAGAGTATCGGTTGACAACTCAAGAGAATGAAGAGGTGAAGAATCAGGTCCAAGAGTTGTTGGATAAAGGTTTGGTCAAGGAAAGTTTGATTCCATGTGCAGTACCAACTATGTTAAGTCCAAAGAAAGATGGAGGATGGAGATTGTACACCTATTCAAGGGCCATCAATAATATAACAATTAGGTATATATTCCCTTTACCTAGAATGGATGGTTTGATGGATTGCTTGAGTGGAGAAAATGATTTTTCCAGGATAAAATTGAATAGTGGCTATCATTAGATAAGAATGAGAGAAGGAGATGAATGGCAGACAACATTCAAGATGAATGAGTGATTGTATGAGTGTCTTTTTATTCCATTGGGATTAAAAAATACCCCGAGCACATTCATGAGATTGATGAATGAAGTACTCAAGGATTTCATTGTTAAGTTTGTAATTGTGTATTTAAATGACATTTTAGTTTTCAGTAAGACTGAAGGAGAACATTTGAGGCACTTAAAACTAGTCTTGAGGAGGTTGCAACAAGGGAAGTTGTTGATAAATATGAGGAAATGCTATTTTATGAAGACATAACTCATATAATTGGGTTTTTTGATCTCTTCAAATGAGTTGAAGAAAGATCCATAGAATGTGAGGGAAATCATATAATGGCCTTCTCCAAGGAGCGTGATTGATGTAAGAAGTTTTCATGGGTTAGCAATTTTTTATAGGAAATTCATCAGGGATTTCAGTAACATGTGTGCACCCATACTAGAAACTGTAAAGAAAAAGAACAGATCCTTTAATTGGACAACAAAATATGAAAAAGGCTTCATAGTATTGAAGGAGAATATAATAGAACAACTAATTCTAGTTCTTCCAGATTCAAGAAGACATTTCAACTGAGATGCGATGCAAGTGGAGTATCTATTGGTGAAATATTGAGTGAAGACAATAAGCATGTTTCTTATTACAGTGAGAAGTTGAATGAAACTAAGAGGAAGTACTCAATGTATGACAAGGAGTTTTATGCTATAATACAAGCTCTGAAAAAGTGGAGGCATTGCCTCATTCCAAAGGATTTTGTCTTGTACAGTGACAATCAGGCTTTACAATTTATAACCAGACAAGAGAAGTTGAACCAAAGACATGCTAAATGGGTAGAATTCATGCAAAAAAATTATTTTTTCACTAAGCACATTAGTGGTAGCGCTAACAAAGTTGTTGATTCTTTGAGCAGGAGAGGTCTGATTATGCAGGAATTCCAAGTGGGGACCTTAGGGTTTCAACACCTTAAGGAGATGTATCGAGAAGATCCATATTTCAAGGAGGCTTAAAAAGCATGTGAAAACCCTTTTCTAAGGGAAAAAATCCAATGGATGGAATATTTGATCCAGTATGGACTATTGTTCAAGGGAAGCTAATTATGTATTATGAAATGATCAATGAGAGACAACTTGTTGAAATAAAACGCAGTGGAGGATTGGTTGGAAAATTTGGCCATGATAAGACTTATGAATAGTTGAGTTATTCATACCATTGGCTAGGTATGAGGTATGATGTGAAGAAATTCATGGAAAAATGTAGAGTCATCTAGTATGCCAAAGGGAAACAATAAAAAAACTAGTGTGTAACAACCATTTCCTATTCCAAACAGGCTGTGGGATGCCATAAGCATGGATTTTGTGTTGGGATTACCAAGAACCCAGAGGAGGAGTGATTCCATATTTGTATTGGTTGACAGGTTCTCAAAGATGGCACATTTCATACCATGTCAGAAAACCATTGATGCTACTCACATAGCCAATTTTGTTTTCAAGGAGGCTGTGAGATTACAAGACTTGCCAAGAAGTATACTCTGATACAGAGATACCAAATTCATGGGACACTTTTGGAGAACTCTGTGGGAGAATCTAGGGAGAGAATTTTCCTTCATTTCAACATATCACCCTCATACATATAGACAAACTAAGGTAGTAAATCAGAGTTTGGGAAATTTGTTGAGGAGTTTGGTCACTGAACATCATAGTCAATGGGATTGAATTATTCCCCAAGTAGAGTTTTCTTATAATGATTCACCGAACAAAAGAACTGTAAAAGGTCCATTTTCGATAGTGTATGGAATGCATCTGAGAGGAATTTTGGAGTTAATAAATTTGGGACATGATGAGTTATGAATTGAAGGAGTAGAAGACTTTGTTGCATAAATGCAGAAGTTACACGATCAGATAAAAGGGAAGTTACATGATAGCAGTCAGAAGTACAAGAGCCACATTGATCAGAGGAGAAGAGAGGTTGATTTCGAGGTTGGAGATCAAGTTTTAACACATATGAGGAAGGAAATTTTCCCAATGGGAACATATAAAAAATTAAATATGAAGAAGATAAGACCATGTAGAATCCTCAGAAAATTTTCTTCCAACGCTTATGAAATTGAGCTGCCAACAAATGTTGGAATATCAACAATATTCAATGTTGTAGACCTATACCCTTACATGATGGATGATATAGGAGAATCATATGATAAAAAAGAGATATATTGGGAGAAGTAGATGCCCACAACAAAGAAGCCACATATGGAGAAAATTCTAGATCAAATGATTGGTAGGAAGACCAGGAGGAAGACTTATTTTGAATACCTAGTGAAGTGGAAAGACCAAACAACAGAGGATGCTAGTTGGGTAGTTGAACTTGATATTTAGAGACATGGAAAAAAGATACAAGATATCATGGACATGATTCCATGAATATTTTGTCTAGAGGAGTATGATGCAGGAGCATTTCCATAAACACCAAAGGAGGCCGAGTGGAGGACAACTCAACACCAAAGTGCACATTTCAAACTGTTTCGAATTCTAAGGAGAGCACATCATTTTGATATTTTGGAACATTGTAATTAAATATCTTTTAATATTTGGAGGATTGAGCCATTGTATAGGATTGCCATAGATTGTAATCACCTTAATTATCTGTAGGATTGTATAGATTTCGAGCTCATCTCTTATCTAGTTTGTAAATTCTCATTCATTGTAATAGGCCTTAGTAGATGAATGTTTTAATTGTGATAGAATAACACTAAGGTATTCTAGAGGGAAGGCTCGAGAATTTACTCGTGTATAAATATATGTAAACTATGCCCAAATGAGACTGTTGTAGCTTATTATTACTATTGAATCTTATTGTTAAGGCTGTTGAAGCTGCTGACAATTCTATGAGTCCATGTACATACTTTGTTGAATGAATACAAGAACAAAAGGTTTGATTCCAAATGCAAGGTGTTACTTATTTATGAGTTCATGGAGTGAATGTCATGTTCTCTATTTTATTTTCTTTATGTGCTTGATAATGATTTTTATAGTTAAATGTGTAAAATTTTAATGTTCCATAAGTTTCAGTTGTTTCTCTTCTCAGAGCTCTGGTGCAAGGAGTGCATAGTGCCTGCAAGTTGTGTGAAGGCCGAGTCGAGTCTGAATCATAATCTCAAAAGAGATAACATGAAACATTGTAGAGGGAATGCAAGGAGTGAACAATTTCTAAGTGGAGAGAAAAGTTTGAGAACAAACCAGTGCAAGGTGTGCATTGGGCCTACACTTAGTTGGAGTGTCAGAGAGTCTAAGTCTGGAGAGTGCAAGGAGTGCAAGAAAATTTATCAAGAAATTTAAAGTATCAAGGTGACCAAGCACTATAGGTGCATGAGAGTGACTTAGAAAAATTTCTAAGTTTGAAGTTGTGAAGTGTTCAGAGGAACGCAAAGGAAGGCGCCAAAGGTCCAAATTTCCTCACTTGGTCAAGATCAAGAGGGATAGCAACCAAGATCCTTTGAAAAATGATGTAGGAGCATCTCTCCAAGCCATCTATTCACCAGTCGGCCAACACATCGAGCGCGCATTCAATGGGAGGAGAGAGGTGCAACCCTCTCGTTTTTCAAATTTTGAAAATTTGTATTAAATGTTGCAAGGCTGGTAGTGCCAAAAGCCATGCATGTGTGTAGGTTTTAGATAAAGGTTTCCTTAAATGGTTGTAAGGCTAATATCTAGGTCTGATTCAGACTAGACATCCATTCAATGTAATTGAATGTAAATTAATGAGAGTTGGTGAGGATGGAGGGAAGAGCTCGAGGAGCCCCCTTTTGTAAAAAAAGATCCTTTGTATCTGTAGTAGAGTCGGTAAGTCTGTAGAGAAGAATAGAGAGAATAGGAAGAAGAGAAGAAGCCATGACTTTGTTGCAGTCCGAGCTTACATTGTAAAGAGGCATTTCATATTAATACAATCATAGAAGTTGTTCCTGCATGTTGTTGTTCATCTGTTTGTGAGTTCATGAATTAATGTCTTTATGTGTTTATGATATGTTGTAGATGTATGTTAGATGTGAATTTGCAGGGATAGATAGATTTTCACTATATGTTTAGAGTTCTTTGATTCCAGGTCTAGGTTCTTTGTGGCTTCATGCAATAGGTTGCATGACAAAGAACTGTGGGTTCTGTAAGCCAATGCATAGAGTGCACTTCTAAATTCTGCAGAATTTTAGAAAAAGACGTGCCAGGAGGGCAAACCAGAGGAAGTAATTGACTCAAGGAGGATGCCTCAAGGTTGTTGAAAACCTTGAAGGAAGGATTGTGTAGAGGAGGGCACAAGGAAGACAAAATTTCTAAGAATTCTGTGAGACTCTGCCAAGAGGGCATTGAGTGGATGCACAGGGTGCACAGAAGGAGAACTCTATTTCGAGTTCAGTGAGAAGAATAAACGTCTGAGGTTCTATAGAAGATCTGCTAGGAGGGAATCGAGTGAGTGCAAGGAGTGCACAGGAAGAACTCTTTTTTTTTCGAGTTCTGAGATAAGGGAAGTGTCACAGGGAATACACTCACCAGGTTGCTGAATACCCTATAGGCTCTACAAGTTGTGCATCGAGAAGAAGGACGCCAAGAGGGAATGAGGCATTTATTTCCAAGAAACAATCTTGAATTTGAGTTTTTTGAAATCTTAGCAGCACAAGGAGTGTGCGAGAGTGGACTTGTTCTAAGTCCATAAGCTCAAAAGAGAAAGTCCAATAAGAGCGCGCACAGAGAAAATATTTCGAGGTTTCTGAGTTGACAAAACTAAGGAGGGGAAGCATTTCTATAATGCAGATGAGATCCAAAGGGAACTAGGCTTGGAAGAGAATCATCAAAAGTCGATTCCTTCAAGCGTCGAAAATCTTCCAAGGGGAAGGAAGAAGCACAAGCTTAGGAGGGAGCTACAATTGTCATTGGATCGGCACTGGGAGGAAAGATCTGGACCGTTGAATCTACATCCAGACAGCAAGAGGAGGTCGTGTAGGAGATTAGCTGAAATGGACAGTGGAGACACTTTGGGGAGAAGTGTTGAGTTGTCGTGAGCCGTTGGATCCAAAAAAGGTGCGTGAGGTTTAAACCTCGTAACAACAAAAGGAAGAGGACTCATCAAGTCCCGAAACCATGAGGACCATCCATTCTAGAGGATAGGTGGAAGAGATCTGGATCATCTCACGAGTTTGGGTATCGCGAGCGGGGAGGCAGAGTTCTTTGTGTTTCAAACCCCTGAGTCGTGAGATCACAATTCGACCTGAACCGTCAATTGAGGAGGAAGGAGAGTCGTGATATTTGGTGCCTCACTACATCATGTATTGGGGTTTCGAAGGGTGAAGGAGTTGCACCTTGATCACTGAAGTTGCGAAGTGTCGAGCACTGAGGGATTGTACAAATATGTGTCACGTCCGCTAGGTGGGGACCGCAAGGTTGGTAGGTGGCGTAAATATAGAGCGCACAGAAAAGGCGGAAGTAGGCACTAGGTGGCATACACATGCCATCATGGAAGGAGACAACCTATTGTTGACTTATCGTGCTTAGGGATTTCACAAAGGAGGAGCACGAGGGCTTAACACTCCAACTCATGAAGTTGCGAGTTGCGAGAGGTATTAGAGTTAGTCCATGTCCGAGTGGTCACTTGTAGAGGCGCTAACAAGGAGGAGCCATACCCGTATCGCATCTCGGGTATCAGTGTTTGGAGAAAGAAGATTCGAGGGTCTTCAACTCACTAACTTGTGAGATCGTGAGTCACTAAAATCACGTGCGCTAAGGCCCGGTTGTGGTCGCATGGAGACATAAGGCTCACGCCTGGTGTTAAGTTGTGCAGGGTGGGTTTTTACGAAGGACCTGTGGATCGAATTCATGAGGTTCCAATAGGTACCCAAGGGAGCCGATTCGACTCAAGGTGATGGAAGAACGATCCTGAGTGGATCTCGGCCTGAGGGTCAGGGGTCTTGCCATCATTTGGTATCAGAGCCTAATTTTGTCTGTATATTTCAGGAAAAGGGATCTAGAGGAAAAGGACAAGTCTGATACACATCAAGTTGGTATCAGAGCTTGATTTTGTCTATATATTGTAGGCAGAGGGAGCTAGAGGAAAAGGGAGACAGAGTGTTGAAGCTCTGTGATGATTGTTGCAAGGTGCACAACAGTCAATAGGTAGTCAGGAGGACTATAGGAAAGGTTGGAAGCACTCACGGTTACAGAGTGATAGAAACAAGTTTGTCAGGAGGGAAGACAAGAACATGAAGAAAATGGCTATTGAAGGCCATGAGCATGGTGGAAGAGGAGACCACCAGCAGATGAGTAAAGAAGAGATTGAAAAAGAACTCGCTGAGATAAGAGTGAGAATGGAGCAGCTTGCATTGAATATACAACAGGATGTAAGGACACATTGGGTGTATGAATGGCCCATAAAGAAGAGGGTGAAGCAGCTATTCAAGGAGTTGTTGGCTAGGAAACAACGATAAGAGTTGAGGAAGTGGTTGAGGTATTGAAAACCTCAGTGACACAAAGTTGGTTTGCATCTGTGAACCAGAGACTGGGAAGAATCTTAGCGATGAGGAAGAGAGATTAGTTTCAGGTCTCATAAACTCCCAGGAGAGTAGAGATGAATTTTCCAATTGCCATGTGGGCAATGGAATGAGATCATTGGAGGATCTCATAGACTGTCAAGAGGAAAGCAACGAAAATCCATATTGCCAGGTGGGAAATGGTATGAGATTAGCTGAAGATCTCATAAACTACTAGGTGGGCAGAAGTGGACTTTCAAGTTTCCAAGTGGGCAATGAGAAGATATCAGTAGAAGGTCTCGCGTACTGCCAGAGGAGCAGTGGTGAAAGTTCATATTTCCAAGTGGGAAATGATATGGGATCACTGGATCTCATAGACTGCCAAGTGGACAGTAGAAAATTCCCAAATTTCTAGGTGTGCAGAGGAAAAGAGATGAGTTGTCTGAAGGTCTCATGAACTCAGAGGAGAGTTCGGATCAACAAGGAGTGCTGACAGGCAAAAGAGAATTCTGATCATTGGAGGAATAGAAGTGTTCCTACCAAGCATCCTAGTTGAGGCCAGAGCATGTGTTACAGATTCAACAATAGAAAAAGGACAGCCAGCAGAAACTATCATGGAGGAAGAAATGGAGCAGACACTGACGTTTTCCCAAGGAGCAGAAGATGAGCATTCAACAGAATGGATCAAAATTTTCAGCCAGGAAGCTCAACAGAAGATCATTGCAGTACTAGAAGTTGTAGAAGAAGAAGAAGAAGAAGAAGAAGAGGAAGTGGATAGCATAGACTTTGTTGGTCTATGTGAAGAATTGGAATCCCTGGAGAGAAGGGTGATGGTACAAAATTTACACATCCAACAGGCTAAGTTGGAAGAAGATAGAGGAACATACGAGTTTGGGGAGTAGCTGGAAGAAGACCTAGCAGAAGAAGATCTATCAGAAGGTAAAGGGACTGTAGCATTGGAGTCTGCAACAGAGTGGCCACTCAGTGCCACAAAGAGAGATAAAGATAATAGGGGAGATCGAGCAGATCTACCCATTGAGAAGACAGAAGTGCAATAGAGAAGACTTAATACAAAGAGCCATCCATTGGAGTAGTTGGATGAGGTTATTGAGGAGATCAGGAGGTTGATGTTGAGGTCAACATAAGAAGCAGTCAACAAAGGAAGGTTGAGTAGAAGGAATCCTACAAGAGCAGCAGGGAAGAAGAAGCAACAACAACAACAACAAAGCGATGGAGCAGATGAACATCTCCAGAGAACTGTTTGGGATCCAGGTGTATTTCAACAATGATGCAAGGAAGCTCATGAGAAGGAGCTCATGAATTTCTCACAGAAAAGGAGTATGATGCAGGAGCGTTTCTCCAAGCCAGCTACGCGCGAGCAAACCAACACATCAAGCATGCATTCAATGGGAGGAGAGAGGTGCAACCCTCTCATTTTTCAAAATTTGAAAATTTGTATTAAATGTTGTAAGGTTGGTAGAGCCAAAAGCCATGCATGTGTGTAGGCTTTAGATAAAGGTTGCCTTAGATGGTTGTAAGGCTGAGATCTAGGTCTGATTCGGACTATACAGCCATTCAATGTAATTGAATGTAAATTAATGAGAGTTGGTGAGGATGGAGGGAAGAGATCAAGGAGCCCCCTTTTGTAAAAAAAGATCCTTTGTATTTGTAGTAGATTTGGTAAGTTTGTAGAGAAGAATAGAGAGAATAGGAAGAAGAGAAGAAGTCATGACTTTTTTGCAGTCCAAGATTACATTGTAAAGAGGCATTTTATATTAATACAATCATAGCAGTTTTTCCTGCATGTTGTTGTTCATGTGTTTGTGAGTTCATGAATGAATGTCATTATGTGTTTATGACATGTTGTAGATGTATGTTAGATGTGCATTCATAGGGATAGATATATTTTCATATATGTTCAGAGTTCTTTGATTCTAGGTCTGGGTTCTTTGTGGCTTCATGCAAGAAGTTGCATGACAAAGCACTGCGGGTTCTGTAAGCCAATGCATAGAGTGCAGCTCTGAATTCTATGTAATTTTAGACAAAGACATGCCAGGAGGGTGCACCAGAGGAAGTCATTGAATCAAGGAGGATGCCTCAAGGTTGCTGAACACCTTGAAGGAAGCATTGTGCAGAGGAGGGCACAAGGAAGACAAAATTTCTAAGAATTCTGTGAGACTCTGCCAAGAGGGAATTGAGTGGATGAACAGGGTGCAAAAAAGGAGAACTCTATTTCGAGTTCAGTGAGAAGATAGAATGTCTGAGGTTCTGTAGAAGCTCTGTCAAGAGGGCTTTGAGCGACTGCAAGGAGTGCATAGGAAGAACTCTCTTTTTTTTTAGTTCTGAGATAAGGGAAGTGTCACAGGGAAGACACTCACCGGGTTGTTGAATACCCTGTAGGATCTGTAAGGTGTGCATCGAGAAGAATGATGCCAGGAGGGTGTGAGGCATTTCTTTCCAAGAAATAGCCTTGAATATGATTTTTTCAAAATCTTAGCAGCACAAGGAGTGTGCGAGAGTGGACTTGTTCTAAGTCCATAAGCTCAGAAGAGAAAGTGCAAGAAGAGTGCGCATAGAGAAAACCTTTTGAGGTTTATGAGTTGACAAAACTCAGGAGGGGAAGAGTTTCTATAACGCAGACAAGATCCAAAGGGAATTGGGCTTGCAAGAGAATCATCGAAGGTCAAGTCCTTCAAGCGTCAAAAATATTCCAAGGGGAAGGAAGAAGCAGAATCTCAGGAGGGAGCTACAATTGTCATTGGATCGGCACTAGGAGGAAAGATCTGGACCGTGGAATCTATGTCCAGACAGGAGGAGGAGGTCACATAGGAGAGTAGCTAAAATGGACAGTGTAGACACTTCGAGGAGAAGTGCCAAGTTGTCGTGAGCCGTTGGATCCAGAAAAGGTGTGCAAGGTTTAAACCTCATAACAACATAGGGAAGAGGACTCGTCAAGTCCTGAAAGCATCAGGACCATCCATTCTGGAGGACAGGTGGCAAAGATCTAGATCATCTCACAAATTTGGGTATAGCAAGTGGGGAGGTGGAGTTCTCTGCATTTCAAACCCTCGAGTCGGGAGATCGCGATTCGACCTGAACCGTCGATCGAGGAGGAAGGAGAGCCATGAGTTTTGGTGCCTCACTACATCATGTATCAAGGTTTCAGAGGGTGAAGGAGTTGCACCTTGATCGTTGAAGTTGCGAAGTGCTGAGCACCAAAGGCTCATGCAAATATGTGTCATGTCCTCTAGGTGGGGACTGTGAGGTTGACAGGTGGCCCAAATATAGAGTGCACATAAAAGGAAAAAGTAGGCGCTAGGTGGTGTACATGCGTCACCGTGGAAGGAGTCAACCTATTATTGACTTATTGTGCTTCAGGATTTTGCAAAGGAGGAGCACGAGGTCATTTCGCAAAGGAGGAGCACGAGGGCTCAACACTCCAACTCATGAAGTTGCAAGTTGTAAGGGGTGCTAGAGTTAGGCCCTGGCTGAGTGGTCACTTGTAGAGGTGCTAACAAGGAGGAGCCATACCCGTATCGCATCTTGGGTATCGGTGTTTGGATAAATAGGAGTCGAGGGTCTTCAACTCACTAACTCACGAGATCACGAGTCACGAAAAGCACTTGTGCTAAGGCTCGGTTGTGGTTGAATGGAGACATAAGGCTCACGCTTGGTGTTAAGTTGTGCAGGGTGGGTTTTTATGAAGGACCTGTGGATCGAATTCGTGAGGTTCCAATAGGGACTCGAGGGAGCCAATTCAGCTCGAGGTGATGAAAGAACGATCCTGAGCAAATCTCGGCCTGAGGGTCGGGGGTCTTGCCATCAAAAAAGGAGGTGTTTTATTAGTTTGAAGGATGATTGGACGAGATCCACTCGTGGAGAAACCAAGTCGTTCCTAGCCACTAGATCTCGAAAACTATCATGAGAGATACCACCGAAAGTCCTTCGGAATTTGCGAGTTCAGTAAATTTCATTTGAGGAGGGTGCAGGAGTCAAAACTCCCAAAGTTTATAAGATCAAAAATCATATGGAGTGTTGACTTTAGTGGACACATGTCAGTGGATCATCGTGGTTTCGTAATCCCGAAAGTTCGGGAGGAGGGTGAAAAGTGTTCAAAGTTGAAAACACTCTAAGGCCAAAGCCTAGAGTGGATCCTAACCACTTATCCCAAGGGACACATGGATCATCGGGAAGTGAGCCTTGTCACTTCGGAGTTTGACTCTTTAGAGATTTGGTGGGGTTGTGCATTGAGAAGGATCGAAGTAATAAGTAAGCATGAGTCATTGATCTGGATGAGGAGCTCCAGTCGTTCAATCGATTATTTGGATTTTGGTGTTCAAAAAAAGTGTAATTCATGGAGAGTAATACCCCTAAATCCTAAAATCCCAAATAAATTCAGAGACGTAGATTTCATCCTGACATAGGGGTCATTGATTGGTTCGCATGTTGATTCGGAATTTCGTGAATCCAACGTTCAGGAGAAATGTCATCTTTTTTTGTTGGAACTCCCAAATATTGGAGCTCTAAAGCTTTGAAATAATGAAACATTGGCAAGTAAAGAGATAAGCCTAGGGTCACATGGATTTTTCCATTGACCTGTTAAGAACTTATGTAAGGTATTTTAGTGTCGAAATAGAGGGAAAAGGCTTGTGGAAGCATAAGTGAAGGTTCAACAAGAACCTGTGAGCCGTTTCGTCTCCATAATTTGAATGATCCTTAGACCGGGAAGTCGCGTAGACCCTAGGGAGTGGGTGGGGGTTTGCATCAAGTTTCATGAGCAGGGAAAAAAGTACCATTGAATATGGTGATATTCTTGGCCTCCTTGGGTCAAATACATGTTGATATTCAATCAATTATATCTCTCAAACAAGGAAGCCAAATGAGATTTCGTGAAATACCCATTTGAGATATTGCATATATATTTCCAATGACATATATTAGAGACTTTGAAATGTTTTGTAGAAGTACCAACACATATTTGAATTTGGTTGAGTGTAGAGGTACATAAAGGATGCCAAGGGTTTGTAGAGAAACATGGATTGTTGTAGAGGTTGTGGAACCTCCCTAGGCAACATGGACACCCTACAAATTTGTTGAAAATGTTACAAACCAATGGATGTAGTGGATCCACGTATAGATTTAGTGAATCCATGTATGGATGTATTGAATCCATGTATGGTTCTCCTTGTAATGGTGAAAAAAGATATGAGGGTAAAAAAATCTTGTAGTGCCTTTGGACCAACTGTGATTTTTTCAGTGTATGGTCCAACAAATGGATTATGATAGTACAAAAATAGGTTGGTGATTAATAAAAAAAATTGAACCTGCAACAGGCTTCAAAGCCTTGTCCCGATGGAGAGCATACTTTCTCTGATACCACTGATTTAGATCTTGGGGGTTGAGATCTGGAAAACTTGAATGCCAAGAGAGGAGGATCTTAGACATGCCAGTATTGCATGAAAAGAAGCATGGGAAAAAACATGTAAATGAAGTACTCGGGAGGTGAGGCTCAAAGAGGATCCTCACCTCTAAAACTAACTACTAGTAAATCACTCAGAGCTAATTAATCTCACAATGAATAATAGAAAATATGAAAGAAGCAAAAATGAGTAACTTGATATTATGAGAAGGCTTTCTAGGCCTTTATATTGAATTACAAAATGGTCCATTGGAAAAAGTAAAAAATATCCCATTAAATGAGTCTCTATTATTAGTATAATAGATCTAACTACCCAACTAATTAAGTAGTGGAAAATTAAACCCGATACTATAATGGAAAGAGCTCAATAAATGAGTCTCTATTATTATAATAATAGATCTAACTACCCAACTAACTAAGTAGTGGAAAATAATGCCAAATACAATAATGGAGAGGTGGGACTCTCTTTGGCCCATATGGGAAACCTGTTATCCCAATTAATTAATAAGGAGGTGATCATCTCCTTGATCCACATGGACAATCTATTATATTTATAGCTTTATGACTTTTGCATCCGAATTTAGACCTTATACCCCATAAATTCGGATCAAGTTTAATATGGACAAATTAAAATAAAGGGATCCATTCATCATGTAATTCTACAACTTGTTATCCCATATATCTTATATAAAAATACTTGCATGAGAATTCCAATGTTTTTCTCAATGAGGCATAGTGAAATTTCCGAAGAGGAGGTTGATTTTCAACAACATTGTGTCAGGAATTTGTGGGTAGTGTAGCCATGTGGACCTAGGACAAATAGACTTGTGAGAGATTATGGATCTCCGTTATGCCGCTCGGTTTTGATTTTATGCCCCCGGACCAAATTGGCCACATGTCCCTAAATGGATTGAGGAGGTGAGTTGCAAATCACGATAAAAATCAAACTGAGGCTTAGATGCGTGAACCGTTATTTTCATTGGATCTAGAGCATCGAGTTTCAACTAGGGGGGGGGGGTGGATATGTTTTCATTCCCTCCATCAAAAACCCATTTGTTGGATTATCTCCAACACTAGGGTTTTGATCAATGAGGCATAGTGTAGTTTCTTAAGAGGAGGTCAATTTTCAAGAACACTGTGTCAAGAATTTCTGGGTAGTGTAGTTACATGGGCCTTGGAAAAATAGACTTATGGGAGCTTAAGAAAATATGTTATGATTCTTGGTTTGTATTTTATGCCCCCGGACCAAATTGGCCACATGTACATGAATGGACTGAAGAGGCGAGTTGCAACTCGCAATAAAAATCAAACCAAGACTCAGATTGGAGAACCGTCAATTGCATTGGATCTAGAGCATCGAGTTTCAACTAGGGGGGGAATTTGGTGTCAATTTGTCCACAAGAAAACCATATTTTGGAGTATCTCCGACACTAATTTTTTGGTCAATGAGGCATAGTGCAATTTCTGAAGAGCAGGTCGATTTTCAAGAACACTGTGTTAGGCATTTGTGGCTAGTGTATTCACGTGGACCTTGGACAAATAGAATTGTAGGAGCTTATGAAATTTTTTTATGCTTCTCGGTATGTATTTTATGCCTCCATGCCAAATTGGCCACATGTCCCTGAATGAATTTAAGAGGCAAGTTGCAACTCGCGATAAAACTCAAACTGGGAATCGCATGGGGAAATTGTTAGTTGCATTAGATCTGGAGCATTAGGTTTCAAATAGGGGGTCCCCTCCATTTTCATTCAGTCCAATGGAAAACTGTTTGTTGGAGTATCTACAACATTAGGGTTTTGGTCAATGAGTCATAGTGCAATTTCTAAAGAGGAGGTCGATTTTCAAGAACACTGTGCTGGGAATTTGTGGACGGTGTATTCGGGTGGGCCTTGGCCAAATAGACTTTTAGGAGATTACATAACTCTGTTATGCCACTTGTTTTGAATTTTATGCCCCCATTCCAAATTGGCCACATGTCCATGAATGACTTGAAGATGTGAGTTTCAAATCACAATAAATATCAAACCGAGACTCGGATGGGAGAACCATCAGATGCATTAGCTATGAAGCACCAAGTTTCAACTAGGGGGGACCCTATGCTATCATGTTTTCCACTGGAAAACCATTTTTTGGAGTATATCCAGCACTAGGGGTTTGGTCATTGATGCATAGTGCAATTTATGAAGAGGAGTTCGATTTTCAAGACCACTATGTCGGGAATTTGTGGGTAGTGTAGTTGCATTCTCCTTGGCCAAATAGACTTGTGGGAAGGCATGACAAGGAAATGAATGACAAGGAAATTCAAGGCATGAATGGAAAGGAAAGGAAAGGAAAATGAAGGCAAGAAAGGCAAGTGAAGGCAATACAAGGCATGGAATGGAAAGAAAAGGAAAGGAAAGGCAAGGCAAGGCATGGAATGGAAAGGAAAGGAAAGGAAAGGAAAGGCATTGAATGGAAAGGAAAGGAAACGAAAGTGAAGGAAATGCAAGGAAATGCAAGGTATGAAAAGGCAAGGAAATGCAAGGCATGAAAAGACAAGGAATGGAAAGGCAAGGACTATGAAGGCATGGCATGGAAATTTAAGGAAAGGAAAGTGAATGCAAGGCAAGGAAAGTGAAGGAAAGACAAGTGAAAGCAAGGCATAGTGCAATTTTGTCAATGAATGCATTGTTCAATGAGGCATAGTTCCTTATTGGGGTTTCGGTCAATGATGCATATTGAAATTTTGTCAATGAATGCATAGTACAATGAGGCATAGTTCCTTATTAGGGTTTCGGTCAATGAGGGATAGTGAAATTTTGTTAGTGAAGGCAAGGCAAGGCAAGGCATGTAAGGAAAGGAAATGCATGGCAAGGAATGACAATGCAATGAATGACAAGGTCAGGCAAGGCATGAATGTAAAGGCAAGTGAAGGAAAGTGAAGTAAAGGAAAGGCAAGTGAAGGCATGGAAAGACATGGAATGAAAAGGAAAGGCAAGGAAAGGAAATGAAAGGCATGGAAATGGAAGGCACGAAATNTGGAAAGGCAAGGCAAGGAAAGTGAAGGAAAGTGAAGGAAAGGAAAGGAATGGAAAGGAAAGAAATGACAAGGAATGTTATGGCATGGAATGGCAAGGAAAGGCATGGGAAGACATGGCATGGAAAGTGAAGGAAAGGAAAGGAAAGTGAAGTCAAGGAAAGTGAAATAAATACATGGAAAGGAAAGGCATGGAAATGCAAGGAAAGACATTGTAAGGAAAGTCAAGGAATGGAAAGGCATGGAAATGCAATGAATGACAAGGAAAGGCAAGACATAAATGTAAATACAAGGGAATGAAAGTGAAGGCAAGGCTAGGCATGAATGGAAATAGAAGGTAAGGCAAGTGAAGGAAAGGAAAGGCAAGTGAAGGCATGGAAAGACATGGAATGGAAATGAAAGGAAAGGCAAGGAAAGGAAATGCATGTAAAGGCATGGCATGGAAAGGCATGGAAAGGAAATGAAAGACACGAAAAGGTGAGGAAAGACAAGGAAAGGCATGGGAAGGAATGGCATGGAAATTGAAGGCATGTCAAGGCATGAATGGAAAGGAAATGCAAGGCATGAATGGAAATGAAGGAAAAGGAAAGTGAAGGAAAGGAATGGGAAGTAATGGCATGGAAATTGAAGGAAAGTCAAGTGAAGGAAAGACAAGTGAAGGCAAGTGAAGACAAGGAAAGGAAAGGAGAGTGAAGGAAAGTCATGGGAATGCATGGCATGGAAAGTGAAGGCAAGGTAAGTGAAGGAAAGGAAAGGAAAGTTAAGGAAAGGAAAGTAAAATCAAGGCATGTCATGGTAAGGCAAGGCAAGGCATGACATGGCATGGCATGGGAAGGCATGGTATGGAAAATGAAGGCATGGAAAGGAATGAATGGAAAGACAAGACAAGGAAATAAATAAATGGTAAGGAAAGGAAAGGAATGAATGGAAAGGAAAGGCAAGGAAAGTAAAGGCATGGCAAGGCAAGTGAAGACATGTAAAGGCAATTCATGGCATGGAAAGTCATGGGATGGCAAGGAAATTCATGACATGGAATGGAAAGGCATGACATGGTATGGAAAGGCATGGCATGGAAAGGCATGCAATGGTATGGAAGGGAATGACATGGAAAGGAATGGAATGGTATGGAAAGGAATGGCATGGAAAAGGCAAGACATGGAAAGTGAATGAAAGGAAATGCATGGAATTACATGGCATAGAATGATATGGAAAGGCATGGGATGGAAAGGAATGGTATGGAAAGTCATGGTATGGAAGGACAAGACATGGAAAGTGAAGGAAAGGCAAGTCATGGTATGGAAGGACAAGACATGGAAAGTGAAGGAAAGGAAAGACATGGCAAGGCATGGCATGGAAACTAAAGGAAAGGCAGGTTGTAGCATCCCCATCATCCAACTGGGATATGCCACATAAAATTTTTGAACTGTATGCAAATTAAAACATATACAAACAGAAACTCTTGTGAAACTTTATATATATAACTTAAAACTGATAAGTACATTCTGTAAATGAATAGATTCATAAAAATATAACAATAACATATACATGTAGCATAGAAAAGAAATACCCATAAATATAAAGACAGGTATAAACCACACACAAAAAAAAACCCATAAAATTAAACACAAATAATAATGCAACATGTAATTTAACACACAATTGACACTTGTCTTGGTAAAAATATCACCAACTACATGCAGACCTTCCACAAACCTCCCAGCCTTAGAACACGCTGCTCATCACTCTCACCAATGGATCACCCCCAATTTGGGACTAAAGTCCACCTGGGTAAAGGGATTCCTAACCAGACTGATGTATCTTAGACAACAAGAAAGAATTTGTCACAGGTTCCAACTCAAACTAACATCCTATAGTCCCCCATTCCCCACATGTATGTCCCACCCTAGGAAGTGTACCCCTTCTCTTCTCAACATTCCTTCGGTTGCCCCACTTCCTTTCTGGAGCTTCAACAATAGGTCAGAAAGGAAGTCTTAGAGCCTTATAGTTGCAGTTTGACACCTTCGAAAAATAAATTCCCAACAATTCTCTCACACAGAGAGAAATTTCTCACGGGTCTGACAACCTACCTCTTCATTATCGCATGTTCTTGACAACTCACCTCTTCATTCCATCTCCCAATCTAACTAGGTGGAGATATAGGCACAAGTACGGGTACATGTACAGATACAGGTACATATATAGGTACGGATATTGGTACATGTACAAGTACAATTATAGTAACAGAAAGGTACCGAGGACAACTAAATGAGTGAGTGAACGATGATGGAAATGAATGAATGGGAAAATGAACTAAGTCCAAACTATATGTATGAATGTTTCCAGCTTGACACTTGTCATGTTGAGAGCTACTTTGGTCCACTTGTCCCCATCCTTATAACTCAGGATAAAATAATTATCCATGCTTTATACTTTAAAGAATATTAATATAATATTGATTTTTGGTTTAAGCTCCCAAATTATCCCCTTATCCTTAAATTTTATCCCCCCCTTTCCCTAACTTGTGGATTTTTTTCCCCCATACTCTTTTATCATGGCCAGTCTACATGGAACGATGTATTATATTAATGATAAGACATATACAACAATAGGCTCACTAGCCTTCAACATTTAGTCTCTCTATCCTAATTCAACACGTAAGCCTCCTAGCTTATAATAAATGGATCACCGGCCTATAAAACACAACATAGACACAAAGGCTCCCTGGCCTCAAAATCATGCACACTTAAGTTTGTTGCATGTGGTATCCTGGAATGTGCACACTTCATCATTTTAGTGCACAATACATTTTCTCACTATACCATGGGAGGTGCATGCAAAATTATATTAAACAACTCACTAGCTTAAGTACATTTTCATTTACAATTTTGGGTTCAGCCTAGGGGTATTACAATCCCCTCCCCTTATTTATGCACTGTCCTCAGTGCATTATATACCATGTACCATTCAAATTATTTATTTATTTTTAAATATCCAAGCTTTAGCTATTGGAATATTGTTATCCATATGATGCTCTACTTTCCAACACCAATTATGGTATTCATACTACAGTTTGAAGTCAATTTCTCTATTCCATAGAGCTACTTCCATAAATAATTGAGCTCATTGCCCCATTTGACACACCCTCCTTATGGAATCCACCATGCCATAAGAATCCTTGAGTTGCCTCCTCCTTGTTGCACTCACCCTTCCAAGATTAGGCATCCCTTCACTGCTACACATTCCTTCAACGATCCGTCTTTCCAAGGCTTTCACACACAAGGAGAGTGCTAACCAATTACCAGAACCCCACCAAAGTTCTACAATTATAGGGCTTTAGTGTCCTCAATAGTAGTTTTTTTTTCTCAACATTCCAACTTTAATCAAGATTATCTCATCTGCATCACACACATGCAATTATCATGAGAGAACATTATAAAAATTCAATTTTAGAAATCAAATTAATTTCATAAGGAATTAGACTTTTCCCAAAATATGAAATTCTATTTCATAATTTTTTTTATTATTGTTGCAATAATAGGATGCAATCTTCCTTTTGTCTTTCAGCAAGCACCATTTTGAATACCATTTTTCTTGCAATGATTCTATCTTTCATTCAACCAACAAATTGTCAGTATTTAATGTACATCATACTTTCCTTCCAATATGTACAAAAAACAAAAACTTATAACATGATCTTAGAATTGTCTACACTGATCAATTCAATAAAAACTACAAAACATTTTATTATATAGAATGAATTATCATTCTATGCATACACTTGTTCATAATTAATATCGATAAGTTTATTACTCCTTTTTCTGAATAGAAAACTTTCCTATAGTGAATGCTCATGTGACTACTTGACTTGCAACTTTCCTGTTGCAATGTCTAATAGCTCCTGAAATGTTCTCAACTCTATGAGTTAGCAACATTTCATCCATTATTATAATTATTTCCATTCAATAATATATATGCATGCACTCACAAAACGCATTCAAAAAATGCATTTAAGTATACAATTCTATCATGTATGAGTGGAACTCTGCCACTTACTAGACATAAGTGCAACTCTCAATGCCTATTTATCCAATGCACCTTTGTATTGATTTTCATAATGATATTTATCTAATTCATGTATCTCACCATTCATAAATTAGAAATCTGGCCAATGTCTTGACACATTCTCCACAGAGTTCCCATTGTATTCTCGATTATTTGGATGCCTTCCTTTTCGACCCGAACACTACACCAAGAATATAATTCTGTGGTGTTCATTAGTGTTTGAAAAAAAGTTGTCGTCCAAGTTTTATTTAAAGGTAGGAAGCTCAATGGGTATTTTTTTCGCACGTAACCTTTCTATATCCATACCTTTCCATATCCAACCATGTCTTGGTCTCATATATGACTAGATTTCCTAACATCATTCTTATAACAAGTTTTTATCTTTTATTTCTTTGGTTATTATCTCATAACCAAATTAACATGACATGATACTATGTCAGTGTGTGCACAGAACTATAACTCATAACTCTAGGTATGGTTATCAAATATTGTTATCCTTTGAATGCACACACTATAACAAGCTTGTAGCCTTTACCACGCCTAGTGGTAACTTATTCCTATTAATGCACTTAAACAATACCATACTGCGTATTATTAAAATTCAATTTGGGGAAATTCTTACCAGAATTTCCCTTTGGAAACTATGCAACATAATTTCAAAAGAGAAATACTTACCTGCATAGTTGTCATTAAACGAATTTAATTCTACCTGATTAGCTCATGAGAGTATAAGCTCACATGCCTCTTTATCAGTATTATAATCAACATTCCAACTTTTTGTTTCTTCCTTCCATATGCAACAACATTATTAGAAGCACTTGCAAACATGAAAGCATTCTCTTTTTATTTTTGTCCCAACAAGCCATAATGTACTTGCAACATTAATTGAAACAACTTATTTCTCCATGTAACACTTTTCCTTGTTTATCCCAGAAGTCTTCAATTATTTCAGATTCTTGAATCTTCGTGTGCTCTTAACTGTAACCATTGTGCATGATTATTTCTGACTTGAGCACTTTCTAGCCAAATCACTCTAGGCTTCCTTTGGTTTTCCATCCAAATACTAAACTGATATTAACCTCCAGCTTTTATTTCTTTCCTAGATCCATGTATCCCAACTCATACTTGGATGAATTATAATTCCAATCATGTTGTCTTATAGACTTTGGGTCTTCAACATCCATTTACTTTTTGAACTGAACTACTTCAACTCTTTCTTGACTGAATACTTTAGTATTTGAGTTTTCTTCCACTCTTCTCTTCTCCTTGCCAACTAGCCTCAAACTTGGATTGTATATCCAAGCTCTAACATACTGTAAGGATGCACATATTCCTCCTTCTCTAGCTGCATAGAATTAATTAAAAGTACTTAATACTTCTTTTAATTTACCATCATAATTTCAAGTGATACTTCCACCCCCTCGAAATTTCATGCATGGCGTTATGCCACTTGAGATGGATTCTTCTCAGGCACCATCTGTTTTTCATTCAAAACCATCCATAGAACCATTTCCTTCTTCATGGTTCCTTACTAACTCTCTACAAAGATTCATTTCACTTTTAAGTATTTCTTGGATTTGACATCTCCATGCTGTTGTGGAAATATTTTCAATACCTTTGGAATGAATCCACAATCCTCTATTATTCTTGCTTTCCTTCCTGGAGTGTTGTCATGCATTCTCATTAGCTTGATATCTACCTCATGATTTATTCTTCCATTATCATATGATGTTCAAGGATTTGCAACTGCATATTATGCTGATATTAATTTTCAGCATTCCACTATTATTTGGATCCCTCTAATCCAACTCCTACATGACCCAATTATATTTCCAATCATATTTTCTGAGTAACCTTGGATATTTAACACCAAATTCCTTCTTGAGGTACTTGATTTATCCCTTCCTTATATGATCATATCAACACCTGAATTTTCTTGATGGCAATTACTTTCTCTTGTCTTGTTCAATCTGATTTCAACCTGACTTGTATAATCCCCTTCCATCATTCCATATTGATGCACCTATGACTCAACTGTAACTCCTTACTTATGTGAACTTTCATTTATTTAACCTTGAAGTGATGCCCTTCATACCATGCTTCCACTGTGCACTCTGATAACCATAAGGGAAACATTACTCTATAATTGCATATCTAATCCCTAGATATGATGCACTCTTTATCCATATATTCATTAAGCCTCTTTCTGTATCTGATAAATATCATTATGATAGTCAATTTATTTTATAATAGATCTGACTCCAATGTATTTCTTAATCTATATATTGGTTTCTTTGGGAGTGAATGTACTTTCACTAATTCATTCACTACATGATCTATTCCTTTGCCCATATTCCATTGAATACTTGACTAACATGAGTGGACTTCCTATAGTGGCTTCCCAAGACTAATCTATTTATTGTTGCACCGAGATTCATACCTTAACATTTTGTAGTCTTGGATTTTGATCATCTTATGAAATATTTTTGTCATATGACTCTTCCCTTGATTACCTCTTCTTATATTTAACTAAATTTCAACCTTCTCACCTCTTAATAAATAAAAAAATTTGACTCTTCAAAAATGTGCAGCCAAGAAAATTTGTTAGGCTAAATAATTTAACAAATTTATGAAATTATGTACAATTTTGTTCTAATAATGCATCATAATTCCTTCTTCTGATATCTCATGAAAATTAACTAACCAAATCAATTTTCCTGGTGAATAGTTATATTCTATTTTCCAAGACCTTTCCAACACCTGCTTCCATGCTCAATTCCGAGTCTTGAGCAAGAAGTTATGGTTATTTGAAAATTGTCCATTAAGTTTTTTGTTCACTCTTCAACTTGGTGTAATTTTGCATTGTTCCATTGAATTTTTAGTAATAGACCAATTTATTTTCTTCATATACATATTTTGGACAGTATTTCCAAATTTCACCTCTTTCTGGGTTTTGGGCTACTAGTTATAGCTTGTTGAAGTTCTAGGCCAATTAGTGTTTTTGATATGGAATGCTATATGTACCTTCTTTGCCATATTAAACATTTTTAACATGACCAGAATTTTAATTCAGCTCCAGGACTATCTTCTATGGTACAATATATTTCCATAGACTTCTCCTATGCCTTAATCTGATTCCAGAGCATAAATTTATGGCCCTTCAAAGTTAGTTGGGTCTTAAAATTTACCCTCCACTGTTTTTCTTGTAACTTCCTCATAAAAGCTTCGTTTGACAAACGATTTACACCATTAGAAATCTCTCTCTAGGATATTTAATTTGAGCTAAAAAGATAGAGTGTACCTTCATACATTCTATTATCAAGGTTTTTGAGTAGCTAAAAACGTTGTTTAGGGCCTCAAATATGCACTGTAAAAAGATGACCTTCAAACGAAATAAAATGTCATAGAAATTCACTAGTTTTCTGTTGTTGTAGACCATCCAAACGATTTCGCATGCAAAAATTTGAACATGTACACCCATATTTAGCATATGCATCAACACCATAAGGTAGAGCATGCTTCACACACCTACAACCAATGTGGATCCCTTCTCTATCATGCCAATAACTGGTACCCACTACTTTTGTGTCATGCGCCAATATCCACTGCGCACAATTTTGGTTCATGCACTAATACCTATTGCGCACACATTTTAATCTATGCATTCCACCATGCCAAAATTTAGTATTCCCCCACCACATACACCATTATTTAAATTGTCTCTCGACAACATATACCCACATTGCACATGCACCAACAAAATTTCTCTGTGCTCTGCAGATACTGCGCACATCACGCGCACCATTATTATGCGTGTACACGCTAGTATTACGTATGTGTCACTCAATCTGCACCACGTAATTCTAAATTTAGTGCACACATCCACACACCAATATTTTCCACACATTACCACTATACACCACACAATGCAAAATTTATGTGCGCACACCCATGCGCCAATATTTTCCGCACAATACCACTCTGCACTGTGCAACGCCAAATTTAAGTGCACACACCTGCGTGCCAATATTTTTCATGCATTTCCACTCTGCACCGTGCAACGCCAAATTTAAGTGTGCACATGCATGCACCAATATTTTTTGCACATTGCCACTCTGCACAACTCAATGCCAAATTTAAGTGCACACACCTGCACGCCAATATTTTCCGCGCATTACTACTCTGCACAACGCAACACCAAATTTTAGCGCACATAACCATGCACCCTTATTTTCCAAACATCACAATCTTTTCACTACGCATCATGCATTTTTAGTGCGCACACCTGTACACATTCATTTTTAAGCGCATTGATTCCTCGTGAATTCCACTACAGAAATTGGGGCCTTTGCCAAAAAATTTCCAAATTTTCACCATAGACATTCTGCAACTATGATTTTTTTTAATTTCACCCTGATAGCACTAAGTCAACCTCTGCAACAACAAATAGTTGTTGGTTGGCATTCCTGGAACAAATTTTTCCAAAACTCAATTCACAAATTGAGAATTTTAATCAACTAATCTCGCTCCATATGTCATGGCTTCCCTGTAACTTCAAATTCAACCAATTCCAGGTCTGAATTTTCTAGAACAGATATTAAATTAAGAATATCTCACTACTTGGTCAAATTTCTCAATTTTCCCATGAATTTAACAACAGAAATTGGGGCTTTTGCCCAATTCCACGCAATTGCTTCTAGATTTTACCATGGACCCTCTGTAACTTGAAATTTGGCCACTTTGAAATAATTCTCTATGAAATTTCATTTTAATTCCACTTGATTGGTCCATCAAGGCTCAGTGTTGAAAATTGGAGCTCTGATACCATATTGTAACATCCCCAACATCCAACTCGACTATGGCACATAAATTTTTTGAACTGTATGCGAATTAAAACAGATACACACATAAATTCTTTCAAAACTTTATATATAAAACTTAAAATAGACAAATACATTCTATAAATGCATGAATTCATATGGAAATAATAGTAACATATACATGCAACATAGACAGGAAATACCCATAAATATAAAGACAGGTATAAAGCACACACGGGAAAAACCCATAAAATTAAACACATAAATAATAATGCAACATGTAATTTAACACACAATTGAAACTTATCTTGGTAAAAATATCACCAACTGCATGCAGACCTTCCATGAACCTCCAAACATTAGACCACACTTCTCATCACTCTCAGAAGTGGGTCACCCCCTAGCCAGGACTAAAATCCACCTGGGTAAATGGATTCCTAACCAGGATGATGTATCTCAGACAACAGGAAAGACTCTGCCACATGTGCCAACCCAAACTAACAACCTACAGTCCCCCATTCTCGACATGCCTATCCCACCCCAAGAAGTGTGCCCCTTCTCTGCTCAACAATCCTTTGGTTTCCCCACTTCCTTTCCGAGGCTTCAACAATAGGCCAGATAGGAAGTCTCAGAGCCTTGTAGATGCAGTTTGGAACCTTCGAGAAATCAATTCCCAACAATTCTCTCACCCAGAAATAAATTTCTCATGGGTCTGAAAACCCGTCGCTTCAGTATCTCATGGGCCTAACAACCCGCCTCTTCAGTCCATATCCCAAGTTAACCAGGTGCATATACAGGTATGGGTATGGGTACATGTACAGGTACAAATACTAGTACAGGTATGGGTATAGGTATAGTTACATTGATAGTAACAAAAAGGTACCGAGGAAAGTTGAATGAGTGAGTGAATGATGATGGAAATGAATGAATGGGAAAATTAACTAAGTCCAAAATATATGTATGCATGTTCCCAACTTGACACTTTTCATGTTGAGAGCTACTTTGGTTCACATGTCCCCATCCTTAGAACTTAGGATAAAATAATTATCCATGATTTATACTTTAAGGAATATTAATATAATATTCCTTTTTAGCTTAATCTCCCTAGCTTAGCCCCTTATCCTTAAATTTTATCCCCCCCTTTCCCTAACTAGTGGAGCTTAGTCCCCCATACTCTTTTATTATGGTTGGTCTACACGCAACGATGTATTATATTAATGATAAGACATATACAAAAATAGGTTCATTGGGCTTCAACATCTACGATCTTTGGCCTAATTCAACACATAAGCCTCCTATCTTATAATAATTGGCTCGCCAACCTATAAAACACAACATATACACAAAGTATACCTGTCCTCAAAATCACATGCACTTAATTTTGTTGTGCATGGTATCCTGGAATGTGCACACTTCATCATTTTAGTGTGCAGTACATTTTTGCACTATACCATGGGAGGTGCATGCAAAATGATATAAAACAACTCACCATCTTAAGTACATTTGCATTTACAATTTGGGGTTCTTCCTATGGGTATTACACAAGAGAAGGAAAGGCAAGGAACGTGAAGGTAAGGCAAGTGAAGGCATGGCATTGTAAGTGAAGGAAAGGCAAGTGATGGGATGGAAAGGCAAGGCAAGGCATGTCATGAAAAATGGAGACAAATAAAGGCAAGGCAAGGAAAGGAAAGTCAAGGAAAGACAAGTCAAGGCAAGGCAAGTGATCAGATGACAAGGAAAGGTAAGGAAAGTGAAGGGATGACAAGGAAAGTGAAGGCAAGGCAAGGCAAGGAAATGCATGGCAAAGCAAGGCATGACATGGGTATATTTTAACAACATTACAAAATTTTTGAACAACAATAAAATTGAAGCCAAAATTATTCTTTTTACATATCTAGATGGTCATTAAAGTAGATCATTGAGATCACTTCTAATACTGAAGGTTTCCATTAACTTCTCGTTCTCAAAGTAAGGAAATAATTATAGTACGTTTGAAGAGTTCTTTCTTGGGATTGTTTGTAGATGGAGGTTTGTACCAATAACTAATTTTGTAAAGTAGTATACGACTTGACTTGGTTTATAATCTTGAAATACATAACCACCTTTCTTCCGTGTTATTTCATTATGTTTTAGATATTCTCCTTTAATATCCATCGACCCAATCACAAATTCAATGCCTTTGAAGTCTGTACTGATCACATGAGGGAATTATTCCCCTCTAAGCATCATGCCATCCAATAATCCATTCCCATGATGGGTAAACTATATACCTTAATTTCCCTCAATTAAATTATCTACCAAGGTAAGTAAACTTAGAGTTGTGACACAGTATGAGTCAAGGCAAAAAGTAAAGCTAACTACTTATGAGGTCTGGAAAGTGAATTAACTAGGAAAGATAATGGTTTACCCTAAGGATCAACATTCTATTTCAATATACAATTCTATCTTAAAAATTATTTAAAAGACTCTAGACAAGCTGAGATCTATTTGAACAGTAAACTTTATTTTAAGTGTGTAGAGTAATCTATAACGATAATCAATGAGCTCATTAGTCTAAGTAAACGACTATTTAAAATGAATCTATAACTATGAACAGTGAGGTTATTACTCTAAGCAAGCAATTCTTGAATAAGCACGCAATCCTTGAATAAACACAAGCTATCTTTCAAAATCACTTCTTCATAGTGAACTCTATTCTTAAAGCATCTCTTTAAAAACTCACAATTACTCTTATCCTACAGAAAATAAACTACGTCATTACACTAATCTCACTGAATGAAAGTAAACAACATCATGACGACATTCAAATGTAATTGTTATGTCTACAATGGTGAATTATATCACGATGTCACCTTAACACTACTGATAATTCAAGCAGAATCAATTAAATATTAATTTCTACAGATATATGCAGAGTATAAACATGAGAGTCTATGGAAACCTTTTCCATTAAAGAAATATCAATACATGTTCTTATAATCAATACAGTCTATAAAATTGTTCAAAATATATTTGAAATCAACACTTATCCTATCACACTGATATTGGAAATATTCTACACAAAGTTAATAATTTATGCAAACCTACAAAAAGTAATTGAAAAGCATAGATGACTTTTATGTACACTGTCTAGATGACCAATTTATAAAGTAACCTA
>ML784602.1:378085-399015 GCA_009831015.1 Picea engelmannii
TTTTTTTTCTCAACATTCCAACTTTAATCAAGATTATCTCATCTGCATCACACACATGCAATTATCATGAGAGAACATTATAAAAATTCAATTTTAGAAATCAAATTAATTTCATAAGGAATTAGACTTTTCCCAAAATATGAAATTCTATTTCATAATTTTTTTTATTATTGTTGCAATAATAGGATGCAATCTTCCTTTTGTCTTTCAGCAAGCACCATTTTGAATACCATTTTTCTTGCAATGATTCTATCTTTCATTCAACCAACAAATTGTCAGTATTTAATGTACATCATACTTTCCTTCCAATATGTACAAAAAACAAAAACTTATAACATGATCTTAGAATTGTCTACACTGATCAATTCAATAAAAACTACAAAACATTTTATTATATAGAATGAATTATCATTCTATGCATACACTTGTTCATAATTAATATCGATAAGTTTATTACTCCTTTTTCTGAATAGAAAACTTTCCTATAGTGAATGCTCATGTGACTACTTGACTTGCAACTTTCCTGTTGCAATGTCTAATAGCTCCTGAAATGTTCTCAACTCTATGAGTTAGCAACATTTCATCCATTATTATAATTATTTCCATTCAATAATATATATGCATGCACTCACAAAACGCATTCAAAAAATGCATTTAAGTATACAATTCTATCATGTATGAGTGGAACTCTGCCACTTACTAGACATAAGTGCAACTCTCAATGCCTATTTATCCAATGCACCTTTGTATTGATTTTCATAATGATATTTATCTAATTCATGTATCTCACCATTCATAAATTAGAAATCTGGCCAATGTCTTGACACATTCTCCACAGAGTTCCCATTGTATTCTCGATTATTTGGATGCCTTCCTTTTCGACCCGAACACTACACCAAGAATATAATTCTGTGGTGTTCATTAGTGTTTGAAAAAAAGTTGTCGTCCAAGTTTTATTTAAAGGTAGGAAGCTCAATGGGTATTTTTTTCGCACGTAACCTTTCTATATCCATACCTTTCCATATCCAACCATGTCTTGGTCTCATATATGACTAGATTTCCTAACATCATTCTTATAACAAGTTTTTATCTTTTATTTCTTTGGTTATTATCTCATAACCAAATTAACATGACATGATACTATGTCAGTGTGTGCACAGAACTATAACTCATAACTCTAGGTATGGTTATCAAATATTGTTATCCTTTGAATGCACACACTATAACAAGCTTGTAGCCTTTACCACGCCTAGTGGTAACTTATTCCTATTAATGCACTTAAACAATACCATACTGCGTATTATTAAAATTCAATTTGGGGAAATTCTTACCAGAATTTCCCTTTGGAAACTATGCAACATAATTTCAAAAGAGAAATACTTACCTGCATAGTTGTCATTAAACGAATTTAATTCTACCTGATTAGCTCATGAGAGTATAAGCTCACATGCCTCTTTATCAGTATTATAATCAACATTCCAACTTTTTGTTTCTTCCTTCCATATGCAACAACATTATTAGAAGCACTTGCAAACATGAAAGCATTCTCTTTTTATTTTTGTCCCAACAAGCCATAATGTACTTGCAACATTAATTGAAACAACTTATTTCTCCATGTAACACTTTTCCTTGTTTATCCCAGAAGTCTTCAATTATTTCAGATTCTTGAATCTTCGTGTGCTCTTAACTGTAACCATTGTGCATGATTATTTCTGACTTGAGCACTTTCTAGCCAAATCACTCTAGGCTTCCTTTGGTTTTCCATCCAAATACTAAACTGATATTAACCTCCAGCTTTTATTTCTTTCCTAGATCCATGTATCCCAACTCATACTTGGATGAATTATAATTCCAATCATGTTGTCTTATAGACTTTGGGTCTTCAACATCCATTTACTTTTTGAACTGAACTACTTCAACTCTTTCTTGACTGAATACTTTAGTATTTGAGTTTTCTTCCACTCTTCTCTTCTCCTTGCCAACTAGCCTCAAACTTGGATTGTATATCCAAGCTCTAACATACTGTAAGGATGCACATATTCCTCCTTCTCTAGCTGCATAGAATTAATTAAAAGTACTTAATACTTCTTTTAATTTACCATCATAATTTCAAGTGATACTTCCACCCCCTCGAAATTTCATGCATGGCGTTATGCCACTTGAGATGGATTCTTCTCAGGCACCATCTGTTTTTCATTCAAAACCATCCATAGAACCATTTCCTTCTTCATGGTTCCTTACTAACTCTCTACAAAGATTCATTTCACTTTTAAGTATTTCTTGGATTTGACATCTCCATGCTGTTGTGGAAATATTTTCAATACCTTTGGAATGAATCCACAATCCTCTATTATTCTTGCTTTCCTTCCTGGAGTGTTGTCATGCATTCTCATTAGCTTGATATCTACCTCATGATTTATTCTTCCATTATCATATGATGTTCAAGGATTTGCAACTGCATATTATGCTGATATTAATTTTCAGCATTCCACTATTATTTGGATCCCTCTAATCCAACTCCTACATGACCCAATTATATTTCCAATCATATTTTCTGAGTAACCTTGGATATTTAACACCAAATTCCTTCTTGAGGTACTTGATTTATCCCTTCCTTATATGATCATATCAACACCTGAATTTTCTTGATGGCAATTACTTTCTCTTGTCTTGTTCAATCTGATTTCAACCTGACTTGTATAATCCCCTTCCATCATTCCATATTGATGCACCTATGACTCAACTGTAACTCCTTACTTATGTGAACTTTCATTTATTTAACCTTGAAGTGATGCCCTTCATACCATGCTTCCACTGTGCACTCTGATAACCATAAGGGAAACATTACTCTATAATTGCATATCTAATCCCTAGATATGATGCACTCTTTATCCATATATTCATTAAGCCTCTTTCTGTATCTGATAAATATCATTATGATAGTCAATTTATTTTATAATAGATCTGACTCCAATGTATTTCTTAATCTATATATTGGTTTCTTTGGGAGTGAATGTACTTTCACTAATTCATTCACTACATGATCTATTCCTTTGCCCATATTCCATTGAATACTTGACTAACATGAGTGGACTTCCTATAGTGGCTTCCCAAGACTAATCTATTTATTGTTGCACCGAGATTCATACCTTAACATTTTGTAGTCTTGGATTTTGATCATCTTATGAAATATTTTTGTCATATGACTCTTCCCTTGATTACCTCTTCTTATATTTAACTAAATTTCAACCTTCTCACCTCTTAATAAATAAAAAAATTTGACTCTTCAAAAATGTGCAGCCAAGAAAATTTGTTAGGCTAAATAATTTAACAAATTTATGAAATTATGTACAATTTTGTTCTAATAATGCATCATAATTCCTTCTTCTGATATCTCATGAAAATTAACTAACCAAATCAATTTTCCTGGTGAATAGTTATATTCTATTTTCCAAGACCTTTCCAACACCTGCTTCCATGCTCAATTCCGAGTCTTGAGCAAGAAGTTATGGTTATTTGAAAATTGTCCATTAAGTTTTTTGTTCACTCTTCAACTTGGTGTAATTTTGCATTGTTCCATTGAATTTTTAGTAATAGACCAATTTATTTTCTTCATATACATATTTTGGACAGTATTTCCAAATTTCACCTCTTTCTGGGTTTTGGGCTACTAGTTATAGCTTGTTGAAGTTCTAGGCCAATTAGTGTTTTTGATATGGAATGCTATATGTACCTTCTTTGCCATATTAAACATTTTTAACATGACCAGAATTTTAATTCAGCTCCAGGACTATCTTCTATGGTACAATATATTTCCATAGACTTCTCCTATGCCTTAATCTGATTCCAGAGCATAAATTTATGGCCCTTCAAAGTTAGTTGGGTCTTAAAATTTACCCTCCACTGTTTTTCTTGTAACTTCCTCATAAAAGCTTCGTTTGACAAACGATTTACACCATTAGAAATCTCTCTCTAGGATATTTAATTTGAGCTAAAAAGATAGAGTGTACCTTCATACATTCTATTATCAAGGTTTTTGAGTAGCTAAAAACGTTGTTTAGGGCCTCAAATATGCACTGTAAAAAGATGACCTTCAAACGAAATAAAATGTCATAGAAATTCACTAGTTTTCTGTTGTTGTAGACCATCCAAACGATTTCGCATGCAAAAATTTGAACATGTACACCCATATTTAGCATATGCATCAACACCATAAGGTAGAGCATGCTTCACACACCTACAACCAATGTGGATCCCTTCTCTATCATGCCAATAACTGGTACCCACTACTTTTGTGTCATGCGCCAATATCCACTGCGCACAATTTTGGTTCATGCACTAATACCTATTGCGCACACATTTTAATCTATGCATTCCACCATGCCAAAATTTAGTATTCCCCCACCACATACACCATTATTTAAATTGTCTCTCGACAACATATACCCACATTGCACATGCACCAACAAAATTTCTCTGTGCTCTGCAGATACTGCGCACATCACGCGCACCATTATTATGCGTGTACACGCTAGTATTACGTATGTGTCACTCAATCTGCACCACGTAATTCTAAATTTAGTGCACACATCCACACACCAATATTTTCCACACATTACCACTATACACCACACAATGCAAAATTTATGTGCGCACACCCATGCGCCAATATTTTCCGCACAATACCACTCTGCACTGTGCAACGCCAAATTTAAGTGCACACACCTGCGTGCCAATATTTTTCATGCATTTCCACTCTGCACCGTGCAACGCCAAATTTAAGTGTGCACATGCATGCACCAATATTTTTTGCACATTGCCACTCTGCACAACTCAATGCCAAATTTAAGTGCACACACCTGCACGCCAATATTTTCCGCGCATTACTACTCTGCACAACGCAACACCAAATTTTAGCGCACATAACCATGCACCCTTATTTTCCAAACATCACAATCTTTTCACTACGCATCATGCATTTTTAGTGCGCACACCTGTACACATTCATTTTTAAGCGCATTGATTCCTCGTGAATTCCACTACAGAAATTGGGGCCTTTGCCAAAAAATTTCCAAATTTTCACCATAGACATTCTGCAACTATGATTTTTTTTAATTTCACCCTGATAGCACTAAGTCAACCTCTGCAACAACAAATAGTTGTTGGTTGGCATTCCTGGAACAAATTTTTCCAAAACTCAATTCACAAATTGAGAATTTTAATCAACTAATCTCGCTCCATATGTCATGGCTTCCCTGTAACTTCAAATTCAACCAATTCCAGGTCTGAATTTTCTAGAACAGATATTAAATTAAGAATATCTCACTACTTGGTCAAATTTCTCAATTTTCCCATGAATTTAACAACAGAAATTGGGGCTTTTGCCCAATTCCACGCAATTGCTTCTAGATTTTACCATGGACCCTCTGTAACTTGAAATTTGGCCACTTTGAAATAATTCTCTATGAAATTTCATTTTAATTCCACTTGATTGGTCCATCAAGGCTCAGTGTTGAAAATTGGAGCTCTGATACCATATTGTAACATCCCCAACATCCAACTCGACTATGGCACATAAATTTTTTGAACTGTATGCGAATTAAAACAGATACACACATAAATTCTTTCAAAACTTTATATATAAAACTTAAAATAGACAAATACATTCTATAAATGCATGAATTCATATGGAAATAATAGTAACATATACATGCAACATAGACAGGAAATACCCATAAATATAAAGACAGGTATAAAGCACACACGGGAAAAACCCATAAAATTAAACACATAAATAATAATGCAACATGTAATTTAACACACAATTGAAACTTATCTTGGTAAAAATATCACCAACTGCATGCAGACCTTCCATGAACCTCCAAACATTAGACCACACTTCTCATCACTCTCAGAAGTGGGTCACCCCCTAGCCAGGACTAAAATCCACCTGGGTAAATGGATTCCTAACCAGGATGATGTATCTCAGACAACAGGAAAGACTCTGCCACATGTGCCAACCCAAACTAACAACCTACAGTCCCCCATTCTCGACATGCCTATCCCACCCCAAGAAGTGTGCCCCTTCTCTGCTCAACAATCCTTTGGTTTCCCCACTTCCTTTCCGAGGCTTCAACAATAGGCCAGATAGGAAGTCTCAGAGCCTTGTAGATGCAGTTTGGAACCTTCGAGAAATCAATTCCCAACAATTCTCTCACCCAGAAATAAATTTCTCATGGGTCTGAAAACCCGTCGCTTCAGTATCTCATGGGCCTAACAACCCGCCTCTTCAGTCCATATCCCAAGTTAACCAGGTGCATATACAGGTATGGGTATGGGTACATGTACAGGTACAAATACTAGTACAGGTATGGGTATAGGTATAGTTACATTGATAGTAACAAAAAGGTACCGAGGAAAGTTGAATGAGTGAGTGAATGATGATGGAAATGAATGAATGGGAAAATTAACTAAGTCCAAAATATATGTATGCATGTTCCCAACTTGACACTTTTCATGTTGAGAGCTACTTTGGTTCACATGTCCCCATCCTTAGAACTTAGGATAAAATAATTATCCATGATTTATACTTTAAGGAATATTAATATAATATTCCTTTTTAGCTTAATCTCCCTAGCTTAGCCCCTTATCCTTAAATTTTATCCCCCCCTTTCCCTAACTAGTGGAGCTTAGTCCCCCATACTCTTTTATTATGGTTGGTCTACACGCAACGATGTATTATATTAATGATAAGACATATACAAAAATAGGTTCATTGGGCTTCAACATCTACGATCTTTGGCCTAATTCAACACATAAGCCTCCTATCTTATAATAATTGGCTCGCCAACCTATAAAACACAACATATACACAAAGTATACCTGTCCTCAAAATCACATGCACTTAATTTTGTTGTGCATGGTATCCTGGAATGTGCACACTTCATCATTTTAGTGTGCAGTACATTTTTGCACTATACCATGGGAGGTGCATGCAAAATGATATAAAACAACTCACCATCTTAAGTACATTTGCATTTACAATTTGGGGTTCTTCCTATGGGTATTACACAAGAGAAGGAAAGGCAAGGAACGTGAAGGTAAGGCAAGTGAAGGCATGGCATTGTAAGTGAAGGAAAGGCAAGTGATGGGATGGAAAGGCAAGGCAAGGCATGTCATGAAAAATGGAGACAAATAAAGGCAAGGCAAGGAAAGGAAAGTCAAGGAAAGACAAGTCAAGGCAAGGCAAGTGATCAGATGACAAGGAAAGGTAAGGAAAGTGAAGGGATGACAAGGAAAGTGAAGGCAAGGCAAGGCAAGGAAATGCATGGCAAAGCAAGGCATGACATGGGTATATTTTAACAACATTACAAAATTTTTGAACAACAATAAAATTGAAGCCAAAATTATTCTTTTTACATATCTAGATGGTCATTAAAGTAGATCATTGAGATCACTTCTAATACTGAAGGTTTCCATTAACTTCTCGTTCTCAAAGTAAGGAAATAATTATAGTACGTTTGAAGAGTTCTTTCTTGGGATTGTTTGTAGATGGAGGTTTGTACCAATAACTAATTTTGTAAAGTAGTATACGACTTGACTTGGTTTATAATCTTGAAATACATAACCACCTTTCTTCCGTGTTATTTCATTATGTTTTAGATATTCTCCTTTAATATCCATCGACCCAATCACAAATTCAATGCCTTTGAAGTCTGTACTGATCACATGAGGGAATTATTCCCCTCTAAGCATCATGCCATCCAATAATCCATTCCCATGATGGGTAAACTATATACCTTAATTTCCCTCAATTAAATTATCTACCAAGGTAAGTAAACTTAGAGTTGTGACACAGTATGAGTCAAGGCAAAAAGTAAAGCTAACTACTTATGAGGTCTGGAAAGTGAATTAACTAGGAAAGATAATGGTTTACCCTAAGGATCAACATTCTATTTCAATATACAATTCTATCTTAAAAATTATTTAAAAGACTCTAGACAAGCTGAGATCTATTTGAACAGTAAACTTTATTTTAAGTGTGTAGAGTAATCTATAACGATAATCAATGAGCTCATTAGTCTAAGTAAACGACTATTTAAAATGAATCTATAACTATGAACAGTGAGGTTATTACTCTAAGCAAGCAATTCTTGAATAAGCACGCAATCCTTGAATAAACACAAGCTATCTTTCAAAATCACTTCTTCATAGTGAACTCTATTCTTAAAGCATCTCTTTAAAAACTCACAATTACTCTTATCCTACAGAAAATAAACTACGTCATTACACTAATCTCACTGAATGAAAGTAAACAACATCATGACGACATTCAAATGTAATTGTTATGTCTACAATGGTGAATTATATCACGATGTCACCTTAACACTACTGATAATTCAAGCAGAATCAATTAAATATTAATTTCTACAGATATATGCAGAGTATAAACATGAGAGTCTATGGAAACCTTTTCCATTAAAGAAATATCAATACATGTTCTTATAATCAATACAGTCTATAAAATTGTTCAAAATATATTTGAAATCAACACTTATCCTATCACACTGATATTGGAAATATTCTACACAAAGTTAATAATTTATGCAAACCTACAAAAAGTAATTGAAAAGCATAGATGACTTTTATGTACACTGTCTAGATGACCAATTTATAAAGTAACCTATAGTTTATAAAATGAGAAAACAAATCTTGTATATAATTGAACATTTAGATGACTATGAGCATATACACTTCAGTAAAACACAACCTGCATAAGAGATGTTATATGCCAGAGAATGGACAATTAAATATTTAGGTATAGATAACTACGAGTAACCTATAATTTATATAGAAAAAACAACTTGCAAGCAACCTGCACACAAGAGTTATATGCACAAATATGAATATACAACAAATAAACCTGCACAAAAGAGTTATATGCATAAATGTAAGTACACAGTAAATAAGAAATACACACAAACCACTGGTGGGCCCCTCAGGTAGTCATGGTACTACTCTAGTTCAATATACAATCATGATCAGTGCATTAGCTTATATTAACAACATAATCGATTTTACAAAGGTGAATTCAAAATAGTGATTATATCATTATCCATTTTTTTGTCTCGGAGAGAGTTCCAGTATTTATAAAGTTTTTAGACATAGCTGAGAGGTCAACCACTGAAAGGGTCGATGTTCTCCTTCAACAAAAAGTCATTAAAACTCAATAAAAAATTATATCTTATTAACAACTCATGCACTCAAAATAGAGCTTGAATGCAATTGTCCGAATCAAGATGTAATGAGTTCCATAGATGGAGGATTTGAAGAGGGATAAAACCCACGTTTTACATTTTCGAGGAAGATCCCGCCGATATACAAAGCCACAACTCATTGCACTCTGAGTTTCTTATCGAGGGTCGGATCAAGGACCAGATCAGATTGAGGACCGAATTGTGGGTCGGATCATGGGATGTATCATGGGCCAGATCGAGAGTTCTATTTCATTTTCGACTTGTTGCAATCAAAATACAAAAAACATAGTTACCAACTTAATGAGAAATGTGACCTCAAAATGATAACTCTAGCCCTTAAAACCCATATTTTTTGCATAAAAAACATGAAAAACAACCCCCAAATCAAAAAGTGGTGCTACCGATAACACCAATTTTTGTAACTGGGTCAAAATTACAACTTTTTTCAAGCATGGCCTTAAAGGATCAAATGGATTCTCGAACAAACTTTAAAATAAACCCCCAAATCAAAATGTGGTGCTACCCATAGCACCATATTTTGTAATCGGGTTAAAATTACAAATTTTTTCAAGCATGGGATTAAAGGATAAAATGGTTCCTAAAAAAAACTCTAAAATCAACCCTCAAATCAAAACGTGGTGCTATCGATAGCACCAATTTTTTTGATAGGGTCAAAATTACAACTTTTTTCAAGCATGGCCTTAAAACATAAAATAGTTGTTTAGAAAAACCTTAAAATCAATACCTAAATAAAAACATGATGCTACCTAAAGAGAAATGTTTTTCCTAAACGTTAAAATTACAGCTAATTATGACCTAATTAAAAATGTGTCCTTGACAACAAATCCCTCCACAAATAAAAAAAAAATTGGATCCTAAATGGTCACTTGAAAATTTATTTACTAACTTCTTTTTTTATTTTCTTAAATTTACGTTAAAAAATAAATAAAAAGAAAAGAGAAAATCTTCACAAATATATATTTTTTAATGAGGACAAAAATACATTTAAAAAAATATATTCAAAATTATGTGGGTGCCCATGGGACCATGGGACTTGGGCCAGGCCCGCAGGGGCTGACGTGATGCTCGAGATAACGCCAAACCCCCACGGTCCTAGCCCAGTTCTCATTAACTCACGTATATAAAACATATAGGTATGTTATATATATATATATATAACATATATAATATATGTTTTTTATATATAAAACATATATAATATATATTTTATATAATATAAAACAAATATCTTATATGTTTTATATATACATAAAATATATATGTTTAATATAAATTTATTTTTTATATATATTAATGAATTGTTTTCATTTAATTTTTTTTTTAAAGATTTTTTAAATAAATTTTATTTTTAACTTATTTTTGTTAATTGTTTTTTAAATTTTGTATTAAAATTTTAATTTTAGATTTTTTTATTTTAGTTTATTTATATAGATTTTTAAATTTTTTAGGTTTTTTCTTCCTTTATAATATTTTTTTGGCTATACTTTTTTTTAACCTTTTTTTTTTAACAATTTTTCTCATTTTCTTTTACTTTAGATATATATAATTTTAATTTTATGGTATTTTTTTACTCTTTAGTTTTTAAAGTTTTTCTTCAATGGTTTGTTTTAATATAAATTTGTTTTAAAATGTTTTAATGGTTTTTTTTTCTTATTATTTTAGTTTTTAATTGATCGAAAAAAATGAATTATATCTTTTTGGTGAATATTTGTGTTAAAAATGATATTTTACACTATATTTAAAAGGTATGGAACCATAACTTAATTAAGGACACATAATTATATGAAAAATCTTAATTTACAAAAAATAAATGGTTTACAACATTTTTAACAATGGATGGAGCACGGAAATATGATTAAAAACAACATTGAAAAACAAAATTAATAAATAAATAAATAGAAAACTTTGAAAATAGATGGAAAAAACCCTTGAGAAAAAAATAATTTTTTTTTTGAACATTTTGAAAATAAATGAAAATAATTTAAAAGAACAAAAAGTGGAAACCTTATGTTTCAGAAAATTTAAAATATCAAAAACCACCTAAAAAGGGAGGGGGTGCTACCGGTAGCACCATTTTTAAAAACGGGGTAAAAAACTTGACCCCCCCAAAAACGAGAACTCTGTAGAGTTCTCGTTAAGTTGGTAACTATGTTAAACGTTAATGGATTGAGTTTATTCTATTAAGGATAAATCATCATAAAATCATCAAAACTAAGTACAACACATACCTTATGATGATCCATATAAAATTGATAGAAGAAACCTAATAATACCTTCAAAAAGGATCATAGAAGTATAATTATACAATCCAGATGTTCGAAAAGAGACTTAGAGAAGTCAAAAACTAGGAAAAAAATGGAATCAACATTCATTCCACGCCTGAGGTTTTGCATGTCCCTCTGCAACAAAAAATGGATTGCCAAAACATAGCTATACATGTGAGGGAGGAGATAGATTAAGCTTTAGGGGCTTCTCCTTGATGTCTTTGAGACTTCTTCTTAGGACTCTTTCGATGCTTCAACTGCATTCTTATAATGTGATTGGTAGTAGTCATTTTATCAACCAAACAATGTAGATAATTTACATTTGCTTGTAGGACAACATTGTCATGTTGTAAATGGTGATCCAGGGTTTCATGCTCTACAAGACATTGGATCAGCTGAGCATTTTCTTTTTTCAATTGTTCAATGGTTGGGCACTGATCAGACTATTCAATAGTAGAAGTCTTCGACTTCTCAGTGGATATGGAAGGCATGTCACTTTTGATTGAAGGTTTGGGATCTTGGGATTAAGGTGTAACAATGGCCTTTTGACAAAGACTATGTGTGATAGGTGTTATCACATGAAGTTGTCTTGGGTTTTTTATCCCTTAGGTTTTAATTTTTATCCTTTAGTCTTTAGGTTTCCTTTATTTTAATTTTTATGATTTGTTTAGGTTATTCTAAACAAATACAGACTTGGGTTTTGGCTCACTTTTTGGCCCACACATATGATTTTAGCCTAGGTTCATTTTATGGTTCATGTCTTTGACTCACCTTTTGACTTGACACCAAGAATTATCGACCCCATGATCCTAACGACCTGACAAATCACTCCATCCACTCATATTCTTTATCCTTTCCATCCCATCGCTATGTTTTTTAAGCGGGTCAAATTAAATTTTGAAAAGGGCGTTGCCAACTCACTAGGAGTTTCCATAGAGCACCTTTGTCCTATGCTCCTTTACCATAATTCACCATAATCAGTTGATGTCATATCTCCCATTGTTTTTAGAACTCTTGTTTTTAAAAGGAATATTTGAGATTTGGTCATTTATGACCTTGCTAACTATTTATCAATTCAAAATTTTCCTCCTAAGCTAGACACTACTGGAATCACTAGTTAAGACAAAGCTGCAGATTGCACTACGGGATCGACTGTTAGATATGATTTGGAGGTTGAGGTGGATGTAATATTTCCATAGTTTATTGTATATCTTCCATCATCAGCCACAACCTCCAGGTATTTCGCGAATCTTTTCAGCTATATGGAAAAGTGTTAAGATACCCATGCCTCATCTTTTGGTAGTGCCTAGCACTTCAGACTACATCAACTCTCATCCATTTGCATCTATAGCTCTTCTTCCACAGACTCCATAGCCATTTTCCAACTGAATTTCACATATACTAAGGTCAAGCCATTTCTCTTCTGAATATTGAATGACCATTCATTCAATTGGCTCTTGTTTCCACACTATGCTACAGAAAGTCACTGCCAAAACTATGCTACAGATCCCCTATCTCAGTGTTGCATTTTCCTTGGATTTTCGAGTGCCATCTTCTGTATTAACAAGATCCATGCATTAACCTCCTTTATTCACTGTGTCATCCTTCAGTTTATATGAAAATATACTAGTAGCGAGGAGAATAACAGTCCTTACCATTTAAATCTTTGATGACCATTGTATGGTGCCATAAAAATGAGCAGTGCATCCCTGCATACCTTTCCTCAGAGTTTCTTTCTCTCATTTTTAAGAAAAAAAAACCATCAGACTAGTCTATTGTTAATTAAAAAGTGAGTTGGAATAAAATACTTGAGAGAGCAACCATTATCCATTGTTGATTCTCATAGATATTTGTCTTTGTTTGGTTCCTTTACCCCTCATTGCATCATAGCCTTTGATCCCCTATTTATATCCATGGAGAAACCTCAAAGGAAGAAGTCTCACAAGAGAGGGAGTGTGGTCAAGATTGAACCTTCTGACATGTACCTGTTTGATGTTGAGCCAATGGTCAGGGAGGTTTTCCAAAGAGTTGGTTGCCTCTCTTTTTGTCAAAACATGCAGAGGGGACACCTTGAAGTAGCAAGGCAGTTTGCATTACATTTTGATGGCATTAAGACCAAGGTGGGAAACCTTGAGTTTGAGGTATATGAGGCCTCTATTATAACAATCACTGAGATAACTAATACTGGTGAGAGGTGGTTCAAATCCATGATCCTCAATGTTTCCTTTGCCAAGGACTTCCTCAAACCAGACTATCATAAAGACAATTTGTCTAAGGGAGTGCCTAGGAGCCAGCTAGTTGAAGGTTTTGATAAAATTATGAAGATCATCCAAAGAGATTTTACATGTGAGGGAAGGTTAAACATGATATACCAGTATCATATAAGAATCTTGCTACATTTCACTGGTAAGTATTCAATGAATATCCATTTTTCTATATTGAGGAGTATGGGAAAGATGTCTGATAGAGTCCAAGCCAAGTCCAAGGTTGTGGACACTAGTGTCCTCCACTCTGGTTTGGTTAGGATGATGGTGATGGAAGAGTTGAAGAAAAGGGACATTCCTTGGGAGAAATTCATTTTCTCTGCCCATATGTAGCTAGATATAACCTCTACCCCTCAATCTAGGATTCAAATCCCTTTTCCATATAGTAGTGTTTCCCTAGAAAGAACAAGTAGGAAGAGAAAAGGAAAACCCACTACTCAAGACAAAGAAACCCCTAAGGAAATTTAAGAAGAAGAGAGGGAGGTTCATCACTACCCACAGAGATATTTTTCACCTCCTCCTGCACTTGAATTGGAAGAGGTCCCTTCATACACCAAAACCATAGCTAGGAGGGGAAGGAAGTTGCATTTCCCTTCACCTTATCCAACAGTTAAGATCAGAATCAGGAATCCTTTTAATAATCATCAGTCCACAAAGTAGTTGTTGAAGAAGAAGTCTTACCCAAGGCTTCAGTTCCAAGGAAAGAGAAAGATAAGGGTAAAGGAAAGAGAAAGATAAGGGTAAAGGAGTTGAGAATCCTATTGAGGTGATAGACAAAGCCTCTGTTCAACAAAAATATAAAGTTAAATCCACTGAGAAACCTATTGAGGTTATCAACATCAACACTCCACCTAGTAATACTAGTTTCAAAATATTGATCAAACAACTTAGGGAGGCTAGGAAAGAAGTTGCTTGTTTGAGCGTAGAAAGTTTGATTGGGAGAAGAAATATGAAGGAACTCATGGACATGTACAGTGAAACCCTTGATCTGGCAAGGTTTTCAGCAAGAAGAGATCTGCCTCTCCATAGGAAACTTAAGACCCTGTATAGGAAAAATAGAAGATTTTAGTCCCAAAACAAAAATCCTAAGGAGGAATTGCAGCATTTTAAGGATGAATTAGCCCAGGAAAACTTAAATGTTCTGATACAAGCTGTAATAGAAAGAGATGAACCTAAAATTAATAGGAGTATCTGTGCAAAGGAAAAATATATTTCTATGACAAAGGGAAGTTATCCTCCAGTAAGGAGGAGTGTTATATTGATGAAGTAATTGGGGGATGACAGATACATTTCTGTGGGTGATCGCATTTTGCAAGTTTGAAAGGATCGAGGAAGTATGATTTTTCTTCCTATACAGGCATCTACAGGCTCCTAGTTCATCGGATATGTTTTTTGTGTTTTTAAAGAATTTATTGCATCACATAGACAAAACATAGAGATTTTGTAGCACCATGGTGCTATAGAACCATCTAGACAAGATTTTTTTCAATCACAATACAAATGGCGCTACAAAATCTCCTATATAAACTCAAAACTGGCACTACAAAATATACAGACCTATTTTAGAAGTGGTGCTATGGAAATTTCAGAGTCATTACATAGGAGTGGATCTATGGAAAGAGCAGATCTATTTCGAGGATGATGCTACAGAATCTGCAGAGCTATTACACAGGAAGCTCTATGGAATCTGCAGAGCTATTACACAGGAAGTGTTAGGATATTTAGACACTTAGGAGTTAGTAAGATCTACTTGGTCTATTGTGTCTTTAGGTAAAAGTGTGTTTTCTAGTGTATTTCTTTAGTATGCATTAGTATGCATTTTTAGTTAGGAAATCTGATGGTCACGACATGTTCCCGACATAGAGTGATCCAATGGTTCATACTCTCCTCGATATTAATGGCCATTGAACCGTGGCTTAACACTCGATTGGTCCATGATATCTATTTAAAGATCATGGAGGGTCATTTGCCGATGATCGATTGTGAGAAAATCTCTTGTAAAATCTCTCTATAATCTTTTTATTTGCATTAATAAACTGCTCCAAGTGGTCGCGTTGGCTGGGGCCGTGGATGTTTCCTCGTAGGGGTTTTACCACGTGAAAACATCAGTGTGTTGATCTTTGATCTGGTTATGTGATTGGTTACTGAAGGTGTTTGTCCTCTGTTGGAATACCTGTGTTGTCAAACATGGTATCAGAGCCTGTTTGAAGATCCGCTCCTATTGTAGATCGAGATCATGAAGCCGAGTTTCCTCATCTCCATTTTCTGTCACTTCCATACATTTATGGGTTGAGAGGACTATTCCAATACATCTGGAGCACTCGTTTCATTTAGGAACACTTTTCGTTTCACTCGAAAAGTTTTCCATTTGCCCAAGATACGACCATTACAGTCAGATTCGGAGGTATAAAGTTTGAATACGCTTTTTAAAAAAGTTTCGCAGAGAAATTTTTTAGGTTTTATTTCGTTTTTGTATTTTGTTTATTTCCGGGTTGCTACTCTTTTAGATTTTCATATGCTCTTTGCTCCATGCCCTGTGCGATCTCGGAAAATCAGAAATAGATAGGAAAAGGTGCATCTTCCAGGTAAGCTAACTAAGATCTAACCCTTGTTGTCATCGAGAAGTGAAATTTTTTTCTTGTGTGTAAATATTTTTTTTTATCACGCTCTCCAAGGTCTTCTTCAACAACAACAACAAAAACACCCCCAATCCTCCTTCTGAACATTACAATATGTTTTTCTAGACCATTTGGTTAAAAGTTTCCTTATTAAGTAAGAGGTCTTGAGTTCAAGTCTCTCTTTTGTTACCTTTTTTGAAAAAGCTATGCAAAAATTGTAAAGTGTATTTTACTTCAAGTATAAAAGTGAATCACTATAAGTAGCTTTAATATTTTATTTTAGAGTTATTTTGCATGCAACCTTTTTGTTATAAGGTAACTTCATTGTAAAAGTGATCCCCACTTCTCTTTATAAAAGTGGGTCACTTCATAAAGCATCTTACACTATCACGTGGTCATTTGGTTACCGTTTATGCCTTTTTTAAAAAGGGCATAACTCTCACATCGGAAGTTCATTTTCAGTGCCGTTTTTTTTTAAGACTGCATAACTTTTCGAGTTATTTTAATCTAGATCATTAGTTTCAGTTTTTAAATCCACATTATCTCCATATTTAATATGGAATCTACAAGTACTGTCTTGCTTACCAACAACAACTACTTCCAATGGAAATCTCATATGGAATATTTATGAAGAAGTAAAGGCTTGTACCGGATTACCTTGGGAAAGGAAAAAGCACCCACTGATGCTGATAAGAAAGTCAAATGGGATAATAGGAATGACGAAGCACGTGGACTAATCGGAATTTCCATCTCTCCTGATTTAAGGTACCACATTCAAGACATTGATGACCTCGAAGAAGCTTGGAAAAAGATTGAATCTGTGGTTGGTAAAATCAATATTATTCTAGCACAGCAGTTAGAAAATCAAATACTGACCTTGAGTCCAAGTGATTTTTATTTCCTTGAAGACTATCTATCTAGGTTTAAAACACTCAGAATCTTGTGTGAAGAATGTAAGATAAGGATGGAGGAAGAGAATTGCATCTATCTTATTCTTTCTAAGCTAGATAGTGCATAGTATGTGTTTGTATCTACCTTTTATTCCATGAGAGAGGCTCTAGGGGAAGAAGCTTATGAAAAACCCACTCTTGAGTCCTTTTGTACTTCTTTGATTCGAGAGAAAGAAAATCTTGTACAATTTGGAGTGATCAACACTGCAGGTCCCTCCAACAAAGCCTTAGTTGCCCAACAAAAATATAAACCCAAGTATCCCAAGAAGCAACACCCTCGCTACAACAAACAACATAAGGGTCCCAAACCTACTCAGACAACTTCAGCTCCTACTGGTGACAAAGGAGAAAAATATAAAAGTAAGAATACTAACAGACATTACAACTTTTGTGATAAATATGGTCATGATGAGTCCAAATGTTTCAAGAAGATGGCAGCTTTAGAAGCAGTGATGAAGAAGCACAACATCAATATTGATTCTACTTCTTCTTCTCACGGACATGCACTTTCTGCTTCTGGTTTCTCCTTCAATGCAAATTCTACTTCTACTACTTCTTATTCTAATGAGTGGCTTATTGATTCAGGAGCATCTTATCATATGGCTAAGGATAAAGCCATATTTTCTTCTCTAAATGAATGTAACACCAAGAAAATATTTGTTGGTGATGATAGATATCTTAGTGTTATAGGATATGGAATAGTTCAAGTCGATAATGGTCATTTCAATGATGTATTATGTGTTCCAAGTCTTTCTTGTAACCTTCTATCAGTATATCAAATCACTCATGCAGGTGAAGGTAAAACAGTCGAGTTTTCACCTCACCAAGTTCTAATCAAGGATCTAAAAGATCCTAAGCATGCTCTTGCAGCTAGAATTGTTGATGATATTACCAGGTTGTACAAGTTTGACAACTTTGGGTCATCAGTTTTTTCATCAGTTTTTGTTTCTCATAGCGATGACTTTAGAAAACTTTGGCATGAGCGGGTTGGTCATCTAAACTATTTCTCATTGCAGTAACTATGTAATCAACAGATGGTGATTGGTCTTCCCCTTGTTTCATGCAGATATGGTGTTTGTGTTGGTTGTGTTCCTAGAAAACATCATTGGGACAATTTTGACAAACGTGCCTCTTGGCACACCTCAGGTCCTTTGCATCTTGTTCACAGTGATTTGTGTGGTCCAATTTCTTCTCCTTCTTTTTCTAGGTGCAAGTATTTCTTAACTTTCATTGATGACTTTTCTAGACATACTTGGGTTTACTTCTTAAAACTAAAGAGTCAAGTTTTTGACAAGTTTTTGGCCTACAAGGCCCTTGTTGAAAAGAAATATGGACATCAAATTTAAAGGTTAAGAATAGATAATGGAGGTGAATATGTGAACAATAATTTTACAACCTACTGCACTGCACAGGGAATCCAAATGCAACACACTGTTCCATATACACCACAACAAAATGGTGTTCCTGAGAGATAGAACCACACATTAAAAGAAATTGCTAATTGTATGATCCACTCTAAGGGATTAAGTCTAAAGTATTGGGAGGAAGCCATCAACTGTGCAAATTACATAGTAAATCACACTCCCACAAAGGCTCTTAAAAATATAGCACTGGAAGAAGCTTGGACTAAAATTAAACCAGATGTAAGTCACTTCTGTGTATTTGGCAGTATAACATGGGCTCACATTCTTGATGAGAAAAGGAAAGCATTGCAACCTAAAAGTGAGAAGTGAATATTTGTTGTTTATTCTGAAGATGTCAAAGGTTACATAATTCTTCAATCACATTGTAATGAAGTTATTATTAGAAGAGATGTTAAATTTGATGAAAATCTCTTGTCCTGTGAGCCTAATTCGATGATTGTGCCTTCTTCGGCCTGTGAGCCATATTAAAAGTTTGTGCCTTCTTATGATTTGGTTTTTTCTTCAGATGATGACAGTGAGGATGAAAATCCACCTCCACCTTCTCACCCTCCTCCAGATGAGTCCTTTGAACCTGAGCCAACACCAGCTCCACCGCCTCCTAGATGGGTCCGTTCAACATGTGAAGCAACTAGTGATCTTGTCGGTGATCCTTCAGATCAGCATTGGACACGTTCACAGTTCCAGCGAGCCTCTTCCCTTTTGGCTTAAGTTTTAGAAACTCATGATCTAGAGACATTTGTAGAATCTTCGGGTCATCTAGATTGGGATACAAAAATGAATGAAGAGTATCGTTCTTTAATGGAAAACGATACTTGGAATCTTGTACCTCTTCCAAAAGGAAGAAAACTTGTTAGATGCAAATGGGTCTATAGAACTAAGTATGCATCAGATGGAAGTGTTGAAAGACACAAGGCTCGGTTAGTTGCCAAAGGATTTTCCCAAGTTGAAGGAATTGACCATAATGAAACCTTTTCCCCTGTAGAAAAAATGAATTCCATCTACCTTGTTCTTTCCCTTTCTACCTCACGTAAATGGGAGGTCCATCAGATGGATGTTAAATACGCCTTCTTGCACAGAGATTTGCAAGAAGAAATATACATGGAACAACCTCCTGGCTATGTCCAGAATGACTCTAGCCTTGTTTGTCGCCTCAAGAAATCTCTTTATGGTCTCAAGCAAGCTCCCCGAGCTTGGTATGCCAAAATGGATAGCTTTCTTATTGCCACTAGATTCTCTAGATTCCATTCTGATCCTAATGTTTATACCAAGAAAGTAGGAATCCATCTCATAATCCTTGTCCTTTATGTTGATGACCTTATCCTTACTAGTAGTGACTCAAAACTTTTAAACCATGTGAAAACCATCCTTAAGAAGAAATTTGAAATGACAAACTTAGGACTTTTGCACTATTTCCTTGGCCTCCAAGTTTTGCAAACCAATGAAGGAATTTTTCTTTCCCTGTCTAAGTATTCTTGTGACCTTCTTCATCGCTTTCACATGGATTATTGTAAACCAACCCATTCTCCCTTCCAGTCTGGAGTCAAGATTTCTGCCACCTGTAGTTCTCCTGAAGTCGATGCCATGTTGTACCGTCAGTTAGTTGGTAGCCTCTTATACTTGACTCATACCCATCCTGATCTTTCCTTTGTTGTTGGTCTTGTTTCCCGATATATGCAAACACCCCATGAAAGTCATTGGAAAGAAGCTAAAAGGATACTTTGCTATGTTCATGGTACAGTTCAGTTCGGGATACATCACAGTTCAGGGGGGACTCCTTTATTAGTTGGTCTCACAGATTCAAATTGGGCCGGCGACCCTGATGATCGGAAGTCTACTGCAGGTTATGTTTTTAGCCTTGGTCCAAGACCTGTTACTTGGGCCTATAAGAAACAACAGGATATTGCACTTTCTTCAGCAAAAGCAGAGTACCCAACAATGGTAAATGCAAGTCAGGAATCCATGTGTCTTCGACATATCCTTTAAGAGTTTTGATTCTAGCACCAACATCTGACCAGCCTTTGGTGTGACAATAAGAGTGCCATCAAGCTCGCCAAAGACCCAATTCAATATCAGAGTAGAAAACACATTGAGCTACACATGCACTTCATCAGAAAGCTCATTCATGATCAAGT
>ML784602.1:399065-421445 GCA_009831015.1 Picea engelmannii
TTGTTCTTAAGGGGGGATGTTAGGATATTTAGACACTTAGGAGTTAGTAAGATCTACTTGGTCTATTGTGTCGTTAGGTAAAAGTGTGTTTTCTAGTGTGTTTCTTTAGTATGCATTAGTATGCATTTGTAGTTAGGAAATCTAACGATCACGATATGTTCCTGACATAGAGTGATCTGACGATTCATACTCTCCTCGATCTTAACGGCCATTGATCTGTGTCTTAGCACCCGATTGGTCCATGATCTCTATTTAAAGAGCATGGAGGGTCATTTTCCAATGATCGATTGTGAGGAATTCTCTTGTAAAATCTCTCTGTAATCTTTTTCTTTGCATTAATAAATTGCTCCAAGTGGCCACGTTGGTTGGGGTCATGGATGTTTCCCCGTAGGGATTTTACCACGTGAAAAAATTGGTGTGTTGATCTTTGATATGGTTATGTGAGTGGTTACTGAAGGCTTTTTTCCTTTGTTGGAATACATGTGTTTTCGAACAGGAAGCATTACAAAATTTACATAGATGTTACATAGGAAGCTCTACAGAATCTACAGAGTTTTTTACAAAGGGTGCTATAGAATTGGCTACCAAAATTCTTTACAAAATGGCACTATGAACTTGCCATCATAGTCAAAGATTCTAATTCATGAATCCTTCCTGATTTTTTATGATGAGGAGAGGAGAAAGGATCACAGGTGGAAACATGGAAGAAACATACGACCATTGGAGGATACTTGGCACTGAATAATAATGTGCCTAAGCTAGAATAGATGCCATTTAATTCTTGTTGTAGTGGTTTCCAACATGGCTCCTAAATTGTAGCAGTGTGTTAAGATCTTTTAGCATAGGTGTTAAAATTGTAGTTGTTTTGGAGAACCCTAGGATAGGAAGGCTAGCTCGCACCTCTAGTTGTTTCATTTCATCCTTTTATTATAAATAGATATTATAAATGATTAGTGAGGTTTGAATGGTTGAGCAAGGATCCCTGATTGTAATATTTTGACTAAGTAAAGTCGATCTCTGGTTATGTGTTGGACATGAGACATTTTGATTAATAGAATCCAGTTCCCTTTTTATCATCTTGTTGCCTCTTCTACTGAAATAATCATGATTGGATGATCCATATGAGATGTTGTGGTTGTATTGTGATGAATGTTTTATTATAATGTTGCTATGAATGTTTTTCAATGTTCTTAAACTTTAATTTCAAGATGTTCTTGTGACTGAGTTTTTCTTCTCTTCGTTGCTTGAAGACTTGATGTTAACAACAGACCTTTCCACTTTCCTCACTAAGTCTTCCTCCTATTCAATTTTATTCCAAGCTACTGACTGAAGTTAATCATGACCTCATTTTCTTATGCATGATACCCCATATTTATGAGTAAAAACATTCTTATTTTGAGTTTTGTCCATTTTACCTTTAATCACTCCTTTACATTTACAAATATTTTGATGGGTACTGGGCTTATCCTCTTGCAATCTGATGGTTATTCTCAATGCTAACATTATTGGCACCTCTTCCAGGGAATGAATTGAATAAATTTCCCTGGGATTGAATGACAAAGCAATATTGATTCTGAAGGTGCATTAGAAATCAATACATTGAAGATTCCAGCTTGCTCCTGACGACTCCACATCTACCTCTGGAAACACCTAAAGTTGACCCACATAATATTATCAAAAAAGGAAAGTCTTCTCAAGAAGGATTTTCAGCTACTATACCAGGTACTTATGGTCACTCTCTTGATTCTACTTTTAAAACTCTAGTAGCCATATCTAACCCTCCTATTTTACCTTCTACTGAAGTTTCTAGAAGTTTAGATTTTGAAAATTTCCCTGCTGATTATTCATATTTCATACCCCAAGTCAGAGAATAAAGTTTTGAAACCCTTGTTTCTCCTGATATTGTAAATTGGTTCAAACTTGAGAGTCCTGAATATTTTCCTACTTTGTGTTTTCCTACTCCTCCTCCTATCAAAGTTACTGAGACTAAAAAAGAGGAAACTTTTTTTCCATTGGACCCTATACCATTTTCCCCTAAGACTCAAACTCTTCCCATGAAAACTAAAACCTCTCCATCCAAGTTTCCTTTTTTACCAAAAACCCAAACTATAGTTGCAACTTTCAAAGCTCCATCTCCCCATTGTTCCCCTACAGCTCACAACCCAATGACAGGTGTTAATGTTCCAAGAAATAGGATGGATTCCATAATGGCTATTAGGTATGCCCCTCTTATTCTAAATCGGCCTATGAATTCTCTCGCAGTTGGAGACTACCTTAAGTACATGCCCAAGTTTACTGGGGAGGAAGACACAACTGCAAAACAACACCTTGTAGCTTTTTATAGTTATGCAGATAATCTTAACATTGAAGATGAAGATGTATGGATGAAAGTATTTGTACAAAGCCTTGATGGTGAGGCTAGAAAATGGTTTAGGTGTTTGACTCCTAGATATATCACTAGGATTGAATCTTTGGAGGATGCCTTCTTGAGGCATTGGGGGGGTAAAAAGTATTTTCTTTATTATATTATAGAATTTCGATCACTTAGGAGGAAAGAAGGGGAATCTATTTCTAACTTCTCAAAGAGATTCAATAAAATGTACAACAATATTCCCACTGAAATAAAGCCTACATAAACCTCTGCCAATATTACCTATGCCAGTTCTTTTGACCCTGAGTTCTACCTCATGTTGAGAGAAATAAGATCTACCTCTTTAGCTTATATGCAATATGAAGCCTTAGAAGCAGAATCCAATATATTGGCAGCTGAAAAACTTAGGGGAAAGTCTAGTAGAGATAGAAGGAAAGGTAGGGATGAATATTCAACCTCTGAATCCTATGTTGTCCACCCTCAGGTTGATGAACTTACCAAATTGGTAAAATCACTTTCTGCTGAAATGTAAAAAGTTGAAATTTGAAGGAAAACAAAACTATAGAAACACACATAATGCTAACAATAGAGGTAATTTCATAATACCAAATAATTCCCCCTAGGTCCTCCAAAGAGATCCAATAAATAGGTATAGGGATGATCAAAAAGTTCAAACCCCTCTCAAAAACAACCTTGATGTCGATGAAGAAGGAGAGGATGAAGAAACTAATCCTGAAATCCATTGTCTTGGTGACACCTCTTCATCTCCTCATTTGACTCAATCTACATACAAAGAGTCTCTCATGGATATTCAATTAAATGAATTGAGTAAAGGAGAAAAAATAAAATAAAATCCTAATCAATACAACCTAAGTTCCGAAAAGAAAGAGGAAAAGAGTGACACTTCTGATCAACCCCCTAAAATAGAAAATTATGATAAGGCTATGGCAACTAGCAGCAAAGGAAAATATGTGAAAATCCATCAAACATTGGTTAAAAGCCTCGCCCTAGAAATTAAAGAAATTCTAAAATCCCCATTCTCCTTTATCTTTGAAAATGAAATTCAAAAGATCAAAATACATGTACCTTTTTTGGAGCCAATTAAGAATGAGGAGTTCAAAAGATACCTTTCTAAAATGCTACATCATGAGCCTTCTTTTAATTCCATAGATTCAGTTAACCTTCAAGATGAAAAACCAACATTCATCCTAGGACCTTTGGTAGAGGACAGAGATGATTCTTCCCCTCCTTTCTATACATCATTAAACATGCATGATAAAGTGATGCACAATTGCTTGATGGAATCAGGGGAATATCACAATATCATGCCTAAAATAGTGATGGATGAGCTTGGGTTGGAAATTACAAAAGCCTACCATGACTTATACTCTTTTGACTCTAGGAAAGTGAAGTTCCTTGGGGTTATCAAACATCTGGTTGCTACCTTGTTTCAGTTTCCATTGAAAAGTTTGGTCATGGATATTGTGGTGGTTGATGTCCCCCCTATGTTTGGGATGCTCTTGTCAAGATCTTGGATAAAAAGACTAGGGAGAACCTTGCATATGGACCTTTCATATGCCACCATTCACGTGTTTGGGGGAGAACATAGAAGGCTTTACAGGGAGTCTCAATTAGCCTACATCATCAATGATGAAGCCAATCCCACCAACAATCCTATTTTTGCACTTGGTACTAATTTAGGATCCAGTATATTACAGCTCACTGATACTCCTCAACCTCCTATTGAAATTAGAAAACAATCCATTACTTCTTGTGAAGAGTCTCATCCTAATACCTATGTTTGGAAGATGTTTTTTTATGGGGTTGCTTCTAAAGAAGGTGTTGGTGCTGGGGTAGTTTTTATTTCCCCTACTCAAGAGATCATCTCCTCATCCTACAAGCTTGAATTTGAAACTACAAATAATGTGGCATAATATGAGGCTATTGTTTTGGGTTTGAGGGATGACAAAGACATGAATATTGAAGAGCTAACCATGTTTGGATATTCTGAATTAATTGTTATTCAAATAAAAAATATATATCAAGCTAAGCACCCCAGTTTAAGGACTTACAGAAATGAAGTTTAGGATCTTGTTGATATTTTCTTCTTAGCTTTTAGTATCTTATTTGTTTCAAGAGAGGAGAACACTATGGTATGTTCCTCATCTCTTTCAACAAGTAATTTCAGAGTTCCTTTGCCCCCTAAACTCAAATATGATGTGGAAGTGAAATATAGACCCTCTATACCTGACAATGTCAAACATTGGAAGGTTTTTGAGGATGATCTTGAGATAAAAATATTTCTTGAGACCGTGGATGAGTTTTCTTCCTTACATATTGATCAAGATCATGATACTGAAAAAAAACCTCATGCTGATGGTTTTCTGAATAAAATTATTGACCATCATATTGTTCAGTTTCCCAGTAACCATATTCCAAAAGGACTAGTTTCTTTGGAGAGATTGTTCGATAAAAATGATGTTGTTGTAAAGGTTAAAGGTTCAACTAAAAATGTTGATGTGACTAAATGAAATTTAGGTACATAAAAGGAGCCAAAGTATGTTAAGTTGTCTAACATCTTGTCAAAGGAACGAAGGGTTGAATATGTTAATATTCTAAAAGAGTTGGTTGATGTGTTTTCCTGGAAATATGAAGATTTGAAAACATATGACATAAACATCATTGAACATAAGATCCCTTTGAAAGAGGAGACCAATCCATTTAGGTAGAAACTCAGAAAGATAAATCCTATGTTGCTTCCTATTATGGAAAAGGAAGTAAAAATTATTTTGGATGCCAAGATCATCATTCCTTTGAGATACTCTAAATGGGTGGATAACTTGGTCCCAATGAGTAATAAGAATGAGGAAATCAAACTTTGTGTCAATTTCATAAATTTGAATAGAAGCTCCAAGAAAGATAATTACCCCTTACCAATTATGGAGCACATTTTGTAGAGGGTGACAGGTTCATCTAGGATGTCTATGATTGATGGTTTTTCTGGCTACAATCAAATCTTTTTCTTGCCTGAAGATAGAGAGAAGACAACTTTCACTACTCCTTGGGGAACATTCATGTATGCCAAAATTCCCTTCGGATTGATGAATGCAGGAGCAACCTTTTGATGAGAAATGGACATTTCCTTTAATGGGTAGAAGGAAAAGTTTGTAGTCATCTATTTAGATGAAATTATAGTGTTCTCACAATCTAATAATGAACATTATCATCATTTGAAAAAGGTTTTCTTGAAGTGCAGAAAGTTTGGTCTCTCTCTCAATCCTAAATAGTCTTTGTTTTCTATGAAGGAGGGAAAGTTATTGGGGAATATTGTATAAACAGAAGGGGTAAGAACTTATTAAAGAAGAGTAGAATCCATACACACCTTGTCTCTCCCTAGATAAAAGAAATAATTTCATTCTTTCTCGGGGAAAATCTATTTTCTAAGAAGGTTCATTTCAAATTTTGTTGAATTGGTAAAGTACATTATAGGCATGCTTAGGAAAGGAAATGATGTCAAATGGACTAATGAGTCTTGAGAATATTTTGATCAAATAAAAAAGGTTTTGACTGAAGCACCTGTTCTAATAATCCCTAACTACTCCAAGGATTTTTTGATATTTTCCTTTTCTTCATTTGACACAATGGCTATTGTTTTATTGCAGAAAAATGAAAAAGGTTTAGTGAAGCCTATTTCCTTTTTTAGCGGGGCATTGAGGGATGCAGAAATTAAATATGATATCATGGAAAAGTAGGCTTATGTTTTGGTCAAATCCCTCAAGGATTTCAGAGTATATGTTCTACATTCAAAGATTGTTTCATATGTCCCTTCAGCCTCAGTGAAAGAGATACTTATCCAACCTGACATAGATGGGAGGAGGAGAAAATGGATTGCCAAAATTTTGGAATTTGACCTTGAAATAAAGCCCACTAAATTGGTAAAAGGCCAAGGTTTAACTAGGTTGTTGGCTGAATAAAATTGAAAAGATTTGGGGGTTAATTTCATGAACATAAAATCAGAAAATCAGCAAGCAGAGTTGGATGATAAAAGATCCCATGTCATCCCAAAGTTGGCAGAATGCACTTGGTATAAGGACATCATATTTTTTTGTAGAAGTTGCATCCTACTGATGGTTTGGAAAAAAACAACGTCAGAACATTGAATCTTAAAGAAATCAAATATTGTCTTATTGACCAAGTTTTGTATTGGAAAGATCCTCTAGGAGTGCTTTTGAGATGTCTAGATCCATAGGAGACCCAAAAGCTCATGACTAATTTTCATGAAGGTTTATGTGGGGAACATCACTTCTAGAGAACCATAGCCTATAAAATCCTTAGAGCTTGGTATTTTTGGCCTAGTCTTTTTATTGATGTTTTTGCAAAGATTAGAGATTGTGTCAAATGCCAAAAAATTTCTATAAAGCAACATCTCAAATCTTTGTCATTGAAGCATGTGGTAGTTTCAAGACCTTTTCAGTAGTGGGGTCTCGAATTCATTGGGGAAATACATCCTGCTTCAAGTGGTCAGCATAGGTGGATTTTGAATGCCACTGATTACTTCACCAAGTGGATAGAAGAAATTCCTACTAGGAATTCCTCCCACAAGGTAATCATTAGTTTTCTTGAGGATATCATGTCAAGATTTGGTTGTCTGAGAAAAATTGTTACTGATAATGTTGCATCCTTCAAGGATGAACCATTGATCAAGTTCTATGAAAAGTATGGGATTACATTGGTTCATTCTACTCCTTACTACCCCTAAGGGAATGGATTGGAATAATCCTCTAACAAGATCCTTATAAATATCATCAAGATATCATTAGAAGACAACAAGAAAGAATGGGACTCAAAGATGAAATTTTCTTTGTGGGATGAGAGAGTTACAACAAAAAGGTCACTTGGTGTCTCTCCTTTTTAGCTTGTATATGGGGTTGAGGCTATCTTTCCTACTCATATTGTCTTGCCCATGGAAAAATTATTCCAAGACTACCAAGGAGAACCTGATGATATGGTCAAAAGTATACAACAACTAGTAGAAGTGCAACAGACTAGGGAGCAATTATTGGACAAAGCATGGGACCATCAACAGAAGATCATGAAAGGCTTTGACAAGAAGGTAAGAAAATAATATTTCCAACTGGGAGATCTAGTGCTCAAGTGGGATACACCCAAGAAAGACAAAGGAAAACATGGTAAATATGAAGCCTTGTGGATTGGTCCTTTCAATATTTTTGAGATATTTTCAAATAACACTTATAAGTTGTAGAATATGGAGGATTTTGAATTTTTTGGTGGCCCTGTCAATGGGCACTTTTTGAAAAACTATTTTTCTTAAGCCATGAGTGGATTTCCATTCATTGTAAATATCATTTTTATTTTTTTTCTGATTGAGTAAGTGACCCCATAGCTCTAGGATAAGGAACGAAAGCTGCATGTTCTTGGTAGCTCACAGGGAGCATGCCATCCCCTGTGGAGCCAATGTTATCACATGAAGTTGTATTGGTTTTTTACCCCCTAGGTTTTAATTTTTATCCTTTAGTCTTTAGGTTTTCTTTATTTTTATTTTTTTGATTTTCTTAGGTTAGTCTAAACAACTAAATACTTGGGTTTTGGCTCATTTTTTGGCCCTCACATATGCTTTTAGCCTAGGTTCATTTTATGGTTCATGTCCTTGACTCACCTTTTGACTTGACACTAAGAATTATCGACCCCATGATACTAATGACCTGACAAATCACTCCATCCACTCATGCTCTTTATCCTTTCCATGTTGTCCCTATGTTCGTAAGGGTGTCAAATCAAATTTTGAAAAGGGCACTGCCAACTCACTAGGAGTTTTTGTAGCACACCTTTGTCCTATGCTCCTTTACCATAATTCACAATAATCAATTGATTTCATATATCCCATTGTTTTCAACACCCTTGTTTTTAAAAGGAATATTTTAGATTTGGTCATTTATGAGCTTGCTAACTTTTTATCAATTTGAAATTTTTCTCCTAAGTTCGGCGATGCTGAAATCACTAGTTTAGACAAAGTTGTATATTTCTCTATGAGATCGATTGTTAGAAATGATTTGGAGGTTGAGGTGGATGTAGCAGATCCATAGCTTGTTGTATATCTTCTATCATCAGCCACAACCTCCATGTATTTCGTGAGTCTTTTTAGCTGCATGGAAAAGTGTTAAGATACCCCCGCCTCATATTTTGGTAGCTCATGATGCTGCAGACTACATCCTCTCTCATCCATTTGCATATGTAACTCTTCTTACACAAAATCCATAGACATTTTCCAACTGAATTTCACGTATACTAAGGTCAAGACATTTTTCTTTTGAATCTTGAATGCCTATTCATTCACTTGGCTCTTGTTTCCACACTGCGCTACAAACATTTGATACCAAAAATACGCTATGGAAACCTTGTCTCATTGTTTCATTTTCCTTGGATTTGTCAGTTCCATCTTATTTATTCATGAGATCCATGCATTAGCCTCCTTTATTCACTGTGTCATCCTTCATTTTATGTCAAAATATGTTGTCATCAAGGAGAATAACAATCCTTACCTTTTAAAGCTTTGATGACCATTGTATGGTGGCATAAAATTGAGTAGTCCATCCCTGCATACCTTTCCTCAGAGTTTCTTTCTCTCATTTTTTAAAAACAAAAACTATCAAACCAGTCTATTGTTAATTCAAAAGTGAGTTGGAAGAAAATCCTTGAGAGAGAAACCATTAGCGACTGTCAATTCTCATAGATCTTTGCCTCTATTTGGTTCATTTACCCCACATTGCATCATAGCCTTTGATCCCCTATTTATATCCATCGAGACACCTCAAAGGAAGAAGTCTCACAAGGGAGGGAGTGTGGTCAGGACTAAACCTTCTGACATGCACATGTTTGATGTTGATCCAATGGTCAGGGAGGTTTTCCAAAGAGTTGTTTGCCTCTCTTTTTTTCAAAACATGTAGAGGGGACACCCTGAAGTAACAAGGCAGTTTGCATTACATTTTGATGGCATTAAGACCAAGGTGGGAAACCTTGAGTTTGAGGTATCTGAGGCCTCTATTGTAGAATCCATTGAGATACCTAATATTGGTGAGAGGTGTTTCAAATCCATGATCCTCAATGCTTCCTTTTCCAAGGACTTCCTCAAACCCGACTATCAGAAAGACAATTTATCTAAGAGATTGCCTAGGAGCCACCTAGTTGAAGGCTTTGATAAAATGATGAAGACCATCCAGAGATATTTTACATGTGAGGGAAGGTTTAAGATGATATACCAGTATCATATAAGAATATTTATACATTTCATTGGTAAGGATTTAATGAATATCCCTTTTTATCTATTGAGGAGTATGTAAAACATGTCTGATAGAGTCCAATATAAGTCCAAGGCTGTGTACAATATTTTATTCCACTCTGGGTTTATCAGGATGTTGGTGATGGAAGAGTTGAAGAAAAGGAACATTCCTTGGGAATAGTTCATTGTCTCTACCCATATGCATCTAGATATAGCCTCTACCCCTCCATTTAGGATGCAAAGCCCTTTTCCATATAGTAGTGTTTCCCCAACAAGAACAACCAAGAAGAGAAAAGGAAAACCCACTACTCAAGACAAATAAACCCCTAAGGAAATTGAAGAAGACGATATGGAGGTTCATCACTCTCCCCAGAGATATTTTTAACCTCCTCCCGCACCTAAATTGGAAGAGCTCCATTCATCCACCAAAACCACATCTAAGAGGGGAAGGAAGTTGCATTTCCCTTCACCTGCTCCATCAACTAAGATTAGAATTAGGAAGCCTTTTACTAGATCATCATCCCACAAGGAAGTTGTTGAAGTAGAAGTCTTACCCAGGGCTTCAGTTCCAAGGAAAGAGAAAGATAAGGGTAAAGGCATTGAGAAGCCTATTGAGGTGATAGATAGAGCCTTTTTTCAACATAAAGATAAAGGTAAATCCACTAAGAAACCTATTGAGGTTATCAACATCAACACTCCACCTAGTAATCCCACTTTCAAAAGATTGATTAGACAACTCAGGGAGGCTAGGAAAGAAATTGCTCATTTGAAGGGAACAAGGTTGACTCAAAGAAGAAAGATGAAGGAACTCATGGAAATGTACATTGAAACCCTTGATCTGACAAGGTTTTCAGCAAGAATATCCTTGCCTCCCCATAGGAAACTTAATACCTTGTACAGGAAAATCAAAAGCTTTTAGTCCCAAAACATAAAGCTCAAGGAGGAATTGCAGCATTTTAAGGATGAACTAGCCCAAAAGAACTTAATTGTACAGGTACAAGATGCAATAGAAAGAGATGAACCTCCAATTAAGAGGAGTATCCCTACAAAGAAAAAATATGTTGCTATGACAGAGGGAATTTCTCCTCCAGTAAGGAGGAGTGCTAGATTGATGAAGTAGTAGGGGGATGACGGATTCATTTTTGTGGGTGATCTATTTTTACAATTTTGAAAGGATCAAGGAAGTATGATTTTTCTACATATACAGGCATCTACAGGCTCCTAGACCATCCGCTAAGTTTTTTATGTTTTTTAAGAATTAATTACATCACACCAAAAAAACACAAAGATTTTGTAGCACCATGGTGCTCTGAAATCGTCTATACATGATTTTCTACAATCATGCTACCAAAGGCGCTACAAAATATCCTAGCCAAACTCAACAATGGCACTACGAAATCTGCAGAGCTATTTTATGAGTGGTGCTATGGAAACCCCATAGACGTTACAGATGAGTGGCGCTATGGAAAGAAAAGAGCTATTTCAGGGGTGGTGCTATGGAATTTGTAGAGTTGTTACACAGGAAGCACTACCAAATCTGTAGAGTTGTTACACATGAAGCACTACGAAATCTGCAAACATGTTACACAAGAAGCGCTATGAAATATGAAGAGTTGTTTACAGAGGGTGCTACAGAATTGGCTATGAAATGCACTACAGAATGGTGCTACAAATTGGCCATCACAATAAAAGGTTCAAATTCATGACTCCTTCCTAATTTTTTATGATGAGGAGAAAAGCAAGGATCACAGGTGGCAGCATGTAAGAAACATACGACCATTGGAGGACAGTTGGAACTGAATAAGAATGCGCCTAAACTAGAAGACATGCCATTTAATTCTTGTTGTAGTCATTTCCAACATGGTTCCTAAATTGTAGCAGTTTGTTAAGATATGTTAGCACAGGCGTTAGAATTGTAGTTGTTTTGGAGAATCCTAAGATAGGAAGGCCATCTATCACCTCTAGTTGTTGCCTTTCCTCTTTTGATTATAAATACATATTCTAAATGATTAGAGAGGTTCGAATGGTGTAGCAAGGATCCCTGATTGTAATATTTTGACTAAGTAAAGTTGATCTCTGGTTATGTGTTGGACATGCGACATTTTGATTAATAGAAGTCAGTTCCCTTTTTATGATCTTGTTGCCTCTTATACGAAAATACTCATGATTGGATGATCCATATGATATGTCATGGTTTATTATGATGAATGTTTGATTATAATGTTGCTATGAATATTTTTCAGTGTTCTTAAACTTTAAGTTCAAGAATTTCTTTTGACTGCGTTTTTCTTCTCTTGGCTACTTGAAGACCTGATGTTAACAACATACCTTTCCACTTTCCTCACTAAGTCTTCCTTCTATTCACTTTTATTCCAAACCATTGAATAAATTTAATAAAGACCTCATTTTCTTATGCATGCTAGCCCATATTTCTAAGTTAAAACATTCTTATTCTTAGTTTTGTCCATTTGACCTTTAATCACTCATTTACATTTACAAATATTTTTATGGGTACTAGGATTATCTTCTTTCAATTTGAGGGTGATTCTCAATGCTAACAACAGGTTTAGACTTGGTTTCCTTAGGAGGCTCAGATTCTTATTTAAGATTCTTATGAGGGCTCTTATGATTATAGGACAATTGAATAGGGTCTGAGGTAATTGGATGTTTTGTATTGGAATTTCCAATCATATTTCGAGTTCTCCTACAAAATGATTTCCCTTTTAATATGTTAGAACCTCACCTTCTTGTAGGAATTGTAGGGAAATCATGGTGGAAAGATTCGTGTAGTTTATTTTGTTTAGAATCAATAGGAGGCGTATATAATTGAGGGTCAACAATAGGATTTTCAGTTTTCGTAGAAGATGTTGGAAGAGGTTTAATTGGAGGGTTTGGAGTTTTAGGAGAATGAGGGTTAGATGGACTAGCAGTCCTAGGATCAACTAACTTCTTAGTCGTTTTAACTGTCAAATGGGGGTTCAAAAATTGATAAAGGAAATATTCCCAGGTTCTTCCCTATTTCTTTAATTCTAAGATAACCAATAGTTTGTTAAGGCCATGATGAAATAGGTTTTGGTGAGGGTTTGTAACATTTTTACGAACCTGGGAGGACATTTTCTCAAGACTCTTTAGAAAATAAAATGGATAATTCAGAGGTTTACCAAACTGAAAGTGATCCAAGAAGCGAAAATGGAAGGCTTTGAAGATGGATTACTTACCCTCACAAGTAATTAGTCTAGTGATAATGATCATAGGATTGATTAATTCATATTTAATCCACCCCTTGGAATATCCTTTAATCCCCGACAACAGTGCCAAAAATGATGGGTAATAAGGTGGATATTGAGGTGTGTTAGAGAAAGATTTGCCTCACCCTATGCAATCTTGCGGAGAGGGCCTTACTCCATTTCCCTATGCAGAATTACTTTCCCTGATTGATGAATCTAGGTACAAAAATAAATATTTTTCCACTTGTATGCACCTTGCAATCTATACAACAAGTGTATACGCTGGCTGCTCCACTACAACCCACGTACATTGGTATTTGTGCCAAAAAATCAAAATTAAATGCTGGGTTTCCATGTCATGATAGGAGATCTCTGATCCTTGGGCTTCCATATACTGGAAACATTCTGAGTTTCATTTTGAAGGCTATAAAGAAGCCCATTCTGAGCTATGGAAAAGGAGAGAGAATTCAACTTTGAGAGCAAAGTTACTCTAGATAAATTATTACTTCATTATTAAGTCTGCATGCCTTTGTCCTTTTATTCTAAACACAATGTTCAACCCCCATGCTCTTCCCTTGTTGATGGAGAACCTCTTCGTCTCCCTTATATGAGTTTTCCTTTGGTGGAGGATTGAAGTGGTGGAGGCCCAGTTGGAAGGAACTCATTTTCTTTGTTCCGAACCATGCCGATACAGAAGTCTGTAATTTTTTCACTTTTGTTGATCATTTATTAATAGAAATACTCCTTTCCCATCCAATTGATATCTTGAAAATATATGTGTTATGATCCATGGGCATGTTTGTTTTTTATATTGATGGATTATGCTATCTAATGTGCTAACTTGTTATATTATCACTATATGATTTTTCTTCTTGTTTTTTGAGAACTTGTTGCAGGTATAAAGATTTGGGTTGAAGTGCTCAATTGTGGACATCATCAAATGTTTGGACGAGGTAGGACTCTTTCTAATCTCTTTTGCACATTAGTTTATATAGCATATGTTGTAATTGAGTCAATTTATACAGTCACACCTATCTGTTGTGGTTCACCCTAGACATAGAGAGATTTTCCTCGTAACAGAATTGGCGACCGTACTGGGGATGAATTTTATTTCTTAGGGTATGAAATACTTTTCTCCTTAGATTTCTCTCTTTTCTATTGTGGTTCTGGTCATATCATTGCTTGACAACTCCTATTCACTCTGGCTTTGATTTTTTATCCATTCTCCCTTGTCTGCCTTGTTTCAAAGCATATACATGCCTTTTTCTTGATAATCGTGTATACACGCAGGTTGTCTCACTGCAAGCTGCATATATACGCACTATTTTCCCAAACAGTCATGTACACCTTTTTTCCTTTCCTTTTTTCTTGGTATGGTGTTTGTTGGGTGGGATTTGATGCTTGTTGAGCCTACTTAGGTCTCTGTAGTGCCTGTTGAGTGCCTGCGAGATGACATAAACCCTCTTTTGGTTGAATTTCTGGGCGAAGTCTTTCTCTTCATCTTTTCATTTTTATTGTCCTTGTACATTGGGCTGGGTGTTTCATTGCTTGATATCTCGCTTGAGTTATCTCTTTTATACATAGTAGGGATATATATCAAGTTAATTTTCAGTCCATGCATTTTCTGTTTCGATATATTGAAAATACAAAAAATTAGGCATTTTGCATATCTTGGCATTTTTTGTCTTTGAATCTCTATCATTAGCTTAGTGCATACAGTGAAAGATTGCATTTTACATCTGAATTGCAGAGTTGAATTTTAAAATTGCAATGTTCTTAAGAGCATATCATGCATTGAAAGTTAAAGTTAGACTTTGCATTATTTTCATATCTACCTTCTTGCAGAGTCATAACACCATTAGTTTCATCACCATACCTTTTTGAGTAATCAGGACCATAAAATCAATGCTATAATTCAAAAATTTATTAGTAATGATTTTATTTTCTAGGGTGCACAAACTAGCCTAGGATTTAGTCCCTTGGAATAGGATTTTGTGAGTAAACTTCTCCAAGGAAATTAAATCAACATATGTTTCTGAGAAACGGAGTTGAGAAGTCCATTGTATAATTGTTAAGATCAGGAGGCTCCACTCACACCGGAGTTAATCACGAGGTCGCATGAAGTTGGTTGAAGGGATATCCCTCGAATACTTGCCTAGAATCAGAGATATTTATGTGGATTTATTTGTATCTAGTGATCTTGCTAGTGCCCATACCTCCATGAGAGGCGGTTCTTTCAAGGTTTCAGGCTTTGCTACCCTACCCATATGGTGATCCGGACTTACGACTACTTGTCGGTGCATTGGTTATACAGTGATTTATTAGTTTCTTGACTTAGGTATCTCATAGTTTATTTGTAGGGATTATTCTGCAAGTACCTTGGTTCAGATAGGGGTCGGACAACACACAACCTTTATGGAGGATTACCTCTCCAGGGGGGTCTAACTGACTAGTGTTTAAGCCCACGAGGACCCCTATAACTGATTATGTTACCTCCAATTTTAGTAGGGAGTCTCAGGCCCCTCTTGGGTGAGACATACCTTCTTTAGGGAGGGAGGCCACTCAACCACTTTACCCTGTTTGTGTTGGGTATGTGTTATATTCTTTGCATGTGTGTGTGTGTGGGTGCGTCAGATACGACAACTGCGTGCGGATTTTGCTATTTTTAGCTGATTTGTAAATTAATCCCGGATTAAGGGATTAGGGTTTTGGTATCTATGGAATACCTAAAAACATTGTATATATTGTATGGCGAATGGTGAAATTTGATATAATGAAAAAGAAAGGTTTTCCCGGTTGAGGGTTTCCGGTAAAGATCTCTGTGTATTCTGTGTATGAGCCATTGATTAATTTCTGTATTGCTTAAGAATATATATGCATTGCTTTACTTCGCAGGTTTAAAACTTACAGTTTGCATGCATATTGTCTATTTGACTTTTGGTGTGCTTTTTTATTACTAGTTGGCCTTAAGAGTTTATAATGAGTCCTATTTATCATGGATAGTGGAGTTCCTTTGGCTCCCTCATTTACTGCTACCCCCCCAATGACGTTCATTGTAACACCCTGTTTCCCCCAGTTTGTAAAAATAACTGCACTGGCCATAACTGTGGCAAACTCAGAAATGTGAATATGTGATGTGAATGGACCTTGTGGAAAAGGTCGATGAATGTGAATAACATTATGAATTATATTGCAGGACTGTTGAGAGGGGATGTGCTGAAAATGAGACCACGATGGCAGTGGAAGGTACCTAGAAAGGTGGCGTTAACTTCCACTAAGAATCAATACCATATTTGGACTTCATTGGCCCAGAGAACCAAAAGCGACTCTTTGGCCTTGAATTAAATGTCTCGCAGGCTGGTAGGTAGATGGCTCCTCAGGAATTAATGAGGGATGGGGAGGTGAACCACCCATCCGTAGAGCCATCAAGCCTGACCAGTGCGAGGGAAATCGCGCCACACGCAATCTCGCAAGAGGGTCAGGCGTGGGGTAGAAGCGATTTGGGGTAGACGTGAGGGGAGGAAGAGAAATCTGGAGATATGCAGAGTGAGTGATAGCAGAGAGGAAGGAGAGTAACCTTCACTTCTGGTCATTGGCAAACAGAGATACAGTCTCACAACATCGTGGTCTCAGCTCGGGGGTGGCTAGTGGTAAATCCTCGATGAGTCGCTGAGCCTACAGTTGGGTGGAAACAAGTACCCCTCTCAGCAGTTGCATAACCCTTGGTGTTACTTTCTGATAAGTGTTTTTCCTTTGACATCTTGAAATATATGTATGCTGACATTTATGATCATAAGTTGTGAAATCGTGAATGACTTCATTATAAGAATGTCTGTATGGTATCTTGATCAGTACTAGTAGTTGTATGTTTATATGAAAAGACTACTTGCGGCTTATGATCTCTTAAATTGTTATTTATATGCATGCTAATCTAATTCAGACTTCACGCTTGGTTCTCAAGAGAGAGAGATACCCTTAACTGCCTCAGAAAGTACCCTGGATAAACCTCCCCATAGAGATACCCTTCTCGAAAATCCCATCAAGAACCTAGAAAAAGGATGTGAAGGTGCAAGGCCTTGAGAAATCCCTTATAAGTATCAAATCAATGGACGAGATCCCGTCGGGAGATCTGTGGTCACTCATGACTTTCAGATCATAAGAAGAAGCTGGAAACTTAAGTAACTTAACCCTGAATAGGTGTTGATTGACAGACGAGATCCTGTCGGGAAATCTGCAGTCACACATGACCATTATATTGGTAGGAGAAAGTAGGGTGTTAAACGCCTTACCACTTGGTCTCTCTGTGTCTTTGTGGGTATCGAAGAGATTGGGATCGTAGATCCCCAAGGTCCATGAGAACATCTGGACCATTGATTTTTCCACGTTCAGGAAGTTGTGGGAGAATGCACAAGTTAGGAACCTATATGAGTCGTCAGATCTCGGCTGAAAAACCTGACAACCATTGGATCTGTCAGGAGATACCCGAGGGTAAAAACCCTAGTGAATAAGGGCGAAAGCCCCAAAATAGATCTAGACCATCCGAATAACGGAGGCCACGTGTCAAAATATTACCCATTTTAGGAAATCAGGAGTCGAGAACTCGGGAGTTCTGGTGATGAGAGATTGAGACTTTCCATTGTGGAAACCCTGCGACAGATCTGGACCGTCCGATTTAAGGAGGTCACGTGTCGTGAGATTTCCCATTTTGGGAAATCGGGAATCAAGAACTCAGGAGTTGTGGTGATGAGAGATCCGGACTTTCCATGGTGGAAACCCCGAGACAGATCTGGACCATCCAATTTAAGGGGCCACGTGTCGTGAGATTTCCCATTTCAGGAAATCAGGAATCACGAACTCGGGAGTCTTGGTGACGAGAGATCGGGACTTTCCATGGTGGAAACCCCAAGACAGATCTGGACCGTCCAATTTAAGGAGGCTACGTGTCAAGAGATTACCCATTTTGGGAAATCAAGAATCGGAGATTCAGGAGTTCCTTTGACAAGAGGTCGAGCTCTCGCCTTGATAAATCTCGACCTATAATATCGAGACGTTAGCATGTGGCTAAGTCCCGATGAATGGATGAGATTCCTTTGGGGGATCTCAGGGTCTATAATGACCATCAGATGTGGAGAAGAGACATCAACTTTAAGTTGGGGCGCAAATGCGCCTTAGGGTAAGTGGCGAGCATATCTAGACGACCAAGGTCCACCCGCCCAAATCTACGGCTGAGGCTTCATTCCAGAGCCCCCTTGTTGNNNNGGGGGGGGGGGGGTCCGGAATCGAGCGTGCAACTCGTGAAGGGTCAGGATCAATTCGCCTTGATCAACGACATTCAGGCAAATTCTGGACCCCCCTTTCCATTCTGCCTTTAATGGGGGGGGTCCGGAATGGTGCGACGTGTGAAGTGTGACCCATCTCCTATCATGTTGCCCACCATGTCATGTTTCCCCTCTTTCCACCTGTACTCCACTCACCCGCACGATGGGGCCATTCCCAATGGCCATTTTCCAACCTTGTAGGGACTCATGCCTATTGTCCAGTTACCAACCCTACTGGGGTTCGGCGGTTGCAGAGTCGAATGATTCGACATCACTGTAGCACCGAGGCGCAAAATACAAAGAGGCACCACTATTATTTGATCTGTGATCATGACCCGCGACCACATGGGAACAGAGAGAGAGAAATAGCTAGCTTGCGCTAGGCCTCCATAGGTAATTCGGGGGCTCTGATTCTGCAGAAATCAACGAAAATTTGATTATGGTAGTGGGTATGTGACAAAGTGGTATCAGATCATGGTTACAACACTCGGCCAGACTAGGCTCATGAACGAGTTGCGCATAAGCTTTGTTCGAAACTCTCCTACGAGGAGTAACCCCCTAACTTAACTCTCTTATCCAGGATCAAAAAATTGGAAATGAGAACCCGACAGTGTATGCATGTGAAAGAGTTATGAATTTATGCGCAGGTTCTAAAATGTATATAACTCTTGACCAATAAACAATGTTTGTATTTTCACCCAAGCGGACGATCAGCCGCAGGAATTTATAGACACAGAGAATGGTGACTCACCAAGAGATGGGAGAAGGCTCCCACAATAGAGACGAAGAGTCTGATGAAAGAAGAGCAATAGGAACCCCTCCAAATCTAGCTGAGACTGTGAGGAGTCTCATGGTTGAATTACAAAGCTGCAAGGCCGACAATGAAAGGATGATGAAAGAACAAGAAAAGCAAACTGAAATTAATGTAGTTTTACTGCAGAGCTTATCTGACCTACAATGACAAATGCAGCATGAACCTGAGATGCAGAAACATGGTTGTATTAGTGGCCATACTAAGAGGAGCACCTCAAGGAAGGTCCACCCCAGAGGTAAACGATCAGTGCCAGACGATTCCTCTGAGAAGGAAGCTAACGATTTAGAAGGCTCTTCCAGCAGTAGGACCAGTTCCTATTCTCGAAGAAAACAGAAGCAAAAGACTTCCAAGGGTCATAAATTTGAGGAATTCAGAAAGGCCAAACCTCCCTCCTTCAATGTTGAGATAAAGAAGGGAGAGGAATCTGAGGCCTAGCTACTTGGACTGAAGAAATATTTCAGAGTCCATGATTTTTCAGAGAATTTGAAGGCCCAAGTGGCCACTTTCAATCTAAACGGAAAATATTCCATCTAGTGGGAAGATATTAAGAATATGAAAGGGGTCCGTGAGGAGGACCTGTCCTGGAAACAGTTTGAGAAGTACTTATGGAAGAATTATTTGTCGAAAAAATATTTTGACGAGAAGGCTAAAGATTTTTATGAACTCAAACTGGGAAAACTCACTATAGAGGAATATGTCAACAAATTCCTCGACTTATTGAGATATGTACCCTACATCAAAGCAGAGAAGGCGAAGGTGCAACGCTTCATGAGTGGGCTACGCAAGGAATACCGAAACCAAATTGAATTTGACGAGCCAAAGACCTTAGAAGACACTATTCGAAAGGCAACATATTGTTATGAACAATATGGACATCGGGCAGAGTGTCATGGAGATTGGAAATAGAAGAGTGGTTTGAGATTTCAGGAAAGGGGGATCAAATCCTCAGGATTTAAGAACTACAAGAAAAACCCCATAATGAAATTTCCAGCCCGGAGTGTACTCCAGCAGAACTTTCCATCATCGGATGGAAATAAAACTTCTGGACCTATACCAGTGAAAAATGATAACCCAAAGAGAGAACCTCTAAAATGTTGGGGTTGCGGAGAAGAGCATATCTCGAGAGACTGTCCACACCGACAACAGAACAGTCGGAAAGTTTATAACATTCAAGAATCTACCACATTCAATGATGTGGCAGGGAGTGTGCCACAAATTTATGCAGCCTTGGATAATAACCAAGTTGACCACCAAGATTCAGTGTTGGAAATAGAAGGTATGATTTTCAACCATCTAGTGTTTGTTTTGATTGACCTTGGTTCAAATTTGAGTTATATAGCCCCTAGAGCTGTTGATAAGTTTAAGCTATAGCCACGAAAACAAACCAATCCATGGTTGGTACCATTAGCCACTGGCACCAAAACAAGGGTAGTAGAGGTCATGCCAGCCTACCAATTAATGTTGGGTGAATTCCCCACCCAAGCAACCCTTAACGTATTACCCCTGGGATCATACGATCTGTTGATTGGTATGGACTGGATGGCCACCCATAAAGCCAGACTGGATTGTTACCATAAAACCATAGAATGTGTGAGCAAAGAAGGAAAAAGGATAACCCTCCAAGGGATCTGAAAACCGGTCTCGGTGAGGCAAATATCAGCCCTGCAAATGAGAAAGTATTGCCGAAAAGGGTGTCCCCTATATGAAATATAGGTGTTGAAAAAAATCGAGGGTGATAAACCAATCCCTGATGATCACCCTATCCTGAGAGAATACAGAGATGTGTTTCCAGAAGAGGTACCGGGTCTACCTCTGAGAAGAGACATTGACTTCTCGATAGAGCTCGCACCAGGAGCGGTGTCGGTGTCTAGGACACCCTATCGGATGAGCACACCTAAGTTAGTGGAACTCAAATTGCAATTGAAAGAAATGATGGATAAGGGTTATATTCGACCCAGTGTGTCCCCATGGGGAGCACCAGTTCTGTTTTTGAAAAATAAGGATGGCACCCTTAGACTGTGCATAGATTATAGACAACTCAATAAAGTAACCATAAAGAACAAGTACCCCTTGCCCATGATCGATGATCTATTCGATCAGTTGGGAGGTGCGTCTATTTTCTCAAAGATTGACTTGAGGTCGGGATAGCATCAAGTCTGAATCAAGGGTGAAGACATCCATAAAACCACTTTCCAGACACGGTATGGTCACTATGAGTTTGTGGTAGTGCCATTTGGGTTAACCAATGCCCCTGCCACTTTCATGTGCTTAATGAGCAATGTACTCAGTAAATTTTTAGATAAATTTGTACTAGTTTTTATTGATGACATATTAATCTACTCTAAGAATAGAGAAGAACATGAAGAGCATCTTAGACTTGCGCTGCAAGTGCTAAGAGAGCATCAACTCTATGCTAAATTCAACAAATGTGACTTCTTTTAGAAGCAAATACATTACTTGGGACATGTTCTGTCTGAGGAAGGGGTAGCAGTAGATCTTGACAAGATCAGGTCTATCATGGAATGGCCTACCAAAAAGGATGTTTCATACATCAGATCCTTTATGGGATTAGTGGGATACTATAGGAGATTTATAAAAGGACTCTCCAAGATTGGTTGTCCAATCACTGCCCTCCAGAAGAAGGGGACATAATTCCTATGGACACAGAAATGTGAAGAAAGATTCCAAACCCTGAAACATCTACTGACCCATGCACCCATGTTGAAAATCGTTGACCCAGAAGATGACTTCCTTGTGTGCACAGATGCCTGTAAGGAAGGCCTCAGAGGAGTCCTTATGTATAAACGAAGTGCGATCTGCTATGAATCCCAAAAATTGAACGAACATGAAGTCAACTATGTGACTCATGATCTAAAACTGGCTGTCATAGTGCATGCCTTGAAAATGTGGAGGCATTACCTCTTGGGAAGAAAATTTTTACTTATGACGGATCACTGTGGATTGCGATATTTGTTTGACCAACCAAAGCTCAATGCTATACAAGCTAGATGGATGGCCCTCCTTAGCGAATTTGATTTTGAAATCAAACACATTAAAGGGAAGGAAAATAGGGTGGTTGATGCCCTTAGAGGAAGCATGAAAACAATTCACCTGGCAGCGGTGAGTACCTGTGAGACATATGTCAAGAACAGAGTCAGAAATGCACAGGAGACAGATCCCTTCATTCAGACTGTGACCCTATACCTAAAACAAGAACCCTCTGGAGTAAAATATGAAGGCTACCAGATGATCGAAGGAGGTCTGCTCACTTACAGAGATAAACTGTATGTTCCAAATTGTGACGACTTGAAGAGGTTCATTATGGATGAACTACATAAAAGACCATATACTGG
>ML784602.1:447376-461298 GCA_009831015.1 Picea engelmannii
TTCAGCCACCTCCACCATATCTTGGCTCCCATAATCTGATTGAGCTTTTCTGGGTCTTGCAAACCTAGTCCGCCTTTGACTTTTGGTGTACATACCCTTTCCCAGCGTACAAGGGCCCATTTTCTCTTGTTTTGCACACCTTGGCAGAGGAAATTGCGTTGGATATTTCTGATTTCTTTAATGATGTGTTTAGGGGCAGCGAGCGCTAAAGCTATGATTCTAACATGAAGGAAGTTAATAAAAAATGTCATTATGCTCTTGATCTGCTAAAATGAAGGAAGTTAACAAAAAATGTGGTGCCTTAATGAATTCAACATCATCATGAAATTTTAAACCATCTTCAGATTGAGTATTAGTGCTCAATTCAGATTGGTTAACAATTAATTGATCTTTCTTGTCTGAGAGAGAAATGAGATATTCAAACCATTCATTAATAAGAGGCATTTATTTCAGAGGGAATCTAGTACAAACATGTATAAACAAAACTACAAAATCATTGAATGATTCATCATTTTCTTTCTTTAAGCAACTTAGTTCTTCACTTAATTCATCATAATCATAATTGTTAAAATCTGATAAAAACTCAATTACAAACTCAAACAAAGAATCAATCGAATTATTCGGAAAATATTCAAACCAATATTTAACCTGACCTCGGAAAGTGAGAGCGAACAATCTGCATATAACATTAGGGTCAATAATATTATGTTTTAAACATTTATAAAAAAAATTAGAAATATGGTCTACTGCAGATGTATTCCCTTCACCATCAAAGGTGAGTTCTGAAAATAGATCAACTGTCTTGTTGGGAATAACTGGTAATGAGACATTGAAAGCATGTTCCAACACAATGATTTGGGAAGGAGCCATGAAAAATTAAGAAATTGAAGAAATTGACTCCAAATAGTTAGCTTGTCATCTAACCTGCCTTGTAGTGCATTATAAGAGGACACATAAGAAGGATTTATAAATTTGGAATTATGAAAGGCTGAGGGGTGAAACATTTAATCATAAAATTTACCTTGGCCCTCCTTCTAGCACCATTTGTTGACGGGCATAAATGACACACCCTCAACTTGAAGGTCAAATTCGGACCAGGGTTGTCTAAATAATCCAAGTTGTTTGGAATGAAATGACCTGAGGGGTTTAATGACTATGTTGGCCAACTAAATTCCTAAAAATAGTAAAAGAAATAAACTAATCTAAAGCTATGATTCTAACATGAAGTTAACAAAAAATGTCATTATGCTCTTGATCTGCTAAAATGAAGGATGTTAACAAAAAATGTGGTGCCTTAATGAATTCAACATCATCATGAAATTTTAAACCATCTTGAGATTGCGTATTAGTACTCAATTCAAATTGGTTAACAATTAATTGATCTTTCTTGTCTGAGAGAGAAATGAGATATTCAAACCATTCATTAATAAGAGGCATTTATTTCAAAGGGAATCTAGTACAAACATGTATAAACCTAATTGCAAAATCATTGAATGGTTCATCATTTTCTTTCTTTAAGCAACTTAGTTCTTCACTTAATTCATCATAATCATAATGGTTAAAATCTGATAAAAAATCAATTACAAACTCAAACAAAGAATCAATCGAATTATCCGGAAAAGATTCGAACCAATATTTAACCTAACCTCGAAAAGTGAGAGAGAAAAATCTGCATATAACATTAGGGTCAATAATATTATGTTTTAAACATTTATAAAAAATTTAGAAATATGGTCTATTGCAGATGTATTCCCTTCACCATCAAAGGTGAGTTCTGAAAAGAGATCAACTATCTTATTGGGAATAACTGGTAATGAGACATTGAAAGCATGTTCCAACAGAGTGATTTGGGCAGGAGCCATGAAAAATTAAGAAATTGAAGAATTTGACTCCAAATAGTTAGCTTGTCATCTAACCTACCTTGTAGTGCATTATAAGAGGACATAGAAGAAGGATTTATAAATTTGGAATTATGAAAGGATGAGGGGTGAAACATTTAATCATTAAATTTACCTTGGCCCTCCTTCTAGTGCCATGTGTTGATGGACGTAAATGACACACTGTTAACTGGAAGGTCAAATCTGGACCAGGTTGTCTAAATAACCCAAGTCATTTGGAATGAAATGACCCGACGGGTTTAATGGCTCTGTTGGCCAGCTAAAGTCCTAAAAACAGTAAAATAAATAAACTAATCTAAAGCTATGATTCTAACAAATGATATATTACTTACTATTGTTTATTAAAAAGAAACGTGAATATACAAATGATTATAAGCAATCTATATACAGTTTACAAGGTTTACTTGAAATCTTGCGAAAATGAATGTTCATAATAATGTTTCAAAATAAGATAAAGTAAGAACATAATTTTTTTTTTTTAATATTTAAATATTTTAAACTAATAAATAGTAAGAAAATACAATTGAAACAATGACACGGAAACAATCAAAGATAATTAATGCAATCATCGTCTCATTAATATATAAACAAATTTGAATAAAAGAAATAAATGCACCTACTAACCTCTCATTGATCATCAATACTAAGCTAAATTCACCTCTTTGTATTTGTATGAGCTCCTTCTTGTCTTGCTCGTGAGGGAAACCTGTGACAAAAAAATACTAGTACTTCCAGAATAAATTCAAAGAAGTGTTTGATGTGTTGGAGTGAGAATACAACAGCAAAATGATGAATGATTAAAAATCCTGTGATCTTATGATAATCAATAACTACGAACGAGAGAAAACTCAATTCTGAGTATTGATTTTATCCATCATTTAACATTAGGAATAAATTCAATAATAATCAAATGAAAAATTGATCACACATAGATAATGGAATAACAAATTATGGACAACATCTAAATACTTAACAATATGAAACACCATATGATGACAAGGCTAAAGATACATCAAACATAATAATACCTCATAAGATAGAGTCAATAAAATAACATAGTAGAATAAGAATCACACGGGTCTAAATCCAATGGTGAATAACATTCCCATATCATTTCCCCAAATCACATGTCCATACTATGGTCCAAAAGGAATTTTTTGGATAATAGACTCTTAAAGATTGAAACAATTAATATATAAATGATAGCAATTAACCATGTATTGATAAAATAGACTAATGTTAATTTAAATCAATGCATAATCAATTACTCAAAGAATATGAATATATTATAATGAAAGAAAAACCATTTTACTCACAGAACAAAAGCCTTTAAACAACCTGAAATTCCATATTCTTCTTTGAAAATACTTATCCATTCTCCCAAAGATTCCAACCATTCGTTACTCTATTTGAAAAGAATTTTTTTTTACAAAAGATATAATATACAAAAAATAAAGGATAAAAATCATCCTCTGAATTTCTTCGATCCTCCAGGCTCTGAATTGCTCATATATTTATATAATGAATGAATAGTCTGGGCATCACTAATAATTGCTGCCACATGAAATTTTCCTCGTAAAGAGACACAAATATCTCTCAAAAAGTGCATTTGTTTGGGAAAAATTCTAAGTGAAAGTTAAATGGGTCCATTTGGGAAATGGGTTTTTAACCGTTGCTTCAAATTCCTCACGGTTTGGTTGCAATCTGTCCCGTAAAATCGCATCTCTATTCTTGACGCATTTCCAAATTTCATCTGTTGTTGCTCATAAATTTATTTGTAGCAATCCAATATTATTTTTGGATCAATCATCTTGAATGTATTTATATAATAAAATCAAACCATGATCAGATCCGTACCAAATAACTGATAATAGAAACCTGTGAAACAAAAAGAAACCTAAATTAATAACCTAAAAATTGTGAATAAAACAAAATCTAAAACAATAAAATAAAAAATGAATTTAAACTAACTATAAGTTCTAAACAAACATTGTTTATAATCTCCATTCAAATATGATCTTAAAATTTTAGAAGCTTCAAGTTAATGGAGAAGAGAAAAATATTAATTTTGGCTTTTTACAAAATCAAACAAATCATAGATAATTCTTTTTATTATTGTTGTTTTTATTTTGAAATGAGATGCAAAATAAATAAAAAGGATTTAATTAATTAATATCACCAAATGATTTTATGAAAATGAGAAACCAACCAAGATATTATTTGATGAAGTATTGAACCCATTATTCAAAATAGTCAAACTTGCTAATGAACAAAGGAAATAACAGATAATCATAATTTAAACAAAAGTAAACAGTTGATAAAAATTAACCTTTTTTTGTTTAAATTGAGATTTCTATGCTCGTTTCTAAATTTTGACATATACTCTTGTAATGAATGTCTCATACTATAGTGAATGTCTTAAGTTTGTCTCAAAGAAAGCCAAGGTGGAACTATTTGAAAAGGTTGATTCTGTAGCTAATTATAATTATCAAGATTCTAATGGGGGCCCTTTAGATTTTGTAAAACTTTAGGGGGAGTTGTTGGGGCCCAACATAATCCCACCAGAACTAACTCCTTTTGAGTTTATACTATAGGGATCCTGAACAGCCTTTCTAGTTTACACCCTGCTTCTCGAGTAGTTTCTACACATCTCACAAATCTCAACAAATGGTTTATGGGAGATATCTCCTGATTCCATTAGATTAAGTGTTTCTAGATATTCTTCCAAAATTCCTTTAAGAAAAAGAGTTTCGATTGGATCGTCTGGAAGGTCATGATATTTTGATTTTTGTGAGATATAGGAAAACCATTCCATGTAATTGTTAAGACTCTCATCTTCTAATTGTTGAATTTTAAAGATATCATTACGAGAATATTTATATTTGCAATAGTCTTGGTATTTCCTAAGGAATATGGTCTTCATATCTTCCCAAGATCTTATACTAGACTCTCTTAATCCCATGAACCATCTAAGTGTAGAATTTTAAAGAGTGACATGAAATAGTTTTAATTTTTGAGCATCTTGCAAGTAGTTATAACTTATGCATAAGATGTCAAACTCAAACATAAAGGTGTTTGGGTCCTCACTTCCCTTACCATAAAAGATAGGTAGTTCAGAAAGTAGAATTTTCTTCATATTAACATTTTCTGCGGTATCGAAAATTGGAAACCCAAAAGTGGTTTCTTTCTAGTTTCCTACTTCTTCTCCCTCATCATGTCTCACATGATTGTGATCCTCCTTATCATCCATATTGATATGATTCCAAAAAAGATAATACCTTAGTGGTCTTATTCTTGGAGATAATGAGGCGTCCCAAGGTTATTTTTCAGGAGAGATATTTCTTCGATAGGAAAAATTATCTACTATTTGGTTGTTAGGGAATTTGCTTGATCCTATTGAAACTGTTGGTTCAGAAGTTGTTGTTTCAACTTGTGACACAACTATATTTGTTGAACTTCCAAAGAAGGCATTCACCTGTTCAGGGTCAATGGTATATATAAAGTTAGAATCCCCTGATGGTGGTAAAAAGGAAAAGTTTTTTTTGGTTGGTTTTGATGATAAGAAATTGGAAGGTTCAAGTGGTTTTACCTCCTGTCCTACTATTATTGGTGTCTCAAATTTCTTCTCCATGGTTTCTCTAGTTCTTGTCTCTTCTGAAACTTTTTTACCTTTTTGGGTTGAGTTATCTCCTACTTGTACTTTTCGATATCATTCTTCATAATTTATAGATGGAATGTTCCTTCCTCCAAAGAGGTTATAAGGAACTTTGGTTGGAAGCTTTGGATTGGTTTTAATATATATACCCTTTGGGTCCCTAGGTTTGTTCATGAAAGCGACACAAAAAAAAAACTACCATTGGATTTGGGGGAACCTGCTATAACAGATGTGCAAGTTCTTACCTCTCATCTTAATGTTCCCCCACCACCAAAGTAGTACTAATGCTCATAAATAATCTACTTCCTAATTGTTTTCTACCTTTTGAAAACTCCTCGACAATGATGCCTAAAATGATGGGTAAACTATACACCTTGATTTCCCTCAATTAAATTATCGACCAGGGTAAGTAAACTTATAGTTATGACATAGTATGAGTCAAGGAAGAAAGGAAAACTAACTTCTTATAAGGTCTCAGAGGTCAATTAACTAGGCAAGAGAATGGTTTACCCTAAGGATCAACATTCTATTTTCAATATACAATTATATCTTAAAAATTATTTAAAATACTCTAGACAAGCTGAGATATATTTGAACAGTAAACTTTATTTTAAATGTGCATAGTAATCTATAATGGTAATCAGTGATCTCATTATTCTAAGTAAACAACTCTTTAAAAACAATATATAACTATGAATAGTGAGGTTATTACTCTAAGCAAGCAATTCTTGAATAAGAAGGAAATCCTTGAATAAACACAAGATATATTTCAAAAGAACTTCTTCATACTGAATTTTGTACGTAAAGCATATCTTTAAAAACTCACAATTACTCTTATCCTACAGAAAATAAACCATGTCATTACACTAATCTCATTGACTAAAAGTAAACATCATCATGACTACATTCACATGTAATGGTTATGTCTACGATGAAAATTATATCACGATGGCACCTTAAAACTACTGATAATTCAAGCAGAATCAATTCAATATTAATTTCTACAGAGATATGAAAAGTATAAACAAGACATTCGATGGAAAGATTTTCCATTAAGGAAATATCAATACATGTTCTTATAATCAATATAGTCTATAAACATTGTTCAAAAGATATTCAAAATCAACACTTATCCTATCACACTAATACTGGAAATATTCTACATAGACTTAATAATTTATTCATACCTACAGGAAGTAATTGAAAACCATAGATTAATGAAGCATAGATGACTGTTATGTACATTGTTTAGATGACCAATCTGCAAATTAACCTACAGTTTATAAAATGAGAAAAGAAACTTTGTATATAATTGAACAGTTAGATGACTATGAGAATATACACATCAGTAAAACACAACCTGCATAAGAGATGTTATATGACAAAGAATAAAAAATTAAATATTTAGGTATGGACAACTACAAGTAACCTGTAAGTTATATAGAAAACACAACTTCAACAAGCAACCTGCACACAAGAGTTATATGCACAAATTTGAAGATACAACATATAAACCTGCACAAAAGAGGTATATGCATAAATGTAAGTACACAGTAAATAAACAAGACACAGGGCCACTGGTGGACCCCCCAGGTAGTCATGGTACTACTCTAGTTCAATAGACAATCATGATCAACGCATTATCTTATATTAACAACATAATCAATTTTACAGAGGTGAATTCAAAATTGTGATTATATCATTATCTATTTTTGGTCGCAGAGAGAGTTCCAATATTTATAGAGTTTTTATACATAGCTGAGAGGTCGACCACTAAAAGGTTTGACGCTATCCTACAACATAAAATGATTAAAATTCAATAACAGACATTATCTTCTGAACAACTCATGTGTTCAAAATAGAGGTCGAACGCAACTGTTTGAATCAATATGTAATGAGTTCCATAAATGGAGGGTTCGAATAGGGATAAAACTGATGTTTCACATTTTCTAGGAAGAGCCCGTTGATATACCAACCCACAACTCATTGCACTCCAAGTTCCATATCGAGGTCCATGTCAAGGACCAGATTAAGGGATGGATCAAGAGATGTATTTCCTTTTCGACCTGTTTCAATCAAAAGACAAATGTTAATGGATTGGGTTTATTCGATTAGGGATAAATCATCATAAAATGATCAAAAATAAGTGCACACATACCTTATGTTGATCCATAACAAATTGATAGAAGAAACCTGATAATACCTTTAAAAAGGATAATAGAAGTATAATTATATGATATGCATGTTCAAAAAGATACTTAGAGAAGGAAAAAATTAGGCAAAACATGGAATCAACAACCCCATTCATTATCTATTGGGGAAACCACTTCGTATATGTTCCCTTAAAAAAATGGAGTTCCAAAATGTGAGTCCACTTAATGACCAAAGCATAAAACAATAATTCTAGTTATTCAAAATTTAATAGAAGGATTCAATGAACCTGGAAGTACAAGATATGAGACATAATCATAATATACTAAAATACTTGATTGGTCCTCCTCCAATTGGGATAATTCCATATTTATACGTTGACCAATGGGGAGTGATACATGATCCCATCGATCAACCCAATCTGTCAATTCACAATCATCCCATTCATTACTACTATATGGACCACATAAGAAAGAGAGTTTTCTCACCCATATTTCAACTATTTTATTGTTTGATGTTCTAACTAAATGGAATCCATGAGTGCCCTAGATTATTTTTCATTCATACCACCGTGATCGATCTACATAGATCACCTCCAAAAAATATCTATGTACATGTCTTTTCTTGTGTGATTGGTCTTCACGGGTTCCTGTTCCCTCTCCCATTACTGAAGAAGACCATTCAACAATGGATTTTGCATCTAGAATGAGGGAAGTAGTAGTGAAATTCATTTCTTTCTTACGTAATGCTCCTTTTATACATGCACTTTCTCCATCATGCTTCCCTTTCCCATGCTCGGACTCAAAATAGTTCCAAATGTGTGGTAGCTTTAGTTTTTAATGAAACATACACAACCATTGAAATACATGAGAATTTTTGAAATGGCCTACACAAGCATCTGACCAAATCCAATGTCGATCCATATGTATTTTATTCTCCATAAGGTGATTGTAGAACAACCCAAAACAATGGTGTACGTAGGATAAGTCATGGCACCAATCATCGCTTATGTAGAAGTGATACTTTTTCAATATAACTCTGTTTTGTTCATTACTATTCAGTCCATGCCTGTATGTGATATGTACCATTATGTTTACCTACTCTGAGTGATAATATTGGCTTTGAATATGATTTTTAGATAGAAGGGTACATAGTTCTCATAAAAATCAACGATTGATAACACAGTACCAACATGAAATGTATCTCTTCATATTCTAAAATGTTCATCCTTCCATCGAGCCACATGGAAATTTTGAACATAATGTCGTGTCTTTCCGACGAAGTCCTTCATGAAGTCACAAACTCGTACCTGGGAATTAACCTATTGTATATTTTTTCTTTACTATCCTCCATCAATATCACATGTCACATATTTAAATATTTGTAAGGAAACCTCCTTCCTCCCCAATTCATACTCATCGCTTACATCGATGAACATTCTCAGTAATGTCATTCCACTGCACCTGGGGCTTGTCCCATCTAAGCATGATTTTTGATAAAATGTAAAACCCTCCAGCCATGTACTCAAGATTTTGTGAATAAAGTCTCTAGATGACGATGACAACAATATAACTGGGCATTCCTGCAAAATGGTGTTATGCAAAACATGATATATATGTGTGTGTGTGTGTGTGTGATAATAATAACCATACTCAATGTCATATCTACAACAAAATGTTTTAATAATTGTGTTTGTTAAAACATACCAAGGCTTGTATTTATGGAAAGATCTTTGGCCTAAGTTAAGTGTACTATGTATTTCTCTTAATCTCTCATACAATTTTGTTTGTATAATGTCAAGAAAGTGTTTAATATTGGGTTGATGGTCTTATATCCCCTTCTCAATTGTACATATTTTTGGTTGGAAGAAGACCTTGTGTTCTCATGCCAGAAATCCTGAACTACTCCCTTAACTTCTCCTAACTACATGTCAGAACAAGGTAGCCTTCCAGTGAAGGCCCACAAATCTGTTGTGGCACCTATGTTGATGCTATCTCATCTGTGAGAATAATTTCTAAGGGTTTTGACATTGCATTTCAATAGGTTAGAGGTTTGTTGTACAAAAAAATGTTTTCTTGTGATCTTGCTAACAATTGACTATGACAAGACACATCGGGCTGCATTGCGGTCTTTAGAACGAGACTTATTACCAATTCTTTGAAAAGAATATACAAGGTTTGTAACAATATGATGACTTGTTTTTACACTTTTGAATGGTTTAATTCCTAAAATTATCCTAACAACAATCAAACTTCTAGTCTTTAACAAAGCTAAAAATAATTGACATTTAGTAGCATTTGATTTTGGTTCAAAATATTCCTTAATGATTTTATAAGAGTGATAATGAATAGTATAGTTAGGTAACTTACCGTCAAGTGATTCTAGACCACTTTCATCGACCTGAATGCATTTAGGAGTTATTTGTTGCACATTGCTCTATTTTGGTAGGGACGATGAACCCATATTCTGACACTCTTGACCTCCCTCCTGTGGAGTTAAAAACGTTATAGTTATTTCCCTTTCAATCAATGTTGTATCTGTGGGAGGAGAGTGGACATGAGATTGACTAGTTTCTGGAACATTTCACTGTCCAACAAGAGATTTCAAAATAGGAAATTCTTCACCATAATGTTGTACACTGGTTGCTTCTCTTATTTCATCCATTGTATAATCATCTCTAAGAAAATACTCCATCATTTAGTAATCCAAAATAATTTGTCTTGATGAGATACTGGATAGATTTCTCTCTAATTAACTCTTGCGCTTTACTTTTGGTGATGGAGGAGAAACAATGGAAACATCTTTTCCGCTAGAAATTGGATTTCCCTCTTCTAAAATCCTACGCTTTGACATACGTAACTTTTCATTTTCTCTTTCTTCTTCTACCTTTTCGTTCAATTTATTTTTTCTTTAGGAATTTCTTTCTTGAATCTGTTGGTTCCCCATGTTTAAAGAAAAAAATTGGCTTCCAAAAAACCACCACAAATTTTTCTTTGTATTATGTAATAAGGCACAACCAAGTGGAGAATTTTTTTTTTGTATTACAAAAGAAGACACGTCTAATAATTCCAATTCTAATTGCACTTGGACAATGTTTTCTTCCAAATCCAATAACACACAAGAACATACAAAAACAATTCCAATTGCACTTGGAAAATTTTGTCTTCCAATTCCAAGTAGACACAAGAAGATACAAACAACAATTCCAATTGCACTGGGACAAATTTTTCTTCCATTTCCAAGAAGACACAAGAAGATATAAACAAAAATTCCAATTTCACTTGGACAAATTTGTCTTCCAATTCCAAGAGAACACAAGTAGATACAAGCAAAAATTCCAATTGCACTCAAAAAAAAATTCTTCCAAATTTTCCTACAATGGTCTGGCAATAGCACAAAAGTCACTATGAATCTAACAAGAAAACTAAAATAAGTAAAACATGTCTGTGTGGATTGTTTTTCTCTGAAGCTGTCGTGGATTTTTTTGGCCATGAGATATATGAGGTGGGGTGTGCTTAGCACCAAAAAATGTCAAGCAGAAATGCGCACAAGTTCTTGTTGAGCATAAATGACCAACAACTACAACTCAGTCAAGTCATAGGTGCACATTTTTTCTCTTAATGCAATGGATATAGTATTTAATATAGACCAAACATATTTATGAATATGTATGATAGGGGTATGGGGACAACTAAGGCCTAAGGGGTTAGGATTGAAAGTGTTTTTAAGGATAGAACAATGGTTAGAGTACCAAGATGTGGGTGATGTGGTTGCAAGGGTTGTACACAAGGTATATGCATAGTTCACTCAAGGCTCAAGTGTAGAGAGGTTTAAGGATTGAGTATAAGTTATTACTAGGCTAAGATGGAGCTAGGAGGGTCTATTTCATGTTCTATGTCAAGATCTAGGTCAACATATAAATCTAGATATAGCTCTATGTCATGGTCTAGGTCATGGTCTACGTCAAACTCTAGATCATCATCTAAATCTAGCTCTAGCTCTATGTCATGGTATAGGTCATGGTCTAGGTATATGTCATGATCTACATCATGGTCATTGTATAGTTCTAGGTCATTATCTAGGTATTTCCATGTCTAAATCTTGCTATGCATAAGTTTATGTTTAGTTCTTGACATGTCTAGGTCAAGGCCATTTCTTTCCTTGCAATTTAGGGAGGAGGAATTCATAGAGAGGAATAAAGAGAGTGTGAGAGGGGGAGATGGGAAGAAAAAGAGAGTGAGGGACAGGGAGAGGGGGGGTCTGGAGAGTGAGAGTATGGGGGTGTATTTAATGGTCTATGTCAAGCTCTAGGTCATCCTCTAACTATATATCTATCTCTATGTCAAAGTCTACATCATGATCATCGTATAAGTATAGGTCATGATCAAGGTCTTTTCATGTCTAGGTCCTTGACATGTCTAGGTCAAGGACATTTATTTCCTTGCAATGTAGGGAGAGGGGCTACAGAAAGAGGAAGAAAGAGAGTGTGAGAAGGGGACATCAAAAGAAAAAGACAGTCGGGGACAGGGAGACAGAGAGGGGGGTAGAGAGTGAGAGAGGGAGAGGAAGGGGGGAAAAGAGGGAAGGGGGGTTATATAGATGAAAAGAGAGCAAGGTTGTGAGAGTGGGGTAGAGAGGGGGATATATGGAGTGAGAGAGAGGGGGTTCGATGCAAGAGGAAAAAATATAATGGGATAGATATGGATTGTTTCAGAGTGTGATAGGGTGGGAGATGAAGACCAAGAGGGAGGGTTAGAGAGAGAGAGAGGTGGGAGAGAGAGTGAGAGTGAGAATAACAACAAGGAGAGAGAGAAAGAGGTGGTAGATGTAGGAGAAAAAGAGGGTATAGATAGTGGGAGGGGGGTATAAAGGGGAAGAGAAAGGAGGAGAGAGAAAAAGAGAGAGAGAAGAAGACTTGGAGGGGGGGAGAGAGAGAGAAGAAGGGAGGGGAGGGAAAGGGGGAGATGAGGGAGGATGGAGAGAGATAAAGAGAGAGGGAGATATTTGATGAGGCGGGATATATAGAGGGATTCAAACATTTATTGTGAATAAAGAATATCAAATCAAGTAAAATAATATTCTTATATTAAAATAAAAAAGAAGAATAAATGACCCATAATCATCATTAAATCATGTGAGATCATCATTAAACTGTAGGTGAACGGTCATATCCATAAAATATAATTATAAAACAAGAGCTATAGGAATACTTCACTTAGGGATTAGGTGTGAATGGGGTTAAGGGTAGAGTATAGGTTATGTGTAGGCTTATATGGAGCTAGTGGGTTCCAGGTGATGGCCTAGGTCTAGTTCATGGTCATGTTCATATAAGTACTCATATAAGTAAGCCATTGGAATAAGAAAAAAAACTTAACACTCAACTTACAGGTGAGGCTACATTTCTTTGTTGCACATATCCTTTATTTGTTGTTAGATTTGCCTCTCCTTTAGATGGATAGAGAGAGGGAGGTAGAAATAGGGCCAAAGAGAGAGAGAGACTAACAACAAGGAGAGAGAGAGATAGAGTGAGACTAAGCATGAGAGGAAGGGGGGACATAGAGGGAAGGGGGGATAGAGAGATATAAAGAGAGAAATAGGGGGAGAGTATAGGAGAGAGGGGGAGGGGGATATAGTGGGAGTGATACTAACAACAACAAGAGAGAGAAAGAGTTGGTATATTTAGGAGAGAAAGAGAGGAGATATACTGAGAGGGAGGGGGAGATATAGATGGAGGAGAGGGGTAGAGAGAAAATGTGTGAGTGTGAGAGGGGGGGAAGAGAAATAAAGAGAGGGGGGTTGGACAAGGAGTGTTTGAGTGCATGAGAGGGAGGGAGACGGAGACAAAGAGAGAATGTAGAGAGAGTGTGAGAGGAAGGGGGGAGACATAGTTGGGAGGGATAGATGTATGAGAGAGAGTGAACAGAGAGATAGTGTGAGGGAGAGGGAGAGAGAGAGAGAGAGAGAGGAAGGGGTGGAGAGAGAGAGAGAGAGAGAGGAAGGGGTGGAGAGAGAGAGAGAGAGAGTGAGACTAGTTGTGAGAGGAAAGGGGGAGATATAGGGAAAGGGGAGAAGAGAGATATAAATATAAAACATGGGGGAGAGTATAGGAGAGAGAGGGAGGGGATATAGTGAGAGTGATACTAACAATGAGAGAGAGAAAGAGGTGGTAGATGTAGGAGAGAATGAGAGGAGAGATAGTGGGAGGGAGGGGGAGAGAT
>ML784602.1:461865-507171 GCA_009831015.1 Picea engelmannii
TGTTAGGACCGAAATGCCAACCTCACAAGGATGTAAATCCCCCTGTGTTTTTATAGAGGTGTTACTCCTCTTTATATTTTATTAGGATTTATAAATATTCAGAATGTGGGACTTGACAAAAGTTCATCGTAGTAATTCAAAGGAACATAAATATTGCAAGAAATTAAAAGAAAAATGTTTTTTTTTTTTTTTTTAAAGAAAGTTCTTGAGAAGGGACCAGGAATCACACACTTCACACATTTAAAGAAAATAAGAAAAAAATTCTCACATCCATCATAGTTTAATATAAAGATTGTCGATCACATAAAATAAAAATAAGATGATCTTCATACATAAGAGAACTTTAACAGAGTGGACACATGTGCAACTCAAATAAAGATAATGATATATCAACCTCAAATAATTTATATTTTGAAAACAGGGTCACAAAGCACAATCAATATTGTTCCCAAAGTATCTCCCTTGAAATTTCTAAAAAATATATAGTCCGTTACATTTCTTTGAAATTTAAAATGCATTTTTCTTAAATATTGGGATTGGGGCTCCCACTGACCATAAAGAAAATAAATACAAAAAATAATATTTTAGAAGGAAGACAACAGGTGATAGAAGAACAACAAGACCTAGTAAGTGTAAATGTGTTGAACCTGCACAGAAGAGATCTAGATAAACAATGATACACACATTTTCAGAGAGAAAAGGAGAAAGAATAAGAATGAGAGAAAGAATAATAGAATTCTCATTAACCGTTGTGAATAATGAATAATTTACACATGATATACTCTGTATAACTCAATGAGTTCGAATTGAGGTGAAAAAGGTCACCATAGTGGTGGTATAGAGTGATCTGGACACGTGACAATAGTTACGGTAGTGAACTGCCACCTATTCTAGTCTCTTAGGCAGTTACGGGAGTGAACTTCCACCTAGTTGAGTTAACTAGTCAACTAGTCTTCAATTAACTGACTGAACAAAAAGTAGTGAGGAGTTAACTCAAGGAATCAAGGCTAATGCACCACTCTAGTGATGATACCAAGGCAAGGTCGAATTAGCATGGTGATGATCCCAATGTTGCATGGTGATGATCCCAATGAAACATCTAAACTCAACTCAACTAGTCAAACTGAAGTGTGAACTGAAAGAGAATATTCTCTAGGTGGAGTATTCTCTCCTAAAATATAGGAGACTGGGTAATGACTAATCATGGCTAATAAAAAAATAAAAAACTTAGGAAAAATAAATCCTAGGTGTGTGTGAACTAACTCCAACACCCCCCCTGAACATAACTATGGTGAAAATAAATATTGGGTCCCGACAACGAGGTCATGTTAGGTACCCAAGTACAAAAGATACACTGAAAATAAAGTGATGAAAGAGGGAAAACCTCATGAAAAATCCCCCCCCCCCTCAAGGTACAATGTATGTAAAAATAAGAACTACAGTTGCTAGGAAACTATGTCCTTCACTCCAAGACGACCTCACAGAGAATGGAATTTCTGCTCAGTGAAGGTCTTGGTGAAAATGTCTACCATCTATTTTGTTGAAGGAAAAAACTGTAAGTCTATGATCCCCTCGTGTACTATGTTTCTAATGTAGTGCATGTGGATCTCGATGTGCTTCATCCACTGCCTCTGAAATCGATCTATACAGAACTTCAGAGTGCTCTAGTTATCACACCAGATGACGATCAATCGATGAAACTGAATGCCGAACTCAGTGAGAAAATGTTGTAACCACATAGCCTGAATGGTTATGTTAACTACCCCTTTGTACTCTGCCTCGGTTGAAGATAGAGTAATGGTAGCTTGATTCTTTCTCGACCAACAGATAGGCCCGGAACCAAGACTGAGTGAGTAACCAGATGTGGAATTATGATCAATGCTATCGCCATCCCAGTCGGAATCAGTAAACCCAATGAGATCTAATGTAGAGTCTATTGCATAATGAATCCCAAAGGTGATGGTGTCGTGTACGTATCGAAGGATACGCTTTGCATATTTCCAATGTATCTCATGCGGCTCCTGCATGAACCTGGAAACTGCGCCAACTACATATGAGAGGTCTGGTCTGGAGTGTGTGAGATACAATAAGCTCCCCACTAGATATATGTATAATGTGTTGTCAACCAGTGGAGTCTCCCCTCCATCCTCAAGTTTGACTCCTGATAAGAAAGGAGTCGGAGCAGACTTGCATTCTGTCATGTGAAATCTCCCAAGGAGATCTCATGCATACTTGGCTTGAGATAGTTTGATGCCTGATGCATCCTAATTGATCTCAAATCCAAGGAAGAAGTGTAGCGGACCCATGTCCATCATCAAAAACCTTTCATGAAGAATCCTCTTGACTGCAACAATCGTTGAATTCGAGCAACCAGTGACCAACAAATCATCAACATACATAACTAAAAGTAGAAGTGAATCATCAGTCCTGAGCATGTATACATTCGGGTCTGATTTACAATGTACAAATTTCTGTGACAATAGGTAGGAGTCCATCTTGGCATACGATGCCCTCAGAGCCTTCTTGAGGCCATAAAGTGACTTCTTCAGTCGACAAACCAAAGATGTGTCCTGCATAAATCCCTGGGGCTACTCCATGTATATTTCCTCAGAGATATCACCATGAATAAATGCATTCTTCACGTCCATCTGATGGACTTCCCATCCCTTGGCTATCAAAATGGAAAGGGCCAATCGAATGGAATCCATCTTTTCTACTGGAGTGAAGGTCTCATCATCGTCAATACCATAACCTGCGGAAAGCCTTTGGAAACAAGCTTGGCTTTGCATCTGTTGATATGTCCATCTGTTGTGATCTTGGTCCTATAGACCCATCTGCATCTGACAATTTTCCTCCCAGAAAGAAGGGAACCAGATCCCAAGTCTGGTTCTCAAGGAGGTAGTTGTACTCCTCCTGCATGGCAGATTTCCAAAAGGGATTTCCAACCGCCTCACCATAAGACTGTGGATTTGAAGACTAAACTAAGAAAATATTATTGGAAGGAAATGGTTCAGTGGTAGTGAGTGAAATAGGAGGCTCCTCGAAATCAGATCGAGTCCTCCTAATATTGGTTGGATCACCTACGAGATCCCCTGCATCTTGAAAAGTAGTTTGTGCCCACTTTGGCCTCTGCTCTGGCTCTGCAACTGCATCTATATGCTATGAATCTACATCTGACTATACTGACTCTGACTCTGAATCTGAATCCTCTGACTTCTTTGAATCAAAACTCTCATCTGAAGAAGAGATGACATGTGCATGCTCATCATCTCGGACAGGTGGAAGAGTAAAGGTGTTTGCATGCGGCTGTTGAGGTACATGCGAGACACTTTCCTCGAATTGGACACTGCGCTCAATGATGAGCCGATCCGAGCAAATATCAATAAGCCGATATCCCTTCAGACCATCAGGGTATCCAACAAAAATTCACTCAGTGCTCTGTGGATCAAGTGCCTTCCTCTTTTAAAAGGGAATCCTGACCCATACACGTGAACCAAAAATATGAAAGTGGGTCACTTCTGGTTTGAGGCCGCTCCAAGCATCGTAGGGGGTATTGTCCTTGAGAAATCTATGGGGATATCTGTTTTGTATGTATGTTGCAAATTTAAGTGCTTCAGCCCATAGTCTTTGTGGTAGTGACTTTGCATGAAACATGCAAGATGCCATCTCCTTTAGAGATCAGTTTTTCCGCTCAACAACTCTGTTTTCATGCGGAGTGTAGGGAACTATATGTTGCAACTGAATCCCTACCTCATGGAAAATATTGTGGATCTCATGATTCACATACTCTCCCCTGTTATTAGTTTGGATGACTTTCATCTTCTTTCCGGACCATGTCTCAACCAAAGATTTGAAATCTTTGAGGTGTTGAAAGACCTCAGATTTTTGCCTGAGAAAGCAGATCCATGTAAAACATGAGAAATCATCAACAAAAATGAGAACAAACCTCACTTTGTTGATCGATGGATGAAGAAAAGGACCCATGAGGTCACTGTGGATCAGATATAAAGGTGCAAAAGCTCCCTGAGACTTTCCCTTGTCGAATTTCTCTTGAGTGTATTTTCTGAGAACACATCCCTCACATACTCCCTTGGAGAAATGGATGTCTGGTAGACCATCAACTAATTTTTTCTTGCTAAGATGTTTCATGTATCTGAAATTCAAATGTCCAAACCTTTCATGCCATATCCTACTACTTTCATCAGCATGAGTAAGAAGTAAAGAAGAATCAGGTTCAATGAATTCAGAAAATGTATACAATCTAGACTGATGATTTACCTCACCGGTAGCAACCCTGGAGTTGGTTTTCATGTCGTAGATGTCCATAGAATTTGGTGTCAAGATGAATTTCTTTCCTTTTCCAGAATTCATCATCTGATACACAGAGAAAAGGTTGACAAAAATCGTGGGAACATGCAGCATGTTCTCAAAGCTTCCGTTGGTGAGTTCAATCCTTCCTTTGCCAGTGACTTCGACAGAAGAGTTGTCCCCCATCAGAATAGGAGGACCTTTGCATGCATCCAATGAAGAATATACTAATTTTTAGGCATCCATGTGATGTGATGCTCCTGAGTCTACAATCTAAGCATCGGGAGAGGGGTTGATGGCAATCAAGGCATGTCTAGAATTGCCTTTCTTGGAATTCAGATCTTCTGGATTTTTCTTCTTTGCACCCTCAGGGATGCGATCTCCAAGGTTGTTTTTCTAAAGTATCTAACACATCAGATCTATTTTTTTTTTCATGCATGCGGATTTTGAATGGAATCCTTTGTGACAATATGTGCATTTATCTCATTTTCTTCCCTTTTCTCCTTTGGATCCAGAGGCATCGATGAAGGGTTTTGTGTACCCTTCCTTCTTTGTATGTGCATGAGATTTCCTCTTGTATTTATCATTAGATTTCTGATATTTTTGGCTTCCATCATGCACAATGAGTGCATGCGCCCTTGGGCCTTTGATTGCGCCCATGTTGATGAGCTTAGTTTTCTCTTGTGTCAGGGATTTGATAAAGTCCTCAAGAGAAGGCATCTTCCAGGTGGCTCCAGAGGTGAATCTGCCAGTATGGAATGTATATACGAATACAAAGAATTTAGGACCAATCTTGGAGAGAATGGTGAGAAACATTTGTTTCTCCTCCTTCGATTTATCAACCCCGCAAGCTTTGAGTTGCGACAGTAAATCCTTGAATTTTGTAAAGAAATCTTGGATATTCTCGAAGCTTTTTGGATCCAATGTGAGAAGCTCCACCTCCAGCATGTGTCCCCTCATCTCATCCTATTTTCAAAAGATCCCTTCCAATATGGTCCAAGCTTCATTGGGAATATTACAGAAAGATATATGAAAAAAGAGATCGGTAGAAATAAGACTGCAAATTGTTTCGAGTGCCTCATCCATGCAATTTAAGTACTTGGATTTTTCTATGGCTGATTTCAGCTCTGTATCTGTATTCATCGTTAACCTATACAAACCTCTAGATTGAATATGTATGGCTATTTTATCCTTCCATTCAAAATATTTGAAAGGTGTAAGAATGAATTCTTTTTGGAATTCCATCTTTTCGTTGTCTTCAATCTTTTGTACCTGCAAAAATTTTTGGTGTAGCTTTTTCTTAGCAGTCCATCGGCTCTAATACCATGTAAATGTGTTGAAAATTCATAGAATAGATCTATCTAAAAAAATGATACACACATTTGCAGAGAGAAAAGGAGAAAGAAGAAGAAGGAGAGAAAGAATAATAGAATTGTCATTAACCGTTGTGAATAATGAATAACTTACACATGATATACTCTATATAAATCAATGAGTTCAACTTGAGGTGAACCAAGTAACCATAGTGGTGGTCAACTTGAGGTGAGCCAAGTAACCATAGTGGTGGTCTAGAGTGATCTGGACACACACCAGTAGTTACGAGAGTGAACTGCCACCTAGTTGAGTTAACTAGTCAACTAGTCTTCAGTTAACCAACTGAACAAAAGGTAGTGAGGAGTTAACTCAAGGAATCAAGGCTAATGCGACACTCTGGTGATAATACCAAGACAAGTTTGAATTATCATGGTGATTATCCCAATGTTTCATGGTGATGATCCCAATGCAACATCTAAACTCAGCTCAACTAGTCAAACTGAAGTGTGAACTGCAAGAGAATATTCTCCAGGTGGAATATTCTCTCCTAAAATATAGGAGGATGGATAATGACTAATTATGACTAATAAACAAATAAAAACCTTAGGAAAAATAAATCCTAGGTGTGTGTGAATTTTCTCCAATAGTAAGAAGAAAAGAGGAGTTATCAATCTCTAGTTAAAAATTTCTAGTGAAAGAGGTGGAATAACTGGATGAAGGGCTTGATAAAAAAAAAAGGGATATTATTAGCATAAAATTACTATGATGGTCTCTCTTGTCTTTTCATTTTATTTCTGATGTCATTTTATCATTTTCATCAACAGTTATAGGAATCGTCTCAATTGCTTCTTTCATTCATTAGTCAGTTTATCGATAACTTTCTTGAACCATTATTCAATGTAACTTTTCATTGGTGCCACATTGATTTTGTGTTGTATTTTGATGTTGAACAACTCACCCTCCAAGTCTCTTAGATCAAGGTAAATTCCATGTAATGCTTCTTCAATGTCCTAATTTTTTACAGAGTAATACACTAGCCAGTTATCTATGGTGTCCTCATCATATTCAATTCTACCATAGAATTTTTCAACTAAAAATCCTTTAAAAATCTTAATTTTCTCATCTAACCGTTGTTTTGTTAAGAACAACGAGTTAAGAATCAACTTGGTATCTTCGAATTCATTAGTGCTTCCAGCTAGGTCCATCTCTGTGAGCCTTTTGAATAATTCTTCCCTCCTTGATATGGCTTGGTTGCATGCTTGAAAAATATTATTGAAGTTATTTATATCTTCTTTCCAACATGTGCTCAACTGCTTGATCTGAATTGGAGAGGGAAGGTCCTCCTCTCTTCTTATTATCCTTGACATGTTAGAAACTTTAACACCAAAAATAACCACAAAATCAAAGTAAAAAACTTCATTTTTTTGGACGGTCTGCAAATACTCATGGAAGGCATGCACCCTCGAGCCAAAATAAATCATGTTCTTTGAAATTTCCCAAGCTTCTATGATCAGTGCCATTATTTTCTTGATATTATTCTCCACATAGCTCTTGGCTGATGTAAGTAAGCTTGAGGATCCTTTTAATTTTGTGGTGGGCATGGTGGCTCTGACAATTTCCAAAGGGCTTCCAAGAAGTGGAAGAGGCATCAAGGTCTCTTCAAGTTCCTTAATCCTTTCCTTTAAATTTATATTTTCCACTTCGAGACCACCAATGGAGTCGTCCAATCCATCGTTAGTTTCTCTATGAATTTTAGAAATCTGGAAATGCCGCATATTTCTTATGTTAAACTACGAATGAGATTTCCCTTTTTTATTCTTCACAACACTCTTCTTAATAATTAATTTATTAGATTCATTGTCAAATACAATGCTATGAAATAGAAATGACTCATCTTCATCGAAGGTCTCATTCTCAACAATTTCCAACAATGGATTTTGGTGGGCCGTGCCTCCTGGCTGATCAATGTTAGGAAACATTTTTTCAATTTTAGGGTTGAGAGCCATATATTCGAGGGAGAATTTGTTGATGTCATTTGATGTGTGCTCTTCTTCCTCTTCTACAATATTCTTCCTCTTCTTCCTCAAAGGAAGTTTATGTGAGATTTCAATTTTTCATGGGGGGGGATTCTTGTCTCCTCCTCCACATGAAATATTGTTGATCACTTTTCTATATGGGTGGGCTACTAGAGCACTACTATGATATGTTGTACTCTTGGGAGTAATAGTTGGGGACTGGGAACTCTTCTCGATGGGACCCTTTCCTTTCTGTTTGTAAAATTCATTGGTACTAAGTATCATATCCAAGTCACCAATAGTGATAGTAGGTGTAATACCCATGTTTCCCCCAGTTTGTAAATATAACTATAACTGGCCAAGAGACTATGGAAGACTAAATATGTGTGAACTTTTTATTTGATGAACCTTTGTATAAATGGTTCAATGTATGATTTTTTTGTTATTAATATAAATTGGATATGTGTTGCAAAACTGATGAAAGGGGGGGATTTTTCCAAGATATACCATTGATGCAATGAGAGAGATGGTGAGGGGAAACCAATAATGGTTGATATGACCCTCACCAAAGCATCATCTACTAGGTGTAATTTCTCAACAATCCTTGGACCCATAAATTCATTACCAGTCAGGCTGGTAGATGGAAGTTCATCCTCAAGAGTTAATGAGGAGATGGGGGCAGGGTACCCATCTGTAAGGCTTCCAAGACTGACCATGAATTTGGATTTGGACCCACAAAACCTTGTTGAGGAAGGCAAGAAAGGAGGTAATTTTGGGGAAAGAGACAGATCTGTAAGATAGTAGAGTAGAGAGAACAATCTAGAGAAGAAGAGAAGCACACTTCGAATCTGGAGTGGAGAGAAGAGATGAGAAACAAGATCAGTTTGGATAAAATAATCCATGGGTAGGGTTTCTCTACAAGACGATAAAAGAGGTTGATGAGTGAATATGGAAGTGCTCATGCATACCTCTTTTCTTGGAGTGGAAAAAACCAGTCGCCAAGTTTTCTGTGGAAGGAGAAGAGTAACCTCTATCCTTGACTGTTGTGGAGCAAGAAGAAAGAATTTCTCTCAGAGAATCATGGTCTTGCTCGAGGGTGGCTAGTGGTAATTCCACTAGGAGTGATTGTTCCTATGGTTGGGAGGAAACAAGCACCCTTTTCAACAGTCGCTTCACATTCTCCATTTCTGATAAGTATTATCATACTTTGTGTATATATATTGGATGCGATGATGGAATGTCTGTGTTTATGATTAAGTCTTTTAGTATTTGAAAAATTATTAGCAATTCTCTCTGGATTCTGTAAACTATTATATTTATATGATATTTGAATTATCTCAATTTAGCTGCTAGAGAGTCATGGTATGTGAATCCGCAGAAGAGTTGGGGTAGGACTAACTAAAACATCTAAGTCTTGTCGATCCTTTGAATTCACCTTAATGAGAATGGCAAGTTCATTAATATGGGAGAAGGAAATTTTCCCTTCAGACTCTCCACCCATATGAACAAGGGCTCATCCCCATATCCTTAACCCATTTTCTACAAAAAGAATATCTCTTATCTCCCTAGAATTTCCAAAGGATACATATGACCAGGGTCTGGGAACCTTTCTCTAGTATGAAAGGAGTTATCCATTTTGGCTTTGAGACTTTGGAAATTACAACTCCATAACCCTCAAAGTTGAAGTACGGAGTCATCAATAGATGAGGGCTTTCAATTTGGGGATCCAATGTGGATATCTTTCAGCCATTAGATCGGACCTAGGAAGGGAAGCATTAAGGTCTTTGACGAAGTTCTACTTCATGAGAATAGGAGTGGTCTAGCGCCGAAAATCTTGAATGTTAGAGTCATGAAGTTAATAAAGACCATTGAAAATGGAGGGAAACATTTCCACAGATAAATGACTATCCAGAAATTTGGGTATTCGACGATATAGGGACATGCAAATTTCCTTGAATCTATGAAAGATGAGTAAATCCTAGTCGTGGATGCTAGGTACACGTGGTGATAGATCTGGCATGGTGTGGGGATAGAGTTGAAGGATACATGTTGAACTTCTAAAGTGATGAGGAGCATCTATCCTCGGATCCTTCAGTATCCCTCTCAGTCATCGATCAAAGGAGCCCACCCTCAACTTCCCAACAAATTAGGAGTGCATCATGGAGCAACACGTGGATCCTACTTTCCCTCTGTCAAAGGTTGTCCATAGAAATGGAGCCATCAAATGAGAGGATACATGGAAAGTGATCCTATAGTCTGGATACTTAGTACTCCAGAGGGTCTTGACTAAGATTTTTCATATTTTGAAAACCTATGAAGTCGTGAACGCCGAAATGAATCTCAGACATTGGTAGGATGAGGACACTTGGTGCCAGATTAGAGGGTCTGGAGACTTCTCTCTTTGGGGTATTAATGATGTGAGGATTTGGTAAGATACGAACTCTGGAGCTACAAAGTAACGATAGTTTTAGATATATGCATCTATGTGGAATCTTACAGACCATGAGCTTGAAGGGCTAGTCGACTATCAATCCAAGATGATGTGGCATCATGATGTCATACAAGGTGATGTGGGCCCACCTTAAAAATGTCATTTTTCAACTAGATATGTCTAATTCATAGACCCCTTATGCCTAATAAATCATGACACGTGTCACCCTGGGCCCTTACCGCGTGTCAGCTTCTGGTTCATGCCCGCCTAGCCAATGTGGTTGGTGACATGTCCGAGACTCTAGGAGTCTAGACAAATTTGGGAGTTAGGAATATTTGGGTGAATTATAGTACAAGGATGTTCGATGAAGATTGTCAATTGTTGAGCACCAAACATTCAACGACGATCATCGATCGTCAAAATTATAAAAGTGTAGGAGACCGAACGTCGATTGTCGACCACCAAAATGCCGAAAAAGGGAAGTTCAATGTAAAATGTCAAAAATTGATCATCGAATGGCTAAGGCCACATGACAAGATTTTGGGGCTTCAGGGACTAGGAAAAAAGATTGTTCAGGGATGAATTTCGAAGATCCCAACTAACAATGCCTGGGTTACTTCGAGAGGCCATAACTTGCAGACCAAAGCTCGTATTTTAGTGTGATGTTTAGAAATCTCATGATGATCAGTAACCCATGAAGATACAAGAATTAGGATTTGAGATAGTTAGAAAGTACAAAAATTTGATGCCCCATCCCTAGAAAGGGTATTTAAGGGTCGGGTGTGTTACAAATTGGTATCAAATCATGGAAACAACACTTTGTCTACTTGGGCTCATGCACGAGTCACATAAACATATTATTAGAGAACTTTAGGGGGAAACACCCTACCTTACCTCCCTCCTATAATAAATGTGTATGAACCTCTACTAAAGAGAGGAACAAAACCATCTACTGATGATATATGCCTTTGTAGTCTGCACTGTATATTGCTAATGTTTACAAATAAATAAGCTAAACTTCATGTTGCAATAATATTTGTTGATTATAAATTGGTAGATTAGTAACTAACATAAAATGTTTTATCATCACTCAATAAGTCAGTGAAAATAATGAAAAATACAATGTAAGGGATTGTGACACACCATGAGTTGGGGGAGATCTCCCACAACAGAGAGGAAGAATATGATGAAAGGAGGGCAGTGGAAACCCCTCCAGATTTGGTTGAAATTGTAAGAAGCTTCATGGAATAATTACAGATTTATAATGATGATCAAGGAGAAGGAAAAACAGACTGAAATTAATGAAGTCCTACTACAAATTCTATCAGATATACAAAGGCAAATGCAACATGGTTCAGTTGTTAATCATGTGGACAGGCATCATACTAAGAAAACCCCAAGTCCACCTAAGATACAGAAGCATGGTCTTGAAAGTGGCAACACTAAGAAGAGCACCTCAAATAAGTCCCAACATGGATCCAAGAGACACTCAATAGAAGATTCCTATTTTGATTACAATGACAACTCCAAGGGATCTTCTAGTGGAAAAACTAGTTCCCATTCCTAGACGAGAAGAAATAAGAGGGAAAAATCCAAGAGTCATGACCCTGAAGAGTTCAATAAATCCAAACCACCCACCTTCAATGGATATATTAAGAAGGGGGAAGAAGAAAAAGTTTGGATAGTCGGCTTGAAGAAGTACTTCAGATTCGATGACTACTTAGAAAACTTAAAGGCTTGGATAGCCATTTTCAACCTGGATGGGAAATCCTCCATTTGGTGGGAGGACCTTAGGAATGTGAAAGGAATCCATGAGAAGGACTTGTCATGGAAACAATTTGAGAAATACTTCAAGAAAAAGTATCTATCATAAAATTACTTTGATGGGAAGACCAAGGAGTTCTATCAACTCAAGTTGGGACAATTCACCATAGATGAATATATCAACAAATTTCTCGAGTTGATGAGGTATGTTCCCTACATAAAGGATGAAAAAGTAAATATGCAACGATTTATTAGTGGACTACCTTAGTCCTACTGGGACATAATTGAGTTTGATGAGACAAAGACCTTAGAAGATATTATTCGAGAGGCAACGTATTGCTATGAGCAATTCAATAATAAGACATAACCCCATGAAGACTAGAAGAAGAAAAACAATTCAGGATTCAAGAAGAAGGGGTTTAAATCTTCAATATTTAAGAACCATGGGAAGAGCTCTAGGATGAGCCTTCCTGGAAGAAGTGTCTATCATCAAAATTTTCCATCCCACTGTGGAAACAAACCATTTGAATAAGCTTCAAGTAATATTGATAACATGAAGAGAGAACCCTTGAAATGTTGGGGTTGTTGAGAGGAACATTTGTTTAGGGACTGTCCACATAGGAAACAAAACAATGGGAGGGTCTAAAACATACAAGAGGATACCATAATCAATTATGTGGGTAGGATCATACCACAAATGTATGCAGCCTTGGATAATAGACAAGTTTATTGTTAAGGTCCTAACCCGCACATAGGTAGATCAATGTATTCGGATGTAATAAAGGTCAATATTAATAAGGCCTTTCAATAAAATAGAATAAGGCGGATGTAAGAAGACCTAATAGAAGCTTCTGCTTCTAGAAGGATATTCCTCTAGATGCTTCTCTTAATATACATATTTAGTATAAATAAGGGTCGAGGGTATGAAAACCCTAGCTTGAAGATTATTGTAACAGAGCGTTTCTCAACTGGAGGTTGCCCCCTCGAAGAGGCCTGTGAACATTGCTTTTTGAATCAAAGTGTTATTTCAGTTGTTGTTCTCATATTATTTATATGTTATTGTGGAGATTATGCTGGTTATATTACTGTTATTCTGCCATTTCTAGCATTTTATTTATGTTCTACGTATTTATTATATCTGGTATCTTGCAAGTGGTATCAGAGCACTTTCCTTGGCAGAAATTGTGGGTATTTTTTTTTCCAGAGTAGAGACGTATTCTGACATCTTTAAGTCACAAAGATCTATCGTTAAGCACATAAACCCGTGGTTGAGGGATTCATACACGCAGGAAATACAAGTGGTTCTTAAGTGCACATCTGTTGGCCACCCTTGTAACCCCTGTTGGTACCCCTTCGAGTGGTAGCACATCAGACAACACCTGTGTACGGATCGACCTAGATTTCCTGAAGCCCTCTTTAGATAAATCTATTGGCCATCGGACTACTATAGTTTCACCGAGAACAACACTCAGGAAGATACTCTCTAGTACCTAGGTAGTCGGGTAGTACGACTAAGGGTACGGTCTATCCTCCTTAGTTAGTGCCTTGAGATATTGGTTTGAGTACTACTGTTGGACCCTGCATGTATATCAGAGAGCTATAGCACAGGGAAACCCTTGTTTGTAGAACCCTTGAATACCTAACCCTTGGGGAGCATAAACATAAACATAAACAAATTTATTGCCACGCATTTGTGTTCGGATTGCCAAGTAAATACACATTTATTTCTTGTTAATAATTTGGGGATTTCAGCACTGCAACATTCTTCAGACCGAAGTATAACCCCACAGCAGTTAAAAAAAAAGTCTGGAAATTTCTTCACCATTATTTGAGACCTATTCCATTAGATTCATCTCTTCTCCCTTATCACATTCATCCATATCATTTTTCTGCAAAAAAATTCTAACCCCACCCGCTCCCTTTTCAGTTCACCCATCCTCATGGCCCATACACATAGCCAAGAACTAGAGTCTCGCTTCAACACCTTGCAATCTAGTTTCCCCGAGACCCAACAAGAAGTGCAACAACTTAGTTCTACTATTTCCTCCCGTGATACATCCATCAATACCACCATAAATGCATCTATGTAGTCTACAATGGTGGAAGTCAAACAAGAACTGACCATCCATCTTGAATCTGTCTTTGCATCACTCTGCACCAAACTCAAGATCCCTACAGATGACCATTTTCCAGACGCACATACAAAGACTAAAGGTGAAAATTCTTCCCATTCCCATACCTTTCATCCCTATCACTTTCAATGGGACATATGCCTTCCACGGGCGAATGTAACCAAATTTGATGGCTCGGACCCCACTGGTTGGATCACCCAAATGGAACATTATTTTTCTCTCTACAACATTACAGATGACTTGGCCAAACTCCGGTATGGTGTTCTCCATCTAGATCAAGAATTCTGGCAATGGTGGCAATGGAGAAAAACTTCTCGTCTAGGGTATATTGCTTGGACCCAATTTGTGACTGAGATTTATGAACACTTTGAAACTGACACCAACCATTTGGGCCATTTGACAAAATTGAAACAATTAGGAACAATAGAAGACTTCATAACTGCATTTGAGCACCTGGCTTTTCGAACAGAGGGCATTACTGATGCTTTCTTTCGAGAATTTTTTATTAGTGGCCTCAAGGAGGAGATTCAGGCTGATGTAGGAGCATCTCTCCATGCAGCCAGCCAGCCAGCCATCCACGTCAGCGCGCATGCATTCATATGCTGAAAGGGAGGCGTAGCCTCATCGGAATTTGTAATAACTGTAATTAAATATCTTAGGTTGGTGAGCCATGGAAGCTGTGCCTTTGTGCAGGCGTTAGTTAGGATCGGCTGAGATCTAGATCCATACGTTGGACTAGACAACCATTGATTGTAATTTAATAGGGTGGGTAGACCTAGAGGGAAGCGCTTGATGAGCCCCTTAGGTAAAAAGAGATTTTCATATCTCATTTGAGGAGAGTTGAGCTAGAGTAGAATGGTAGATTTGAAGAGCCAAGGAGAGCTCAGGAATACCATTGTAAAGATACAGGCATTTTCCATTTGTTAATATATGCCAGAGCAGTTTTTCCTGCATTTTCTGTGTTGAATGGATGTTTGGGTGTGTTCTATATATATATATATATATATGTAGATGCATGTTATGTTGATGCATTCTGCAGGAGTCTGTTTGATTTCAGGTTGAAGGTCTTTGAGGCTTCATGCCAGGAGGGTATGACAGAACTTTGAGGTTCTGATAGCCGTGCACAAAGGATGCACTTCTGAACTCTGAGGAGTCAGACAGAGACGTGCTGAGGCACGGGACTGGAATCAACAACTCAGAAGAAGAAGACCTCAAGGTTGCTGAATACTTTGGAGGTAAGGCTGTGTAGCTGAGACACAGTTGTAGACAGAACTTTGCTGTAAGTTCTGTGGAGCTCTGTCAGGTGGGCATTGAGCGTAAGCACAAGGTGCTGGAAGAAGAACTCTGTTGTGAGTTCAGAAGACCAGAATCACTGAGGATTCTGAGAAACTCTGCCAGGAGGGCATTGAGCATGTGTACAGTGGTGCACAGGAGAAGAGACTCCACCAGGAGGGTGTCCAGAGAGTGTGAAAGTAGGCACCGGAGAACAGAGAACTCTTTGGAGTGCTGCCATGTGAAGGAAGAGTCCAAGGAAGGATCTTTACTGGGTCGCTAAATACCTCGAAGTACTCAAGAAGAGGCTTGAGAAGAAGGATAGCCAGGAGGGAATCCAGTTCATTCTCAGTCCATAGGAGAAGGAAGAAAGACGAAATCCCCCAAGGGGTCTGAGTGTTTGCATAATCTCAGGAAGGGCAGCATTTATGTACGCTTGGCGAAGCTCGAAGGAAAAGAGTTCGCAGAGGGGAAAAGGAGACAAAGGTCGAGGCCTTTAAGGAAATTAGAAATTCTTCCAAGTGAGGAAGAAGGCACATAGAAGCTCGGGAGGGAGCACAACTGCGTTGGATCGGCCGAAGAAATATGGACCATTGAATATTTCATGTCCAGAGAAGGCGTAGGGGAATATATGATCTGAACCATCAGATCCTGAGTAAAATACCCGTCAAACTGGAGGATCGGCAAGGAGTTGTGCGTGGTTTAACCCGTAGGACCGAGAAGTAGGTGAAAAGGCCCCGAAAGGCATTGGGATATTGACACTCGGGATATCAGAGTTCTCGAGGTCGAGAAGACAGGAAATTGGTAGCAAAAGTCCCGAAATCGTGAGAAGTGATTAGGACCGTCCATCAGCCGGGACGCGTGTTGAAGATACGGATTGTCGAGGAAAATCCCGATTGAAAAGTCAAATCGGAGGATCGACACTTGGGATATTGGGGATATCGAGGACATGAGTTTGGTCGCTCGACATCAGAAACCCCAATTTAGCGAGATTTGATCTGAGTCATTCGTTTGGGAGTGGACGTGTGTCATGAGAATTCCCATATCGGGGACTCAGGCATCGGAGATTGAAGAGGGAGCCTTTTGGCTTCACGAGTGACGAAACAACGAAAATGAGGGAACCCCACGTTGTGGGCCTAGCTAACGTCACGTCGGAGAATCATGGTTTGGGGATCCTGAGGGCAAGAGATCGTGCTTTCCGATCTCACGATCGTCGAAATTGTGAAGAAAGAGAAGACCGTAAAATCACCATATCAGGAGTTCACATATCGACGTTTCGTGAATCCAGGAGACAGGAGGTTGGGCGCTTGGGTCGCGAAGCTTCGAAAGGAGATAAGGCTACGGCCTTATGAGGACTAGTCATACGGACTAGGGTATAGCCAGGAGGGGCTAAAGAGAAAGGATTTCACCAGGAAATCGAAGTTTGGGGTTCGAAAGAATAGGGAACTCTTGTCATTTTGAAAATACAAAACCCTGAAACCCGAAATAGACATCGGGGAAGTTCACGGTCATGTTATGAGGACTGTGTGGGTGAGGAGAAGGACCTGTGGATCGGGTTTCTATCGAAGATTCTAGAAGGGAATCAAATGAGCCGCTTCGGCTTGAGGGGATGATTTATCGATCCTGTGTATGGACGTAGGAGGCATCTGTCATAAGAGTGGTATCAGAGCAGGAAATCTGTTTGTATATTACAGACAGAGAAGCAGGAAGAAGATGGAGTTGTTGAAGACTCTGTAAGGACTTGTTTATAGGTAGGCAACAGTTCATAGATAGCTAGTAGGACTGTAAGAGGATGAAGCTGAGCACTCAGGATTTCAGGAGTGACAGCAGTAGGTTTGCCAGGATGGCAGATAGAAACAGCAGCATGGCTACTGAAAGCCATAAGCATACTGAACAAAAGAAGCCAGAGTTGATGAGCACAGCCGAAATGGATAAAGAGCTTGCCGACATAAAGCGAGAGATGGAGGAGCTCGAATTGAAGATGCGGCAGGATAAAAAATAGAGATGGGTATATGAATGGCCCATGCAGACGCAAAAGGTGAAATGGCCAGTTAGGGAGCTGATGGCCAAAAGACAACAGAGGATGTTAAGAAAATGGCTGAGGTACGCTGAAAACCTCAAAGCCACAGAAGAGGAATTGGTTCATATATGCAAACTAGAGATTGGGGAAAGTCTCAACGATTTGGAATCTGAAATGAGATCGGCTGATGATCTTAAAAAATGCCAGGAGGGAAGAGAAGAGGAAGAAATTACAGATTGCCAGGAGGGCAATGGGTTGAGATCAGATGAAGATCTCATGGACTGTCATGAGGACAGCCAGGAAACTTTGCATTGCTTGCTGGGCAATGATCAGAGATCGCTCCGAGATCTCGAAGACTACCAAGAGGGCGGAAAGAGCATCTTATATTGCCAGGTGGGTAGAGATAGGGATTTGAGACTATATGAAAGTCTCGGGGACTCAGAGGAGAGTTCAAATCAGCATTGGGTGCTGATCAAGATGGGATCGGTTGATCTCAAAATCTTCCAGGAGGGCAGCAGAAGAATCCCATATTTCTATATGGGTAGGGGTGAACTGATAAGTCGGATTCATCCAGAGGAGCTGATAGAGAAGGAGAGCTCAGAATCGGATCAGCAGGTACAGCTGAGAGCAAAAGATATGAGGAGAAGAATGATGATTGGGGGAATACAAGTATTCCTACCATTTTCCCCGGAGGAGGCAGAAAATTATGTTATCGATATAGCAACAGTAGTCGAACAGTCAGTTGTGACTGTTGAAAGGGAATTAGAGCGGACTTTGGGAGCTACCCAAGCAGAAGACGAAGAAGAAAACGAGCATTCCGAGGAATGGCTCGATACTTTCAGCCATGCAGCTGAAAAAACTGCAATGTGGGAGTTTGTTGCAGGAGCGGAAGAGGAAGACATAGACAACATTTGTTTGGATGATCTATGGGAGCAGATAGAAGCCCTGGAGGAAAGGGTAAAAGTGCAGGGCATGCACATCCAACAGGTGAATTTGGAATTGGAGGAGGAAGACATGGGAGATCATGGTGATCTTCTCATGTGCAGAAAATTTTTGCAGCTGAGGAGACTGCATGAGAAAAACCAGCCACTGGAGCAGCTGGATAAGGTGATCATGGATATCATGCAGCTCATGTTGAAGTCAGCAAAAATTGCCAGCAAGGATCAGCTAGGCAGAAGGGAAGAGGCAGTAGCAGCAGCAGCACAACGGAAGCAGCAGCAGCAAAAACAGAATTGAGCGGATGAACAGCTCCATAGATTCGTTTGGGATCCAGGAGGATTTCAAACAGTAGGGGAAGCTAATGAGCAGTAGCTCATGATTTTTGCAGCTGTGGAGTATGATGCAGGAGCATCTCTCCATGCATCTAGCTAGCCAGCTAGCCACATCAGTGCGCATGCATTCATATGTTGAAAGGGAGGTGTAGCCTCATCATAATTTGTAATAAATGTAATTAAATGTCTTAGGCTGGTGAGACATGGAAGCCGTGCCTTTGTGCAGGCGTTAGTTAGGATTGGATTTAATGCTATATTAGCTGAGATCTAGATCCATACGTTGGACTAGACAACCATTGATTGTAATTTAATAGGGTGGGTAGACCTGGAGGGAAGCGCTCGATGAGCCCCTTAGGTAAAAAGAGATTTTCATATCTCATTTGAGGAGAGTTGAGCTAGAGTAGAATGGTAGAGTTGAAGAGCTGAGGAGAGCTCAGGAATACCATTGTAAAGATACAGGCATTTTCCATTTGTTAATATATGCCAGAGCAGTTTTTCCTTCATTTTCTGTGTTGAATGGATGTCTGGGTGTGTTCTATATATATATATGTATATGCATGTTATGTTGATGCATTCTACAGGAGTCTGTTTGATTTCAGGTTGAAGGTCTTTGAGGCTTCATGCCAGGAGGGTATGACAAAACGTTGAGGTTCTGATAGCTGTGCACAGAGGATGCACTTCTGAACTCTGAGGAGTTAGACAGAGACGTGCTGAGGCACAGGACTGGAATCAACAAATCAGAAGAAGAATACCTCAAGGTTGTTGAATACCTTGGAGGAAAGGCTATGTAGCTGAGACACAGTTGTAGAAAGAACTTTGCTGTAAGTTCTGTGGAGCTCTTCCAGGTGGGCATTGAGTGTAAGCACAAGGTGCTGGAAGAAGAACTCTGTTGTGAGTTCAGAAGACCAGAATCACTGAGGATTCTGAGAAACTCTGCCAGGAGGGCATTGAGCGTGTGTACAGTGGTGCACAAGAGAAGAGACTCTGCCAGGAGGGCATCGAGAGAGTTTGCAAGCAGGAATGGGAGAACAAAAAACTCTTTGGAGTGCTTCCATGTGAAGGAAGAGTCCAAGGAAGGATCTTTACTGGGTCTCTAAATACCCTGAAGTACTCAAGAAGAGGCTTGAGCAGAAGGATAGCTAGGAGGGCATCCAGTTCATTCTCAGTCTGTAGGAGAAGGAAGAAAGACGAAATCCCCCAAGGGGTCTGAGTGTTTGCGTAAGCTCAGGAAGGGCAACATTTATGTACGCACGATGGAGCTCAAAGGCAAAGAGTTCGCAGAGGGGAAAAGGAGACAAAGGTCGAGGCCTTTGAGGAAATTAGAAATTCTTCCAAGTGAGGAAGAAGGCACACAGAAGCTCGGGAGGGATCACATCTGCGTTGGATCGGTCGAAGAATTCTGGACCATTGAATATTTCATGTCCAGAGAAGGCGCAGGGGAATATATGATCTGAACCGTCAGATCTTGAGTAAAATACCTATCAAACCGGAGGATCGGGAAGGAGTTGTGCGTGGTTTAACCCGTAGCACCGAGAAGTGGGTGAAAAGGCCCCGAATGGCATCGGGATATCGGGACTCAGGATATCGGAGTTCTAGAGGTCGAGAAGATGGGAAATTGGTAGCGAAAGTCCCGAAATCACAAGAAGTGATCAGGACCGTCCATCAGCCGGGACGCGTGGTGAAGATACGGATTGTCGGGGAAAATTCCGACTGAAAAGTCAAACTGGAGGATCGACATTTGGGATATCGGGGATATCGAGGACATGAGTTTGGTCGCTCGACATCATAAACCCCAATTTAGCGAGATTTGATTTGATTCATTCATTTGGGAGCGGACATGTGTCGCGAGAATTCCCATATCGGGGACTCGGGCATCGGAGATTGAAGAGGGAGCCTTTTGGCTTCACGAGTGACGAAAATGCGAAAAGGTGGGAACCCCACATTGTGGGCCTAGATGACATCACATCGGAGAATCATGGTTTGGGGATCCTGAGGGCAAGAGCTCGTGCTTTCCAATCTCGCGATCGTCGAAATCACGAAGAAAGAGAAGACCGGAAAATCGCCATATCAGGAGTTCGCATATCGACATTTTGTGAATCCAGGAGACAGGAGGTTGGGCGCTTAGGTCGCGAAGCTCCGAAAGGAGATAAGGCTGTGGTCTTATGAGGACTAGTCATACAGACTAGGGTATATCTAGGAGGGGCTAAAGAGAAAGGAGTTCACTGGTAAATCGAAGTTTGGGGTTCGAAAGAACAAGGAACTCTTGTCATTTTGAAAATACAAAACCCCGAAACCCGAAATAGACATCGGGGAAGTTCACGGTCATGTTATGAGCACTGTGTGGGTGAGGAGAAGGACCTTTGGATTGGTTTTCTATCGGAGATTCCATAAGGGAATCAAATGAGAATCTTTGGCTTGAGGGGATGATTTATCGATCCTGTGTACGGATGAAGGAGGCGTCTATCATCACAGGCCTATGTCCTCATGGCTCGACCTGCGACTTGGGTGGAGGCTACTAAAAAAGATAAAGAAGAACAACAAATTGTTTCCTCTCAAAACCGTAAGCTTTCCTTTATCCCTCGCCCTAAACCAGTAAAACCCACTACTCCCTCCACCCCATTAAAGATCCAAAAACTGACCAGGGATGAAATGGATGAACGCCAACTCAAAGGCCTCTGTTATAATTGTGATGACAAATATTTCCCGGGCCACAAATGTAAGGAACAAAATCTTTTTATGGCCATATCTGAGGATATTTCAGAAGAGGATGTTGAAACTCCCCTTGTGCCCGAGTCACCAGAAATCACTGACATAAACCCTCCCTCTGACCCTCCCGAAGTGGAACTGATCATTTCCCTTAATGATCTCATTGGCTTCTCTTCCCCCCAAACCCTCAAGTTAGTCGGTTACCTCAAGCACCGAAAGGTCATCATTATGGTTGATAGTGGCAACACCCACAATTTTATTCATCGCCGCATTGCCCAAGAAACCCATTTCTACATCCATGCTATCAATAATTTCCAAATCATGATTGCCAATGGTGGTTCTATGAAATGTGGCGGGCACTGTGAAAATGTGTGTCTCCAAATCGGTGATTACCACCTAAAATCCCATATGTTTTCTATTGACATGGGCAGTTGCGACATTGTGTTGGGTCCAGACTGGCTAAGGACTTTGGGTCCCATTCTCATGGATTTTTAGAACTTAACCATGTAATTTGACCAAGAAGGCCACCAATATAAATTCCAAGGAATCACTACTGGTTCACCTGAGGTCATCAATTCTCATCACATGGAAAAGCTGCTCAAAAAAGGTCATTCTGGTGTCATTTCCCAACTCCATGCCATACAAGCCATAGAGACACCCCCAGTGCCCCAAGACCTCCAAGCCCTCCTTTCTAAACATCAAATGGTATTTTCCACTCCCCAAGGACTCCCTCCTTCCCATGGTGTTCATGATCATTCCATTCCCCTTGTCCCAGGAATCCTTCCCCCCATTATCCGTCCATATCACCACCCCTTTGTACAAAACAATGAAATTGAGAAAATGGTCCAGGAACTCCTTACTATAGGCGTCATATGTCCTAATACAATCCCTTACTCATCTCCGATCATCATGGTACTTAAGAAAGAAGGTTCTTAGAGAATGTGTCCTAACTTCTGTGCTCTCAACAAACTAACCATCAAAGACAAATTTCCCATTCCTGTCATTGATGACCTCCTGGATGAATTGAGTGGCACCCAATTCTTTACCAAACTTGATCTTCGCTCGGGCTATCACCAGATATGTATGAAACAGGCCGACATTCCCAAGACATCCTTTTGCACTCATGAGGGCCACTATGAGTTTTTGGTCATGCCCTTTGGCTTGTGTAACGCCCCCTCCACCTTCCAGACCCTCATGAACCATGTCTTCCACCCTTTTCTCCATCATTTTGTCTTAGTTTTCTTTGATGATATCCTCATCTATAGAAAAACCTAGACAAAACATCTTACTCATGTAGATCAAGTTCTCCGCTTACTCTCTCAGCACCAACTTTTCCTGAAACAGTCCAAATGTGCTTTTGGTGCCTCGGAAGTAGAATACTTGGGTCATCTGGCGGGAAAGGATGGCATCAGGGTGGACCAAAAAAAGATTGAAGCTATGCAAGAATGGCTACACCCAAAGACTCTCAAAAGCTTGCGTGGATTTTTGGGTCTAACAAGTTATTATCACAAGTTTGTTAAGAACTATGGAAAGATTGCAACACCTCACACGACTCTCCTAAAAAAGAACTCTTTCACTTGGACTCTAGCCACTGCTCAAGATTTTCAAACCTTGAAGACGACCATGTGCACCACTCTGGTTCTGGTCCTTCCCGATTTCACAAATACCTTTCTGTTGGAATGTGATGCCTTAGGGAATGGAATCGGCATTGTCCTTATGCAAGAGGGTCAACCTTTGGCCTTCACCAGCAAGCAACTATCTGAAAGGAATCTGGGCAAACCCATTTATGAAAAGGAAATGTTGGCAATTCTGCATGCCATTAAGCTGTGGCATCCTTATCTCTTGGGGAAATGCTTCCAAATTAAGACTGACCATCAAAGCCTCAAGTACTTTCTAGAACAACACATTTCCTCCCAGGAGCAACAAAAATGGGTGACTAAGCTCTTTGGATTTGATTATGAGATCATTTACAATAAGGGAAAAGACAATGTCGTGGAAAATGCACTGTCCCAGAAATATGAAGATGAAGGACCCCTTTTTTCTCTTTCCTTCATTGTACCTGATTGGCTCCAAGCTGTGTGCCAGGAATGGCTTCAAGATCCCAAAAGTTTGCATCTGATCCAACAACTGCAGAACAAGACTTCGGCTTCCCCAGGGTACTCCTGGCTCCAGGATGAGCTTTGATACAAAGACCGCTTGTATTTAAGTAAACAATCCAAGCTCAAATCCACAGTACTTTCTAAGCTTCATGCTACACCCACAGCGGGGCACTCAGGGTTCACCAAAACATATGACCGGGTCAAACGTTCTTTTTTCTAGGATGGTATGAAACAGGACATCCGTAAGTTTGTCGTTGAATGTGAGGTGTGTCAATGCAAAAAGGGAGAAACGGTCAAATCTTCGGGCACCCTCCAACTGCTTCTGATTCCCCCTACTATTTGGAAGGATATCGCTATGGAATTTATTACAGGCTTACCCAAATCGGGGAATAAATCAGTCATAATGGTGGTGGTGGATCTCCTTTCCAAGTATGCTCATTTTTGTGCTCTTCACCACCCATTTATTGCATCCATGGTGGCTCAAATTTTCATGGACTAGGTCTTCAAGCTTCATGGCATGCCGCACTCTATTGTTTCTGATCATGATCCAACTTTCACAAGCAATTTTTGGCAAGAACTGTTTAAGCTACAAGGCACACAATTGCATCTTAGCTCAACTTATCATCCCCAGATGGATGGTCAAACAGAAGTGGTCAACAAGTTTTTGGAAACATATATGAGGTGCTTTGCCTCTGAAAAACAACACCAGTGGGCTCAATGGTTACCCCTGGTCGAATGGTGGTACAACACTACATACCATACAACCACTCGCATGACTCCTTTTGAAGCGGTATATGGACAGAATCCACCTTCAGTTCTCTCATACTTACCAGCTACCTCAAAGGTCTAGGCAGTTGACCAAACACTTACAGTCCGAGAGGATATCCTTCGTACCCTTAAAGAGAACTTGGTCATGGCGTAGAATTGAATGAAGCAACAAGCAGATCAAGGTCACTCTGAATGTCAATTTGCAGAAGGGGATCAAGTGTTTCTGAGACTACAACCATATAAGAAAACTTCCCTTAAGGCCAAGCATTGTTATAAGCTAGCACTCAAATTTTATGGCCCTTACACAGTTCTCAAGTGTGTGGGACAAGTCGCATATCAGTCATCTCTGCCCAGTTAGTCGAAGCTACATCCTATTTTTCATGTTTCATGCTTGAAGAAGGTGATTGGAACTAGGTGCCAAATTCAAACCAACCTTCCAGAGTTAGCTGAAGAAGGATCCATTTGGCTACAACCAGAAGCAGTTTTGGACCAGCGTGAGTGTCGCCTGTGTCAGAGAACCATCAAGGAAGTTATAGTACAGTGGAAAGATATGACTCCAGCAGATGCCACTTGGGAACCAGCTACCATTCTGCAGTAGTTTCCACATCTCAAGCCATGAGGACAAGGTTGTTTTTAAGGGGGCGAACATGTTAAGGTCCTAACCCACACATAGGTAAATCAATCTATTCAGATGTAATAAAGGTCAATATTAATAAGGCCTTTCAATAAAATAGAATAAGGCAGATGTAATAATACCTAATAGAATCTTTCGCTTCTAGAAGGATCTTCCTCTAGATGCTTCTCTTAATAGACATATTTAGTATAATAAGGGTCGAGGGTATGAAAACCCTAGCTTGAAGATTATTGTAACATAGCACTGCTCAACTGGAGGTTTCCCCCTCAAAGAGGCCTGTGAACATTGCTTTCTGAATCAAAGTGCTATTTCAGTTGTTGTTCTCATATTATTTATGTGTTATTGTGGAGATTATGCTGGTTATATTACTGTTATTATATCATTTCTAGCATTTTATTTCTATTTTGTGTATTTATTATATCTGGTATCTTGCATTGACCACCAAGCTTCAGTGGTGGAGATGGAAGTTATGATTTCCAACCATTTTTTTTCCATTTTAATTGGCCCTGGTTCTAATTTGAGTTATGTTTCCCCTCAAACTATTGAGAAATGTAAATTGCAACAAGTTAAACATGTTAAATCATGGTTGTTACAACTAGCCACTGTAACCAAAATAAAAGTAACATAGGTCATATCAGCATGCCAATTTTTTATAAGTGGGTTTCCCACCCAAGAGAACCTAAACATACTTCCTTTAGGATCTTATGACCTTCTAATTGGCATGGACTAGTTGGATTCCCAAAAAACCAAGTTGGACTGTTAGAGTAAAAATTTGGAGTGTGAAAACGAAGAAGGAAGAAGGGTAACCCTACAAGGGATTCAAAAGTCTATCTCAGTGAGACAAATATAATCCCTCAAAGTGAAGAAATAATGCAAAAAGGAATTTCCATTGTACGCAATACAAGTACTAAACTCTATTGAGAATGAAAAACCCAACCCAGAGGACCATCCCATATTAAGAGGATATAAATATGTATTCCCACAAGAGGTGATAGGTCTACCTCCAAGAAGGGATATTGATTTTTCAATAGAACTTGTACCAAGAATGGTGCCAATGTCTAGAACACCCTATAGGATGAGTACACCAGAGCTATTTGAGCTCAAACTACAATTGAAGGAGATGTGGGACAAAGTATACATTCATCCTAGTGTGTCTCCATGGGGATAACCAACTTTGTTTGTGAAAAATAAAGATGGCACACTCAGATTGTGCATAGATTATAGAAAACTCAATAATATGACCATCAAGAATAGGCATATGTTACCAAGGATCGATGAATTGTTTGATCAAATAAGGGGTGCTACAATATTATACAATATTGACTTGAGGTATGGATACCATAAGGTCTGAATTAAATATGAAGACATCAACAAGACAACCTTTAGGACAATGTATGGTCACTATGAATTTGTGGTGGTGCCATTTGGTCTTACCAATGCACCAACCACTTTTATGTGCTTAAGCAATAATGTATTCAAAAATATCTTGGATAGGTTTGTGTTGGTTTTAATTGATGATATCCTAATCTACTCCAAGAATAGGGAATAACATGAAGAACATCTTAGGCTAGTACTCCAAGTACTAAGAGAACATCAACTCTATGCTAACCTTAGTAAGTGTGACTTTTTCCAGAAAAAAATTCCATTACTTAGGCCATGTTATTTCTGACGAAGGAGTGGCAGTTGATCCTGACAATATTAAATACATCATGTATTGGCCCACCCCAAAGGATGTGTCTGATATCATATCCTTTATGGGCCTAGCAGGATATTATAGGAGATTCATAAGGGGATTCTCTAGGATTGGTTGCCCAATCACCTCTTTTCAAAAAAAGGGGGTTAAATTCATTTGGACATCAGAGTGTGAAGAAATATTTCAAGAGTTGAAATACCTTCTCACCAATGCACCTGTACTAAATATTGTAGACCCAAAAAAGGAATTTCTTATGTGTACATATGCCTGCAAGGAAGGGATCGGGGGAGTCCTTATGCAAGAAGGACATGTGATTTGCTACGAATCCAAAAAATTGAATGAGAATGAAGTCAATTAGGTAACCCACTATATGGAATTGGATGCCATAGTGCATTCTTTAAAAATGTGGAGGCATTACCTCTTAGGTAGAATATTTTTACTTATGACAGACCATAGTGGGTTAAGGTATTTTTTTGACCAACCAAAACTCAACCTAAAAAAAGCTAGGTGCATGGCTCTCCTTAGTGAGTTTGATTTTGAAATCAACATGTCAAAGGAAAGGAGAATAGGGTGGTTGATTCCCTAAGTAGGAGCATGAAATTGGTTCACTTGGTAGTTGTAAGCACCGGTGAATCATACCTCAAAGAAAGGGTCAAAACTACACAAGAAACATATGCATTTTTCAATATCGTGACATCATACCTAAAGCAAGAGCCCACGGGGATGAAGTACGAATTCTATCAGATGCATAATGATGGTCTGCTGACTTACAAGGGCATATTGTATATTCCAAATTGTGACGAATTGAAGAGGTTCATAATGGATGAACTACACAAAAGACCATATACTGGTCATCCTGGTTATCATAACATGATCACGACCACTAGGAAACTATTTTATTGGCCCATACTAGAAAATAAAATAGTTGATTACTTAGCTAAGTGTTTAGAATGTCAGCAAAGGTAGAGCAATGACACCTAGTAGGTTTGTTGCATCCCCTACAAAGTCTCGAATGGAAATGGGAAACCATATCCATGGATTTCATCACAAGATTACCAAGATAAACCAAACATAATGATGCCATCATGGTAGTTGTGGAAAAACTGAGCAAGGATACTCACTTCATACTCGTCAAGTCAACTTTCCAGGCAATATATATTTCCATCATTTTCATGAAAGAAATGTTTAGACTGGATGGCATGCCTAAGGAAATTATATCTGACAGAGATACAAAATTTACTTCAAAGTTTTGGAAATATTTGTTTGTTGGTTTTGAAAAACAAATGTTGTTTAGTATAGCCTATCACCCCCAAACTGATGGGAAGACAGAGAGGGTAAACCAAGTGTTAGAAGACATGTTGAGGATGCACATAATGTATCAATCCAAGAAGTGGGAGGACTACCTACCACTGGTAGAATTTTCTTACAACAATGGCTATCAAGAGTCATTAAAAATGAGCCCTTCTAAATCCCTCTATGGAAGGCAATGCACCATTCCAATCAGTTGGAACAACCCAATAGAAAAATTTGCAATCGAGCCAGATATGCTAAAGGAAATGGAACAACAAGTAATTCATATCAAACAAAATTTGAAGATAGACAAGGATAGACAAAAGAGCTATGCAAACATGAAAAGGACTGCTAGAGAGTTCAAAGAATGGGATCATGTGTATCTCTGAGTTAGACCCAGAAAAATATCTTTTAGGATGGGAGCTTATACCAAGATGACACCTCAGTATTGTGGACCCTTTGCAGTTTTGGATAGAGTGGGACCAGTAGCCTATCGTCTAGCACTTCCTCCCACAGTGAAGGAACATAATATTTTCCATGTTTCTTTATTAAATAAGTATGTACATTATTCTAATCATATTATTGACTAGTGTATGATTCAGGTGGAACCCGAGGGAGAATTCCTGCAAGAAACTCAATGCATAATAGTCAGGAAGGAAACCTCACCCAGGAACATAACCATTGTACAAGTCAAGGTGTAGTGGAAACAATTTGTCCTAGATGAGGCTACATGGGAAATGGAGGATGTTGTGAAACAAGCATATCCATTTTTGTTTACTTCTGTACATATAGAGCACATCGGTAGATAGAACATTGAGGATGATGTTTCTTTAAGGGGGAGGGGATTGTAATACCCTTGTTTCCCCTAGTTTGTAAATATAACTATAATTTTCCAAGAGACTATGGCGGAAAAAATACGTGTGAATGTCTGATTTGATGAACCTTTGTATAAAAGGGTCAATGTATGAATTTTATGTTATTAATAGAAATTGGATATGTGTTGCACAACTGCTGAAAGGGGGAGAGTTTTCCAAGATAGTCCATGGATGCACTGAGAGATATGATGAGGGGAAACCAATAATGGTTGAGATGACCCTCATCAAACTAGTACCTACTAGGTATAATTGCTCAATAGTCCTCTGACCTAGAAATGAATTACCAGTCGGGCTAGTATATGGAAGGAAATCCTCAAGAGTTAATGAGGAGATGAGGCAAGGTACCCATATGTAAGGCTTCTATACCTGACCATGAATTAGGATTTGGACCCATGAAACCTTGCTGAGGAAGGAAAGAAAGGATGTAATTCGGGGGATAGACAAAAATCTACAAGATAGCAGAGAAAAGAGAACAATCTAGAGAAGAAGAAAAGAACACTTCGACTCTGGAGTGGAGAGAAGATCTGAGAAATAAGATTAGTTTGGCTAAAAGAAACCATGGGCAAGGTTTCTCTACAAGTCGATAAACGAGGCTAACAAGTGACTCTAAAAGTGCTCGCGCAAACCTCCTTGCTTGGAGTGGAGAAAACCAGTCGCCAATATTTATGTGGGATGAGGAGAGTAACCTTCATCCCTGACTATTGCAGAGCAAGAAGAAAGAATCTCTCGCAAAGAATCATGGTCTAGCTTGGGGGTGGCCATTGGTAATTCCGTCGAGAGTGGTTGTGCCTATGGATGGGAGGAAATATGAACCCCTTTCATCATTCTCTTCATATTCTCCATTTATGATAAGTATTATCATACTTTGTGTATATATATTGGATGTGAAGATGGATTGAACATGTTTATGATTAAGTATTTAAATATTTTAAAAGTTATTATAAATTCTCTTTGGCTTCTATAAAATTTTGTATTTATATGATCTTTGAATTATCTCAGTTTAGCTGCTAGAGAGTCATGGGATGTGAATCCACAGGAGAGTTGGGGTAGGAGTAACTAAAACGTCTAAGTCTTATCGTTCCTTTGAATTCACCTTAGCGGGAATGACAGGTTCATCTCTCTGGGAGAAGGGGATTTTCCATTGACACTATCCACCCATCTAACCAAGGGATCATGCCCACATCCTTAACCCATTTACTGTAAAAAATATTAGCGCTTAGCTCCCTAGAATTTCCAAAGGATCTATATGACCAGGGTCTGGGAGCCCTGCGCTAGTCTGAAAGGAGCTATCCTTTTTGGCTTCAAGACTTAGGAACTTATGAATCCATAAAACTCAAAAGTAGTTGAAGTCTGGAGTCATGAATAGATGAGGACCATCGATCTGGGGATCTAGTGTGGATCTCTTTATCCATTAGATCGGACCTAGGAAGGGAAGCGTTAAGTGCTTCAACGAAGTTATACTTTGGGAGAATAGGAGTGGTCTAGTGCTGAAAATCCTGAATGTCAGAGTTGTGAATTTAATCGAGACCATTGAAAGTGGAAGGACACATGTCCACATATCAATAGATATCCACAATTTAGTGTATTCAGTTGTAGAGGGACGCGTGAACTTCCCTAGAGCTCTCCAAGCTAGAGTAAATCCTAGCCATGGATGTAAGTACACATGGCGATAGATATGGCGTGGTATGGAGAAAGATCTAGACGATACATGAAAAAATTACAAAGTGACGAGGACCATCGATCCTTGTATCCTTTGGGATCCTTCTCAGTCGTCAATCAAAGAAACCCACCCTCGACTACCCAACCAACTGGGAGTGCTTCGTGGAGCAACATGTGTCCCATACTTGCCCTCTGTCAAAGGTTATCCATCGAACTAGATCCATAGGATGAGAGAATACATGGAAATATATCATATAGTCTAGAGACTTAGTACTCCAGAGGATCTTAACCAAGAGTTTTCAGAGTGTGAAAACCTTTGAAGTCACGAACGTCAAAATGAATCTTGGACATTGGTAGGATGAGAACACATGGCGCCAGATTAGTGAGTCCGAAGACATGGCTCTTTGTGGAATTTGTGACATGAGGAGTTGGTAAGGTTTGAATTCTGGAGCCGTGAAGTAATGAGAGTTGTAGATATATGGATCTACGTGGAATCTTATGAACCGTGAGATCCAAGGGCTAGCTAAGTATCATTCCAAGATGACGTGGAATCCTGACGTCATACAAGGTGATGTGGACCTAGTTTACACATGCCACGTGTCACCCAGATATGTTTTATTCATAGACCCCTTATTCCTAATAAATAATGATACGTTTCACCCGCTAATAAGGACACGTGTCACCCCAGTCCCTTGCGACATGTCAACTTATGGTTCATGCCCACTTAGACAACGTGGTTGGTGATGTGTCTGAGACTCCGAGAGTCTGGAAACGTTCAAGAGTTTGGAAGATTTGGTTGTATTATAGTACAAGGATTCTCAATGAATATTGTCTACCATCAAACACTGAACTTTCAATGACAATCGTCGATTGCCAAAACACCGAAAGTGTAGGACACCGATTGTCGATTTTCGACAGTCGAAACACCCAAAAGGGGATGTTCAACGTAAAACACCGAACATCGATCGTCAAATGGATAAGGAAACGTGGCAATATTTCAGGGCTTTGGGGATTAGGAAAAAGGATTGTTCAGTGAAAAATGCCAAAGACCCCAACTAACAATGCTCAGGTAACTTTGGGAGGCCATAACTTGCAGACCAGAGCTCAGACTTTAGTGCGATGGTGACCATTAGAAAGCTTGTGACCAATAGTAACCCATAAAGATACCAAAATTAGGATTTGAGATAGTTAGAAAGAACAAAAATTTGATTCCCCATCCCTAGAAAAGGTATTTATGGGTCGAGTGTGTTACAGTAGGGGCACCCAAGTTATTATTTTATTATTCTCCTAGAACAGTGTGGATAAATGAATTGCTAAAACCCAATGTTAACATATGTTCCAAAAATAATTCGTTAGGGTCAAACCCTTTTATCCTTTCAACATACTTGATATTCAGGTTGTGGAAGTGGTTTCAAATTCATCGATTTTGTTTATATTTATGAATACGAAGTCCCCAATTTTCCAAGGCAAGGGTATGAATTGCTTTTTCCATTTCTGATGAAAAAAGTGTAGCCATAATTTATATTTCCTTGCAACTTCTGTAATAAAAATTCTTTGAAATATATTGCATGAAAGAAAGGAGGGATTTTCCTTAGAACTGAAAATCATGATAACATTGTAATTTTCCATTTTCTCCAAGGTCCCCTTTTATCTAGGTATTTTTCCAAACAAAAATCCTTTAAAAACCGAGACAAAGTCATTTAAAACTTCATAAAAACACAGGGAAGCTTTGTGCCTCCACAATGCTTGGTACCAAAAGCTCACTCGGTCAAATTCACAATTTACCTTCTTGTAGATATAAATTTTAGGAAATTGACAGTAATGTGATATCGCAAATACCAAATAAGGTGCCATAAAGAATTTCTTATCTTTTTGTATTGTGACAATTGGGAAGAGGTTTCAATGGAAATCAATTTTCTCCAATCGAAAAGGGCTCGCTCCTTGACAGTGAAATATAAGATATAAAGAATGATACGATAAATACTGGCAATATTTTCTTGGTCGGTCAGTCTGGTGAATAACCAATAAATTTCCAAAAAGGGTTTTTGAAAGAGTTGACCTGCAAAGTGGTAATATCTTCAGGCATGGTCGTGATATTCTCCAATAATTCACGCAAGAGGTCTAGGACGTTGTCATTTGTTTTCAAGAAGTCCCTGCAATATTCACCTTTGAAGGTGAGTGTCGGCTCTGGGTTTAGAATTTTAAGGAACACTTGAGGTGAACGAGAGATGGGAGAATGATCTTGAAGTTGAATAATCTGCTGACTTGGTATATATTTCTCAGTGCACCAGGAGACCAGTTCCTTGCAGTCAAAAACCTCAGGAACACAGCTTGCACGATCAATTTTGGACATCCAAATTACTTCCTTCTAAGTAGAAGGGGATGAATAGTAAGAATACGCTCTAGAACACTAAAATTTCTAGTCCTCACGTCCAAAAATGTTCAAAGTACCTTCGCAGAAATATTGTCGAGCTGCTGCTGTCACAAGTTGACGAGAGCGTTCTTTTAATCTAGATAATATTTGAAATGAATGCTTGAGAGATATAATACAATCTTTCGCATATCATAATTTAATGTGGTTTAATAATAAAAATTTCTTCGAGCCCCTCGCTTATTAATGAAAATATTTACGGGACCTGCATGATAAGTTATTAGCATTAAACCATAGCAAATGGATATTGGGAAAAGCGCGAAGGTGGCGGGGACGGAAAAGAGCAATTAGGACTTGGGATTTTTGTGAACCCACCAACCCATGAACCCACGAACCCACCATTGAAAAAGCTCAAAAATTGGATAAGTGTTTTAATGCGGTCAGTCAGACTCAATATAGGATATATGAGATACATAGGATCTCGGGGAGTCTGATGGTAAAAACGTAGATCGCGGATCTTTTAGGTGCAAAATGTATATCACAAAACATGGGATATGAAAGTTTGAAACCCTCCAATGCAGGAACCCACGAGTGCATAAACGGTTAAGTATAGGATGATACGACAGTATTTTGGATTCATGATATGAGGAATAGGAAGTGAGAACCCACGAGTCCGCCAACCCGTCATTTTTTAAACAAATGACTAAGTATAGTAATTATAAAGGGAGAATAGAAGGGAGAAAAGAAAAGGGGAATTTGGGTAAGTATAGAAGAGGGAAAAGAAATGGAAAAAATAAGAGGCTAATTGGAATTTTTGCTTCCTTACCATAAACCAATGTATAAGGGGACATCCCAGTGTTGGTCTTTTGGATTTTTTCTACTCTCCCACAACGCATCATCCAACTTCAAATGCCAATTCCTTTCGTTATTTTCAATTGTTTTCTTCAGTATTTGAACAAGTATTTTGTTTGTGGATGATAATTCGATGATTGACCCATCATAATTCCATATTCTCTGCAAAACTTCGTAAACTTTGACCCGATGAAAATCGAACCATTATCTATGATAAATTTATCGTGGACACCAAATATCGACAAAATATTATCTTTGAGGAACTTAATTATCTATTTAGAATCAACCTTCTTTAATGCCAACGCTTCTGGCCATTTCATGAAATGTACATATGCCCCTCACTAGATTTCAAATTAATTGGCTCGACAATATCAAGTCCCCTTTGGGAGAACGGTTGTTATACAATTATGGGTTGTAAAGGCATCACAAATCTCTTCATTGTGGCATACGAGTCTCTGAATATTTATGGCCGGTAGAATCCAACCCTCATTATCTTGTGAGTGGTGGAAGTAGGTGCAAAGTGTCCATCGCATATTACTTCATGGAATTATCTCATCATTTCTTGGGATTGGTTTTCATCAATGCATGTTAGTAGTATACCATCATAATTTCTCCTGAACAATATATCAAGAATAAACACATATTGATTTTCCTTCATCTTCAATGTTCTTCACTCCTTGGAGTTCATAGTGATAGGAAATTTCTTAGACCTTAAATAGAATATAATATCGCCATACCAATATGAATCAACTAACATTTCTCCTACTAAAATTTAAATAATTCCATCCAAAGAATAATCATTCGTGATGAGCTTGCATAAACCTTGTCCTTTGATAGATTTTAAAGGTTTAATCTCGATATCATATTCTTGTATGTTTTCCAACCAGTTAGCCCATTTTCCTTCTCTCAATTGTTGATTTAGAAGAATCTTCACTGGCGATGAGGGAACATAGTAAATAACATGGGAGTTAAATATCTACGTCTTAAAATGCGCTATTGCTTTTATAAGAACCAAGGGTTTCTTTTCCAATTCTGAATACGTAAACTCATAGTCATGTAGAGTTTTTATCATGAAACTTATTGGGATTTATTCTCCTTTCGTATTATTCTGAGTAAGAACAGATGCAACAACTATCTCTGTAGTAAATGAATAGATGATGAAATCCCTTTGAAAATCCATACTAATGAGGACTGTAGCTGTGGTGATTTCTCCTTTGATATTATTGAAAGCCTCTTGAGTATCCGTTGTCCATTCGAACCTCTTCTCCTTTTTCAACAAGAAATTGATCAGATTTAGGATACTTTCATAGTCAGGAACAAATCTTACAACAAAATTGATCTTGCCAAAAAATGATTCAACTCCCTTTTTGGATGTCAGGGTGTTGAGCTCATTTATTGATTTAACTCTTTCCAGATCTATGTAAATCCATTCCTTGCACACAATGTGTCCCAACAATTTGCCTTGAGTTACAACAAACAATCATTTCTTTAGATTTAGAGAGACACCATATAGTCTACATCTTTCAAAAATGTTTCTCAAATGATGGACATGATCATGCCTTGTTTTTTAATGCACAATCAAGTCATCTTGATAGTCTTCCATAAATTTTCCTATCAAACTGTTAAATGCATGATCCATGGCCCTCTGGAATGTGGCTCTAGCATTCTTCAAACCAAAGGGAATTATAGCATATGCATATGTCTCCCAAGGTGTGATAAATGTCTTATTTTCCCCATCTTCCTTAGCCACCAAGACTTGGTTATATCCAGAAAAACCATCCAATATGGACATGCAGGTTGATCCAGTGACTTGTTGGAGAAGGAATTCCATCTTAGGTAAAGGAAATTTATTCTTTATGCTTGCTATGTTAAGGTCTCTGAAGTCAACAAACATATGAATTTCCATGGTATTTTTTCTTACAATCACAAGATTTGAAAGCCAGTCTCGGTTTCTAATGGGATAAATTATTCTTTCCTTCTTCGATTTATCCAATTCAATCTTTACCAGAGGTTTTAGTTTTGGATTCATCATCCTTATTTTTTACTTCACTCGATTTGCTTCTTCGCTCAAAGGAATGATATATTGAAATATAATTTTATCGTAAGATTTCAAATCATCATAGGTTCAATCAAACACATCAATGTATTCTTTTAACAAGGAAACATATTGATCAACTTCCTTAGTGGTGAAATCAACTCTCAAGTTGACATATTTTTGGGAACTGTTAATTCCAATATTGACTTTTCTTGTCTCTTGCACTTTTCAAACTGAAAATTATTCAAGGATATTCTTAGCATGATCATCTTTCGTAAAAAAAAAATCAGATTGTATATAATATTTGGGGGAAACAGAAGAGTGATCATCTTAATCATCATCATCATTCAACAAAAAAATTCCCAGTTGTTCATCATTTTCAAATACTTGCAAATATTCAATGTTATCGGGCATGGACATTCAGAAAGCTCTTTCTACCTGGAAAGACATTTTTCTTTGGATATCATTTGGGTTTGAAAATGAGGCTAGAAAGGATAATGCACCTGCCTTGTGATTCTTGTCCCTTGGAATGAAAGAAATGTTGAAGGAACTGAAATATTCCATCAATTCATTAACTCTTTTGAAATATAACTTAGGTCTTTCCTTTTTTATTTTATACCTCTCGGTAATCTGATTGATCACCAACTCTCAGTTGCCAGTTACAATTAGATGTTATATTTTATTTTCTTGAGAAAGGATCATCCCCTGAATCAAGTCTTCATATTCTTCCTTGTTATTAGTTCATGAAAATTCCAATCTAATAGCATGCAGATGCACAACCTTATTTGGGATCAGAATAACAATACCAACTCCGCTACTAGAATTTGAACAGGCTCCATCGAATGACATCCTCAAGTAGCCTTCAAACATACATTCTTGATTCTCCACATATTGAACTTGCTCTAGGATTTATTTATGCTCTATGTCTAGGATAGCATATTTTCCAATCCCGATATCTATATAATCCTCCATCAATTCATTTCCCTTCTTCTTGAAAGAGAAGGTTTCTCTAGGCTCATGAGGCACTTTAATCATTTCTCCTTCTTTGCCTGGAAGCATCATACAACTTCCATAGTTCATTATATATCCCCCGATCATAGATTTCCAATATCTTCCTAGCACAACTCCATATACCAGAGGAAGGTCGACCACAATAATATTGAAAATTGTGATAAAATGGGCGGTTTTCGTAATCCAAGCATAAATGTCCTTGATCTCTCCATAAGATAGCACTTTTCTAGAAACAATTGCATATATAATTTCAGTAGTTTAATAATACTTGGTGCAACGCATGAACGATGCCTCCATGATCGCCAATCACATAATATTATTTGTCGCACTCGTGTCAACCAAACAATTATGTAGTGAAACATCATGATTTTCAATTGAAATGTAAAAGGGTAGAATTTTACCTCTTAGCTTGTAAGTTTATTGGTTAGGGATTTGTTTTGGATTGGTAACAACAACTTCTTGTATTTCATATGGACCATCCTACAATTTCAAAATGTTTTCTCTTTGCTGGGGAATCTTCACCACTTCCGTAAAGGGCAGGGTTATCCTTAATTTACTCAAATCCTGTATGACATTATATGTCATTTGAGTGGAGTTTGATGTCATGTGTTTCCTTTTACTTCCAATGCTATCTCTCAATTTCTCATTTATTTTTTCTTTTTCTTTTTCAGAATCGCTTTTATTTTTTGGTCTATTTAGAAATCCTCTTATCTGGGCAACATTTTATTTCAATTTGGGATTGTTGTCTCCATATTCAAATATATACATGGATGTCTCACATTCGTCCATCTCCATAGTTTTGGAGCTTTCATTAGGTGAGTAATAATTCTCTTGCTCAATTAATTTCTCGTCATATGCATCATCTTGAACAACCGCATTAGGAGCAGGTTGTCTGGGAATCCTTGGTCTTTGCGGATTATTCGTGTTGTCAAAACTCACTCTGTTTTCTTGGGGAGGGTTCCTTCTTTTCTCTGGGATTGGAATTATTGGATTTTCCACATAATTATCTCCCCTTATTAGTCTGGTTATATCATTCTGCATTTTCTTAATAATTTTATTCATCTGTTCAATTTCGATTCTTTGTTTATTTTCTTGTGCTACCACAAGGTCAACCTTTACATCGGGTCTCGTTCCCTTGAAAAATCCTCCTCCCATTGTTTGTTTATGAGTCAATCAAGGATTGAATTATTCATTCTTTCTTGAACTGGAATCTCCTTTATTATCAATATTTAATCCTCCCAGCCGCCTTTGTACTCTTCCCAGTATAATGTCAGGGTCGACACCCATTTCAATCATAATTTATTCCATATCACTGGATTTAGTCATTGCCTCTTCCAAGGTATCCATTTGGGATGTTTTGATAGCATATTTCACATTCAGGGGTATTGAATTATTATAAAAACTAAGAATGACTAGGTCATTTCGTCTTTTATCTTCTAGAATCCTACTCAAGGTTTTATTGAACCTGATATTAAAATCTTGTATACTTTCATTATTTCTCAAACCAATCTAGATGAAATCGATGAGAAGGGTATGATAAGCAATTGGAGGGGTAAACATAGTCAAGAAAATAACTTTGAGGTCATTAAATGAGAAAATTGGTTTGTTGGGAAATGTTGTATACTATTCATATGCTCTTCCCGATAAGGTTTGCAGGAACAACCTTACCATGACATCGTCATACTTAACACGGTGAAAATAAAAAACATCAAGAAATAGGTATAGATGCCTCTTTGCATCGATTTCTCCATCTCTGAAAAATTCCTTTAGGGTTCCCTTAGGGAGAACAGGGAGATCATGTTTCTCACCTATAATATTTAGAGGGGAATCTCTTACCCTCCTTCATTTTTCAAATCATGGGTTTCCTTGATTTCTTGTAGCATCTCTTTCATCTCCTTGTCTCTCCTCATGATACTTGTCTCGGGGTTGTTCGTTTCTTTCTTCCATGTCCAAAGAGATTCCAAGGATAGGCTTTTCACTTCTAAGAAAAAAGAGTTGCTTTCTTTTACTTCTGGTAATGGGTCCCTTGTATTCATCTAGCTTCAATATTGACTTTGTTCTTGTGCTGCTCTAGCTAGCCTTTGATTTATTCATTATTATCATTCCTCTCTTCTCTGTCTTCGAAGGATTTCTATTTTTTCTTCTTGGACTAAGATATTCTAGGACCTTTCTAACTCTTCACGAGTCTCAACTTTTATTATTATCAAATTATATAACTGATGTAAGATGCTTTGTTGATGGTTCAATACAATTTCTAAGCGGGGTTGATCAGCCTGGGAAAAATTCATATATTTTTCAGAAATGCTAGACCATGTTCCAAATTTTAGTTTAGTTCCCTAGTATGGTCGCCAAAAATGTTGACACTTGAATTCATTAGAAACGAAATGGAAAACTCACAAGGATGTAAATCCCCCTACTTTTTTATAGAGGCGGTACTCCTATTTAGATTTTCTTGGGATTTCTAAATATTCAGAATGTAGGACTTGACAAAAGTTCATCGTATTAATTCAAAAAAACATAAATATTGCAATAAATTAAAAGGAAAATGTTTTTTGTTTTATTTTTAAATAAATTTCCTGAGAAAGGACCAGGAATCAAACACTTCACACATTTAAAAAAAATAAGAAAAATTTCCTCACATTCATCATAGTTTAAGATAAATATTTCTGATCACATAAAATAAAAAGAAGATGATCTGCATGCATAAGAGAAATTTAACATAGTGGAAACATGGGAAGATCAAATAAAGATAATGATAGATCGAACTCAAATACTTTATATTCTGAAAACAAGGTTACAAAGCAAAATCAAGATTGTTCCAAAAGAAGCTCCCTTGAAATTTCTAGAAAATATATAGTCTGTTACATATTGTTTGAAATTTAAAATGTGTTTGTCTTAAAGATTGGGACTGGGGCTCCCGCGGACCATAAAGAAAATAAATAAAAGAAATAATATTTTAGAAGGAAGACAGTTGACGGTAGAAGAACAACAAGACTTGGTAAGAAGAAAAGAATATTTATTAGTCTTCGGTTAAACATTTCTAGTGAAAGAGGTGGAATAATTGGATGAAGGACTTAATAAAGAAAAAGAAGGACATGATCAACATAAAATTACTATGATGGTCTCTCTTGTATTTTCATTTTCTTTCTGATGTCCTTTTATTGTTTTCATCAATGGTTACAGGATCTGTCTCAACTGTTTCTTTCCCTTCATTGGTGATTTTGATGATAGCTTTCATGAACCATTCTTCGATGTAAATTTTCATTGGTGCCACGTTGGTTTCATGCTATATTTTGTTGTTGAACAACTCGCCCTCCAAGTCTCTTAGATCAAGGGAAATTTCATGTAATGATTCTTCAATGTCCTGATTTTTTATGGAGTAATCCACTAGCCAGTTATCTATGGCGTCCTCATCATATTCAATTATACCAAATAATTTTTCAACTGACAATCCTTTAAAAATATCAACTTGCTCATCAAATTGTTGTTTGGTTAGGAACAATGAGTCAAGAATCAACCTGGGATATTGGAATTCATTAGTGCCTCCAGCTAGGTCCACCTCTATGATCTTTTTTAATAGTTCTTCCATCCTTGATATGGCTTGGATGCATGCTTGAACAATGTTATTCAAGTGGTTTATATTTTCTTTCCAACACGTGTTCAAATGCTTCATCCAAATTAGAGAGGGAAGGTCCTCCTCTCTTCTCCTTAGCTCTGACATGTTGGAAACTTTAACACCAAAGGGTACCACGATATAAAGGTAAAAACCTTCTTCATGTTTTAGGTCAGACTGCAAATACTCATGGAAGGAATGTACCCTCGATCCAAAAGAAATCATGTTCTTTGAAATTTCCCAAGCTTCTGTGATCAGTTCCATTCTTTTTTTGATATTATTCTCCACATAGCTCATGGCTGATGTAAGTAAGATTGAGGATCCTTTTAATTTATCAGTGGGCGTGGTGAGTCCGAAAATTTCCAAATGGATGGAAAGAAGGGGAAGAGGCATCAAGGTCTCTTCCAATTCCTTAATCCTTTCCTTTAAATTTATATTTTCTACTTTGAGACCACCAATGGAGTTGTCCATTGCATCACCAGTTGCTCTATGGATTCTGGAAATATGGGAAGGCCGCATATTTCTTAGGTTAACCTATGAATGAGATTTCCCATTTTTATTCTTCACATCACTCTTATCAGTAATTAATTTCTTAGATTCGTTGTCAAATACAACGCTCTGAAATACAAATGACTCTTCTTCATCGAATGTCTCATTATCAACAATTTCGAACAACATATTCTGGTGGTCATGCCTCCTGTTTAATCAATATTAGGAAATCGTTTCTTGATGTCAGCCTCAAGCTCCATATATTTGAAGGAGAATCTATTGATGTCACTTTCGACATGATGCTCTTCTTCCTCCTATACAATATTCTTCATCTTCTTCCTCAGAGGAAGTTTATGTGAGCTTTCAAATTTTCCTGGAGGGGGGTTATTGTCTCCTCCTATGCATGACCTATTGTTGATCACTTTTCTAGATGGGTGGGCCACTGGAGCATTGCTCCGATATTTTTTAGTATTGGGAGTAACAATTGGGGATTGGGAACTCTTCTTGTTGGGACCCTTTCCTTGATGTTTGTAAAATTCATTGGTACTGAGTATTGTCTCCAAGACGTCGAAAGTGAGAGTAGGGGTACCCAAGTTATTATCTTTTTCTTCTCCTAGAATAATGTGGATAAATGAATTGCTAAAACCCACTATTAACATTTGTTCCAAAACAATTTTGTTAGGTTCAAACCCTTTTTTCCTTTCAGCATACTTGAGATCCAGGTTGTGGAAGTGGTCTGCAAATTCATCGATTTTGATCATATTTTTGAATATGAAGTCCCCGATTTTCCAAGGCAAGGGTATGCATTGATTTTTTCATTTCTCATGGAAAAAGTGTAGCCATAAATTATATTACCTTGAAAATTTTGTAATAAACATTCTATAGTATATATGGCATGGACAAAATGAGGGATTTTCCTTAGAACCGAAAATCCTGATAACAATTATTATTTTCCATTTTCTCCAATGTCCCCCTTTTATCCAAGAACTTACTTTTGTGGGAATATATTCTTGGGGTATCTTTTCCAAACAACAATCCTTTAAAATTCGAGAAAAAGTCATTTAAAACTTCATAAAAATGCAAGGAAGCTTTGTGCCTCCACAATGCTTGGTACCAAAAGGTGACTGGGTCAAATTCACAATTCACCTTCTTGTAGATAGACAATTCAGGAAATTGACAACAATGTGCTATCATGAATACCAAATAAGAGGTTATAAATAATTTCTTATCTTTTTTGTATTGTGACAATTGGGAAGAGATTTCAATGGAAATAAATTTTCCGCAATCGAAAATGGATTTCTCTATGACAGTGAAATATAAGATATAAAGAATCATACATGAAATGCTGGCGGTATTTTCTTGGCCGATCACTCTGGTGAATAACCAAGAAATTTCTTGAAAGAATTTTTTTAAAGAGTTGACCTCCAACTTGGTAATATCTTCAGAGATTGCCACAAGATTCTCCAAGAATTTAGGAAAGAGGTCTAGGACATTGTCATGCTTTTTCAAGAAGTCCCTGCAATCTTCACCTTTCAAGGTGATCGTGGCTCTGGGAGTTTTAGCATTTTACAGAACACTTGAGGTGAAAGGGAGATGGGAGAATGGTGTTAAAGTTGAATAATCAGCTGACTTGGTATATATTTCTCAACGCACCAGGAAACTAGTTCCTTACAGTTAAAAACCTCAGGAACATAACTTGCACGAGGAATTTCGGACATCCAAATTACTTCCTTCTAAGCAGAATGGTATAAATAGTAAGAATACACTCTAGATCATTGAAATTTTTGGTCCTCATGTCCAAAAATGTTCAAATTATCTCTACAAAACCATTGTTGAGCTATTGCTGCCATAAGTTGACGAGATCGTTCTTTTAATCTAGATAATATTTGAAATGAGTGCTTGAGAGATATAATATAATCTTCCCAAAATCATGTTTTAATGTGGTTTAATAAGAAATATCCTCGAGGCCCTATCTTAATAATGATGATCTTTACGAGACCTGCATGATGAGTTATTAGCATTAAACCATACTAAATGCATATTAGGAAGAGCGCAAAGGTGGTGGGGACGAACAAGAACAATTAGGACTTGGGATTTTTGTGAACCTGCCAACCCGGGAACCCATAAACCCACCATTGCAAAAGGTCGAAAATTGGCTAAGTGTTGTAATGCGGTTAGTAAGACTTAATATATGAGAGATGAGATACTTATGATATAAAGGAGTCCAATGGTAAAAACGTATATCACAGATCTTTTGGGTGCAAAATGTATATCATAGAACATGGGATATGAAAGTTTGAAACCAACCAACTTGGGAACCTACGAATGCATAAACAATTATGTATAGGATGATACAACAATCGGTCAGACTCATGATATGGGGAATAGGAAGTGAGAATAGAAAGGGATAATAGAAGGGATAAAATAAAAGGGGAATTTGGGTAAGTATAGAAGAGGGAAAAGAAATGAACAAAATAAGTTGGGAGAATAGAAAAGGGGAGGGGAATTTCAGAAGTGGGAATTGATCTCAACAGGAGTGTTGATGTTTTGGTAGCTACAAGAGGATATTTCCCTCCTAGATGACCTTTCTTAGATGTGAAGAATATTTCGAAAGCAAGAAATCCATTGGAAATATATTGAAATACCCTAGAAGAGAAGTCGACCCAGAAGAATAAAGTAATAATGAAAAGACACATGTCCAGAGAAGAAGTCGACCTAGTATAGTGGCCAATAAGACTATAAATAGAGGACATCTTGGATCATTTGTTCATTCACTCACACTCTCCTAGCTACATAGAAGCAAGGCACAAGTTTGCAGGAAGTGATGCAGTAGCTACAACTACATAGTTTATTTTTGTTCAATCTTTTGACATCTCTATTTGTGTGCTACTCCTTGATGAGGTGTGCTACCTTTGTATGGTGGTGTTGCTACAACTGTGGTGGTATTTCAGGTTGAGCTAGCACTTGTGCTAGGGTTTATCTAATTGGAATTTCTTTGTGAACAAAATATATCTATGTGAATGCATATGTGAATTCCTATGGTTGGGTGAGAATGATGTGACATTGTCTATGTTTAAATGAGCATACCAAAAATTCAACATGGAATCAAAGCTAGTTTCCTTCATAACATTCTAATCGCTAGAAGGAAGATCCTCAGTTGCAGTTGTAGTGCTAGTTCATTCATGCCATTTCCTCTGTGCTAGTTCCTTCATGCCAGTTACTTCATGCCAGTTACAACATCAGTTGTTGTGCCAGTTGCAGTGAAATTTTTTGTTAAGTATTGGACTAATTGTTTGGCTGTCCTAGTGCGCCTTATTCTAGCGCATCTCTATCTACCTTTAGATTACAAGTTGGATCACTTTGAAATTTTAGGGTTCGTCATTGTTGTTAGATTGTGTCATTGTTTGTTGAAGGTATGTACTTGTATATATTTAAACTTTATCACTATATTAAGGTTTTTTTCAAGAGAAGGGATCTTTTTTCCAAGCACAAGAACAAGAAATTATAGAAGAAAACCCAGGGGGAATAGTAGAAGCTAAACTTGAGGTTTTCATATCAGGTTTGATATTCCTTATATTGATGTAGTTTAAGTATGTGTTGTGATTAGAGTAGAAATATTTAGAGTTCTATTATTTCTTTTTTTATTGCTAGTTTAGTAAACACTTTAGTATTTTTGGTACAACTACTATTTACAAGATAAATTTATCTCCTCTAGGATATGTTCTTGGTTGACCTTTTTCCATGCAGGTTATATTGTAAAATCCATGGAGGTTACCATGGGAATATCATTGTTCTTTTTTCTTGTTCCAGGAAGGTCACAGGTATCTTTGAGATGCAACTATAATGACGGTTGTCGGAGGTATCGTGAAGAATATTATCCATACATAGAGTTGTGCACATCCATGAAGGAGAAGAGGAGGTAAACACATGGAGAGGGAGAATATGACTCTGAAGACTATATATCTTCAAATGGAGTCAAGATTCAGATGGAGCATGCAAAATTAGAGTGAGCCTGATCATAGAGAGAGTTAGTTTCTTAGAGAATTTCATTCTAAAAGTATTCCTCTTTAGATTCAGAGTCATATGGGAGAGACATCCTCCAGGATTGACATAGAAGAGGGTAAATCAAAATATTCAGAGACTTTTAGGAGATATGAGACCTCCTGGAAGTATTCCCTTGTTTTAGTGAAGGAATCCAATCATAAGGACTGGAATGTGGACCTTTTACCTTGATTTAGAGACATGTACATCAATAGACAAACATTTTTTGAGACACATACATAGTAAAAGTAGATATGGATTGAGACACGCCTTAGATGGAGATGTGAAGTTGTTGGGATATACAAACTCTGACTCGGCATGGAGTGCATTGGATCGGAAGAGTACTTCTCAGTACTAATTCAGTTTGGGATCAATGCGGCGATATCATGGTTGAGCAAGAAGCAGGTGTCAGTGGAACTCATTACAATAGAGGTAGAGTATATAGTAGCCAATATTGCAAGTTGTGAAGCAATGTGGCTTCAAAAGTTTCTTGTAGGACTTCAGTGGAGACATGATGTAGAAGGGAGTTGTGAAGCTCCAGTACACATCCATAGATGAGTAGCATCAGGTAGACATTCTCCCAGATTGGTCATGTTGATTTGACCAAGGGAGAATGATACATTCACTCATAGGATTAGCCATG
>ML784602.1:543260-568526 GCA_009831015.1 Picea engelmannii
TATATATATATATATATATATATATATATATATATATATAATTTTAATGATTAAATAATTTATCTTATATGAAATATTATTTTGATAAATATTAATGTTTGATAATGATGTGATTATTTTGTGGTTATGTTCACGAAATTCTAAAAAATTAATTCGATTTTAGTGAACATTAATCATCATCATTATATATTAAAAAAATATTATTATTATTATTTTGTAAATATTACATTATTTTATATTTATATTTATATATAATATGATATATAAAAAATAATATTTCTTCTTTATTATTATTTGATACTCATGTTAGTTTAGGTTCCAATTTGTTTGTAACAATGCTAATTATAAGCCAATAAAAAATTAGAAGTATATCAAGTCTAAATCATTTTTAAAATTATATTACTTTTACCACCATTTTACCATATTTTGTTATTCTTATTTAAATTCATTAAGAGGAGTTTATTTATATATATATATATATATATATATATCATTTTTTAATATGAGTATTTAAATATGTATTTCTCTTATTATATGAGATTAGGTTTATCTTAGCTTCATATCTAAGTAATAAAATGGATTAAATTTCTAGAGGTGTAAACTTGTTTTAGAGTGCAAAAATGAGGAAAGATTAAAGGTTTTCACCTTTAGAGATTTGATCCCTCTTGATCCTTGATAGATCTCGAGCTAAGATGGATCTACACCTTATTTCAGTCATGGGTGGTTACAAAAAATTTGTAAATCATCAACATTATGTATATGTATATGCCTAAGACTGATCTAATCATATTAAATTTATTTAGTTGTCATTTTTAAGAACATTGACAATATTAATTATAAGTATACTTAAAGAGTTAATATGAATTCATCATTTATGATCTAAGAGGTTTGTTAAAGGGAGGATAGGTTAAGCTACTTCTTATCCCACAACTTAGTAAATTTGTGTTAAAAGTTACACTGAAATTTTATACCATTCATATATATATATATATATATATATATATATATATATAATTTTAATGATTAAATAATTTATCTTATGCATAAAATATTATTTTGATAAATATTAATGTTTCATGTAGCTATTTTGTGGTTATGTTCACTAAATTTATATATATGAACATTAATTATCATCATTATATATTTACAACACTACTACCCACCCCATAAATACAAGTCATCTATTTGAAATTTGATCACTTCATTATTCCATTGTAAATATCTCAATATATACTTATTTTGTATTTTAAAATTTCATATATATATATATATATATATATATATTTAAACTATGTGAAAGCATTCATTTAGGTTAGAAAATCATGTTCAAGTTTTAGTTCATATATTTTAACCATATTTAATAAATATTTGGTTAAAATATTTACTTTAATCATTGGATTTAATTTAGATTCTCACATATACATTTAAAAGGTATATTAAAAATCAAGTTGTAATTTTGTTTAATGAAATCACTCATAAGTCACCTAGATATAGAGATATATGCTGCATTATTTACTTTTATATAATACATATTATTATGAGAAAAGGAAAAAAATAATATATTACATTTTTTTAATTATAAATTAAATTTAAAACTCTATCATAATGAAAGAAGTTGTGAAGTATTATCATTTTTATATAGTTAATTATATATATATATCGCGGATGGGGTGACACACGACAGAGTGGAAATTCCACCCAGACTCGCACTTAGCGCTGAATTTATAGCTGATGGCCGCCACCCTTATCTCCGCATTAACGTTGATGGACGACCATAGCAGAGGACAGGCGATGGAGGTACTCCTCCCTCGCGCGACAATTAACCCACCATTCGCACATGAATTCATAGCTGATATGGATGGACGGAGGATCCGGCAGTTTGATTACGGTTTTCATTTTGAGTTCGAGCAGAGGAGGAAGGCTCCTGGTGTGGCAACGACAGGGTTACTTACCAGGGCTGGTGGCCTCTATCTGCATTCTGGAAAGATTTGCTAGGGCTGGTGGCTTCTCTGCGGGTTTCAATAGGGCTGGCTTGCCTGCACTCAGCATTCGTAGCCGCCCTCGAGTTGGTTCTCTCCTAACTCAGCTCTGCGTTTGATTGGCATCTGTTTAGTTACAATGGTCAGGAGACGAGGAAAACCTCGACGGGGTTCTGCCTGGGAAGCGCACAAAGCACAACGGCGCCGGGAGGAGGAGCTTGAACGAGCCTTGGCTCTGGCCTCTTCCATTCTTAGGAAGAAGGCTCGGGTTGAGAGGAGGGCAATGCTCAACACCATTGTTGAACAAGACGTTGGATGCAGCAGGATTGAGAAGGAGACCGAGCATGCAGATTTGTTTTCAGGTTGTGTGGTGGAGGAGGACCTGTCAATTGGGGACTTGCCGTGTGACGAGAAGCCAAGAGCCATGGAGATGCTCAGTAGGAAGGATGACAAGAGTACTCCGACTAAGGACGACGACCTTCCTGGCTGCGTGGTGGAAGAAATACCATGGATGGGTGACTTGCAAGCCACTGAAGCCGAAGAGCTGGAGAAGGAAGAGAAGGTAACGGTTCAAGGGAAGCTTGTGGTTGGTACTGGCGAAGTTGCGGAATGGAAGACTGCTCTTCCTAGTGGCCTGGGTGGCGGAATGCATGGTCCTCTCCTCAGCGATGAACACCTGGCCTTGGTGTTCGAGCTCCGTAGCCACATCGCGGACTTGGAACATAGGGCTGTCATCATGGGCCAGCATATAGATTTTCTCCTTGACGCGCTCTCCGGGGCCCCAGCTCAGCGTAAGTGCCCCCTGTGCATGCAGACTTTTGCTATCTCGGTGGGAACTGGTGGGAGTGACACGTCACCGGGTGCCTATACTCCTTGTTTTCCAGGTTTTTAGTCTTTTTGTACAATTGCTATAGGTTTATCTGGACCACTGGCATCTGTCCTGGTTTCCTTCGGGCAGGACAGATGTCTCTTTTCTTAATGTATTACTGTATAACTGTTAGATGTTTCCCAATAATACTGGTTTTTGGTTACCGACAGCATTTTTTGGTGACTGTAGCCATGAAGCTATTTATCTTGTCAAAGTTTTGTGATAACATAATATAGCAGGTACTACACCTTTTTTATTTAATATATATATATATATATATATATATATATATATATATATATATATATATATAATTTTAATGATTAAATAATTTATTTTATGCATGAAATATTATTTTGATAAATATTAATGTTCGATGTGGTTGTTTTTAGAATTTTGTAGACAAAATTTTAAAAAATGTTTTAGTGGACATTAATCATCATTATATATTTAAAAAAAATTATTTATTAATATTATTTTTTAAATATTGCATTATTTTATATTTGTATTTATATATAATATGATATATAAAAAATAATATTTCTTCTTTATTATTATTTGATAATCATGTTTAGGTTCCAATTTTTTTGTAACAATGCCAATTATAAGCCAATAAAAAATTAGAAATATATAAAGTATAAATCATTTTTAAAATTATATTACTTTTACCACCATTTTACCATAGTTTTTTATTCTTATTTAAATCCATTAAGAGAAGTTTATTTTGATACAAATAATTTTTAATATATATATATATATATATATATCATTTTTTAATATGAGCATTTAAATATGTATCTCTCTTATCATATGCGATTAGGTTTATCTTAGCTTCATATCTAAGTGATAAAATGGATCAAATCTCTAGAGGTGTAAACTTGTTTTAGAGTGCAAAAATGAGGAAAGATTAAAGGTTTTCACTTCTAGAGATTTGATCCCTCTTGACCCTTGATAGATCTCGAGCTAACATGGATCTACACCTTGTTTCAGTCATGGGTGGTCACACAAAATTTGTAGATCGTCAACATTATGTATATGTATATGCCTAAGACTCATCTAATCATATTAAATTTATTTAGTTGTCATTTTTGAGAACATTGACAATATTAATTATAAGTATACTTAAAGAGTTAATATGAATTCATCATTTTTGGTCTAAGAGGTTTGTTAAAGGGAGGATAGGTTAAGCTACTTCTTATCCCACAACTTAGTAAATTTGTGTTAAAAGGTACATTGAAATTTTATACCATTCAAATATTTAACTCTAGATATTGGATTAAATTCCATACCATGTTTCTATTGCTTCCCAATATTATGTGATATACCAGATATAAAATGTATGCATAACTGAAATAAAATGCTAGTAATGGCATAATAACAATAATATAACCAGAACATTCACCACAATAACAGTGAAATGATATAAGAATAACAACAGAAATAGCACTTTGAATCTGAAAGCAATGTTCACGGGCCTCTTCGAGGGGGAAAAATCCAGTTGAGCAGGGCTCTATTACAATAATATCCAAGCTAGGGTTCTCATACCCTCGACTCCTATTTATACTAAAAAGAAGCATCTAGAGGAAGATCCCTCTAGAAGCAGAATCTTCTATTAGGTCTTCTTACATCTGCTTTATTCTATTTTATTGAAAGGCCTTATTAATATTGACCTTTATTACATATGAATATATTGTTCTACCTATGTGCAGGTTAGGACCCTAACATTTCTGCCCCCTTAAAAGCAACCTTATTGTCAAGGCTTGAGATGAGGAAATTGCTCTAGAATGGTAGTTGGTTCCTAAGTGGCGTCTACTAGAGTTGTATATTTCCACTGGACTAGCACTTCCTTGATGCTTCTTTGATGTAGGAAACACTCACGCTGGTCCAAAACTGCTTCTGGCTATAGCCAAATGGATCCTTCTTCAGCTAAGTCTGGAAGGGTGATTTGAATTTGGCACTTAGCTCCAATCACCTTCTTTAAGAATGAAACATGAAAAACAGGATGTTGCTTCGAATGGTTGGGCAAAGCTAACTGATAGGTGACTTGTCCCACATGCTTGAGTATGGTATAAGGACCATAAAATTTGGGCGCTAGCTTCTCACAATGCTCGGCTTTGAGGGAAGTTTCTTGTAAGGTTGCAGTCGAAGAAACACCTGATCCCCTTCTAAAAATTGACGTTCACAATGACCTTGATCTGCTTGTTGCTTCATGTGATTCTGTACCATGACCAAATTCTCTTTGAGGGTATGGAGAATAGCCTCTCGAGAAGTAAGTGTTAGGTCAACCGCCTGGACCTTCGAGGCACCTAGTAAGTATGAGAGAACTGAAGGTGGCTTCTATCCATATACCACTTCAAAAGGAGTCATGCGTGTAGCTGTATGGTATGAAGTGTTGTACCACCATTCAACTAGGGGTAACCATTGAGCCCACTGATTTTTCTTTTCCGAGGAAAAACACCTCAAATATGTTTCCAAAAACTTGTTGACAACTTCCATTTGGCCATTAGTCTGGGGATGATAAGTTGTGATGAGATGCAATTTGGTGCCTTGTATCTTGAAAATTTCTTGCCAAAAATTGCTTGTGAAAGTTGGGTCGCGATCAGAAACAATAGAGTGTGGCATGCCATGAAGCTTGAAGACCTGATCCATGAATATTTGAGCCACTGTGGATGTTGTAAATGGGTGTTGAAGGGAACATAAATGAGCATACTTGGAAAGGAGATCAAAAACCACCATGATGACGGATTCATTTCTCGATCTGGGTAAGCCGGTAATAAAATCCATAGAGATATCCTTCCAAATAACTGGGGGAATCGGGAGTGGTTGTAGTGTGCCTGACGATTTGACTGTTTCCCCCTTGTTGCATTAACACAAATCACATTCAGCTACAAAATTACGAATGTCTTGTTTCATACCATCCCAGAAAAAGGAACATTTGACCCTATCATAGGTTTTGGTGAACCCGGAGTGCCCTGTTGTGGGTGTAGCATGAAGCTCAGAAAGTACCGTGGATTTAAGATTTGATTGTTTACTTAAATACAAACGGATTTTGTATCGAAGTTCCTCATGGAGCCAAGAGTACCCTAGGGAAGTTGCAGCCTTGGACTGCAATTGGTGGATCAACTGCAAACTTTTGGGATCTTGTAGCCATTCCTGGCGAACGACTTGGAGCCAATATGGTACAATGAATGAAAGAGAAAAAAGGGATCCTTCGTCTTCATATTTTTGGGAAAGTGAATCCACAACCACATTGTCTTTTCCTTTCTTATAAATGATCTCATAATCATATCCAAAGAGTTTAGTCACACATTTTTTTTGTTCTGGGGAGGAAATGCGTTGTTCCAGAAAATACTTGAGGCTTTGATGGTCTATCTTAATTTGGAAACGTTTCCCCAATAGATAAGGATGCCACAGATCCATGATGTGTAGAATAGCCAACATTTCCTTTTCATAGATGGATTTTCCCAGATTTCTTTCAGATAGTTTCTTGCTGGTAAAGGCCAAAGGTCAACCCTCTTGCATAAGGACATCACCAATTCCTTTCCCTGAGGCATCACATTCCAACACAAAGGTATTTGTGAAATAGGGAAGGTAAAGGACTGGAGTGGTGCATATGGCCATATTCAAGGTCTGAAAAGATTGAGCAGTGGTTGGAGTCCAAGTGAAAGAGTTCTTTTTTAGGAGAGCAGTGAGAGGTGCTGCAATCTTCCCATAATTCTTCACAAACTTGTGATAATACCTTATTAAGCCTAGAAATCCACACAATCTTTTAAGAGTCTTTGGGTGAGGCCAGTCTTGCATAGCTTCAATCTTTTTAGGATCAACCCTGATGCCATCTTTGCCAACCATATGACCCAAGTATTCTACTTCTGAGGTGCCAAAAGCACATTTAGACTATTTCAGGAAAAGTTGGTGTTGAGAGAGTAGATGGAGAACTCGATCTACATGAGAAAGATGGTTTGTCCAGGTTTTTATATAGATGAGGATATCATCAAAGAAAAATAAGACAAAATGGTGGAGAAAAGGATGGAAGACATGATTCATGAGGCTTTGGAAGATGGAGGAGGCATTACATAAGCCAAAGGGCATGACCAAAAACTCATAGTGGCCCTCATGAGTTCTAAAGGCAGTGTTGGGAATGTCTAACTCTTTCATACGTATCTAGTGGTAGCCCAAACAAAGATCCAGTTTAGTGAAGAATTGGGCACCACTCAATTCATCCAGGAGGTCATCAATGATAGGAATGGGGAATTTGTCTTTGATGGTAAGTTTGTTGAGGGTACAGAAGTCAGTACACATTCTCCAAGAACCTTCTTTATTCAGGACCATGACCACAGGAGATGAGTAGCGGCTCGTACTAGGGCAGATAATGCCTAGATTAAGGAATTCCTGGACCATTTTCTCAATTTCATTTTTTTGGGAAAATGGGTGACGATACAGACGGATATTGGGAGGAAGGCTTCCGGGTACAAGGGGAATGGAATGATCATGAACACCATGGGAAGAAAGAAGGCCTTGGGGAGTGGAAAATACCAATTGATGTTTAGAAAGGATGGATTGGAGGTCTTGCGGTACCGAGGGTGTCTCTGTTGCTTGTATGGCATGGAGTTGGGCAATAACACCAGAATGACCCTTTTTGAGAAGATTTTTCATGCGATGGGAACTAATGATCTCAGCTGAACTGGAGATGATCCCTTGGAACTTATATTGGTGGCCCTCCTGGTCGAATTGCATGGTTAAGTCTTTAAAATCCTTGAGAATGGGACCCAAAGTCCTTATCCAGTCTACACCCAACACAATGTCACAACCTCCCATGTCGATAGAAAACATATGGGATTTCAGGTGGTAGTTACCGATTTGGAGACGCACATTTTCACAATGCCCTCCACATTTCATGGAGCCACCATTGGTAATCATGATTTGGAAATTATTAATGACAAGGATGTAGCAATGAGTTGCTTGGGCAATGCGGTGATGAATAAAATTATGGGTGTTTCCACTATTAACCAGAATGATGACCTTCTGATGCTTGATGTAACCGATTAGCTTGAGGGTTTGGGGAGCGAAGAAGCTAGTGAGAGCATTGAGGGAAATGACCGGTTCTATTTTGGGAGGGTCTGAGGGAGGGGTTATGTCAGTGGATACAGGTGACTCAAACATACAGGGAGTTTCTTCATCTTCTTTTGAAATATCCTTAAAGATGTCCATAAAAAGATTTTGTTCTTTACACTTGTGGCCCAGGAAATATTTTTCATCACAGTTATAACAAAGGCCTTTGAGTTAGCGTTCAACCATTTCAGCCTTGGTCAATTTTTGGATCTTTAGTGGAGCAGAGGGAGTAGTGGGATTTACTGGTTTAGGGCGAGGGATAAAGGAGGGTTTGAGGTTTTGAGAAGATACAACATGATGTGCTTCTTTAGCACTTTTGGTAGCCTCCACCCAACTCTCAGGCTGAGCCATGAGGACATGGGCCTGAATTTCATCCTTGAGGCCACTGATAAAACACTCCTGGAAAAAGGCATCAGACATGCCCTCTATTCTAAAATCCAGGTGCTCAAAGTCAACTATAAAGTCTTCCACTAATCCTAATTGTTTCAGCTTTGTCAAATGGCCCAAATGGTTGGTGTCAGTGTCAAAGCGTTCATAAAGCTCTGCCACAAAGTGTGTCCAAGCAATATACCCTTGACGAGAAGTTTTTCTCCATTGCCACCATTGCCAACGTTCTTGATCTAGATGGAGAACACCATACCAGAGTTTGGCCAAGCCATCTATAATGCCGTATAAATAGAAGTAATGTTCCATTTGGGTTACCCAACCCATGGGGTCCAAGCCATCAAATTTGGTCACATCCACCCGCGGAAGGCATAGGTCATGTTGAAAGTGATGGTTTTGCAAGGTATGTGAATGAGAAGAATGGTCACCTTCAGTATGTGGAGGTGAGAAAGATGAAGGGTTATCTATAGGGATATGCAGTTTGGTGCAGAGTGATGAAAATACTGATTCAAGTTGGGTGGTGAGGTCTTGTTTCATTTCCCCCATTGAGGACTACATGGTTGTATTGATGGCGGAAACATTGGCATTATGTTGTTTCACTTCTTGTTGGTTCTCAATGAGACCATATTGCAAGGTGTTGAAGCAAGCTTCCAAGTCTTGGCTACGAGTATGGGCCATGAGGATGAGGAAACTGAAAAGGGGTGGGCGGGGTAAAAACAATTTCCGAAAAAAATGATATGGATGAATGTGATAAGGTCGAAGAGATGAATCCAATGGAATAGGTCTCAAATAATGGTGAAAAAAATTCCAGACTTTATTTTTATTTTTATTTTTTATTTTTTTATTTTTACAGAGTTATACTCCGATCTGAAGAATACTGCAAAGAGGAAATGCCCAAATGCTTAACCAGAAAGAAATGTGTATTTACTTGGCAACCCAAACATAGCTGCATGATAAGAGATCTTGTCTATTTTAATTTTTTTATGTTTCTGTCCCCCAAGGGTTAGGTATTCAAGGGTTCTATAGATAAGGGTTTGCCCTATGCTATAGCTCTCTGATATACGTGCGGGGTCCAATAGTAGTACTCGGCCCAATATCTCAAGGCACTAACTAAGGAGGATAGACCATACCCTTAGTCGTACTACCCAACTACCCAGGTACTAGAGAGTATCTTCCTAAGTGTTGTTCTCAGTGACACTATAGCAGTCAGGCGGCCAATCAGTTTATCTAAAGAGGGCTTCAGGTAATCTAGACCGATCCCTACACAAGTGTTGTCTGATGTGCTACCACTCAAAGGGGTACCAACAGGGGTTACAAGGGTGGCCAACATATGTGTTCTTAAGTACCACTTGTATTCCCTACGTGTATGAATCCCTCAACCGCACGTTTATGCGCATAATGAAAGATCTCTATGGCTTAAAGACACTGGAATACGTCTCTACCCTGAAAAAAATTAACCCACACTTTCTGCCAAGGAAAGTTCTATGATACCACTTGTAATATACCAAATATAAAATGTATGCAGAACTAAAATAAAATGCTAGTAATGGCATAATAACAGCAATATAACTAGAACAATCACCACAATAACACTGAAATGATATAAGAATAACAACATAAATAACACTTTGAATCTGAAAGCAATGTTCACGAGCCTCTTCGAGTGGGCAACCTCTAGTTGAGCAGGGCTCTATTACAATAATATCCAAGCTAGGGTTCTCATACCCTCGACTCCTATTTATACTAAAAAGAAGCATCTAGAGGAAGATCATTCTAGAAGAAAAAGCTTCTATTAGGTCTTCTTACATCTGCTTTATTCCATTTTATTAAAAGGCCTTATTAATATTGACCTTTATTACATCTAAATATATTGTTCTACCTATGTGCGGGTTAGGACCCTAACACATTAATAGTACCTTTCTCCAAGGTCGATCCCGATGACTTATGGATTGTTAATTTCTAAGCAAGTTTCAATGAAATCTAGTTTTTGTTACCTATTTGAATCATTTTTCATTATACTATAACTGGAATAATGTACCATAATATTTTTCATTATTGAAATCATTTCAAGTAATTGATTAATCTAAATGATTTTTCATTGTATTTTCAATAAAATTAATGTACCTTATTGTTTTGAATTAGGTTATTGTTGAAATCAATGCAACTACTTTATTTCTCTAAATGAATTTTCACTATATCATCACTAACATCAATTTTCATTATATTATCACTAAAATCAATGCACTTTATTGTTTTGCATAAGGTCATCATTGAAACCAATCCAACTACTTGATTAATTTAAACAATTTTCCATTGTATTATCACTAAAATAAACATATCATTTCTTATTTATTTATATCAATGCTAAAATCAATGCAACTATTAGTTATATCATTGTTGAAATTGTTGCAACTATGTGACTAATTTACATCATTTTTAATTCTATTATGACTTAAATCAATACACATTATCATTTTGCATTATATCATTGTTTTAATCAATGCAACTATTAGTTATATCATTGTTGAAATCATTGCAACTATGTGACTACTTTACAACATTTTTCATTTTATAATCACTTAAATCAATGTACATGCTATCATTTTGAAATATATAATAGTTGAAATCAATGCAATTGTTACTTACATCATTGTTGAAATCATTGCAACTATGTGACTACTTAAATCATTTTTTATTGTATCATCACTTAAATTAATACATGTTATATTTTTTTATTATATCATTGTTGAAATCAATGAAAGAAACAAAGTAATAGAGGAATAAGTGAGGAGAAGGGAAGGGATAATCCATTACCTTTCTCATGGAGGTTACTTCAAGAAAATGAAAGCCTAACCTCCATGAGGATGACACCCTAAGGAAGAAAAGGTAACTGACAATAAGAGAAGAGAAAATAAGAGGAAATAAGAAAATAAATGGGGAGTAGGGCTCAAGGATTTTTATGAGAGAAAATAAGATATTTTAATTAAAATAAAAAAAGTATCCTCACACTCAGAAGGATTGAGACAAATGGTCTTTTTTTAGCCTTGTATTTTTAGTGAATTTATTTTTGAAAAGTTTCCTTTGATTTTATAAACTTACAAAGGGAATCTGACACTAAACCCAATACTAAGGTTGGTGTTAAATCTAGTATGTGAGTTTGGTGCTCTTCTATCAAACACCATTTATTTTTCATAAAAACTACACATTATTACTAAAAATATTAATAGAAATATAAAAATGAAGTAAAAGAAGCTAATGACATAATTTTATTATTTTGATGATTTATGAGAAGTCAAAACTATATTTATATCAAATTTAATATCTAAAATTGTAAAACATTTTTAACAAAGAAATATTAATAATTATTTTTTGTATTTTTTTTTATAATTTTATTACAACTAAAAATATTTTGAAATCATACAAATTACAGGGTGAGAGAATTTTAAACCATAAAAGTTATTTAGTGAGAAACAAAAATTAATTGCTTATTATTCAAACTAATCAACTGAAAATGTTGTGTAGTTTCTCAAATTGAGCATAGTACTATCGTCATTGTTCATAAAGAAACCGCGGTTGTTCTTTCACTCATTGATCAATCATTCTTGTTTAAGGATGCATATCATAGTGTCAGTTGTGTTGTATTTCATTTTCATTTATATGCATCCATTCATCCTATCCTTAATTCTATGAAGGGGGCGTTGATAAGGTGTGATAGATAAATGGAGTTGATTGTAGACATGGTCAATCTAAATCTTCTTCTCCATCATGCTTCCCTTTCCCATGCCCAGACTCAAAATAGTTCCAAATGTGTGGTACCTTTAGCTTTTTGTGCAACATACACAACCATTGAAATACATGAAAAAATTTTAAATGGCCTGTACAACCATATGACCAAATCCAATGTTGATCCATTTGTATGTTCTTCTCCTTAAGTTGATTGTAGAACAACCGAAAACAATGTTGTATGTAGGCTAAGTCATGGCACCAATCATCGCTTATGTAGAAGTGATACTTTTTCAATATAACTTTGTTTTGTTCATTACTATTCGGTCCATTCCTGTATGTGATATGTACCATTATGTTGACCTACTTCGAGTGATAATATTGTATTTGAATTTCATTTTGTGGTTTGATGCAGGAGCATCGCCAACTCAGCAAGCGAGCCAACACATCAAGCGAAAGACCAACTGGATAAACAAACCCAAAATTTTGAAAGTGATTTGGGATTGTAGCGCAAGTTTTAAATGATCCTTTATGAAGGAGCGCCTTTTGTATGTTGTATCAAACCTCGAGCCATACGCTCTTGTATGAAATAGATAGGAGGCATTTAATAGATTTAATGCAGGTAGATAGGATTTTTATTTCCAGATTAGACAGTTTAGATGGAAGGAGGGAAAACGGATATAGACACCCTCATTGTATCATTGTAACTTTAGCAGCATTCAGGAATAGAGGAGAAAGTAGAGAATTGTGTAGAGAACATCCATGTACAAATATTGAATTAATAGAAGAAAGCTTTGATTCAAATACATGGTTATGTGTCTATTCTCTGTGTATTGTGTTTGTGCTCATGAATGTTTGTTTTCTGGTTATGCATTTGCTTTTGTATATGTTGTGCATGTGATTTCATGTTTCAACTGAAGTCTGAAAGGGAGAGAGAATGAGTTTTAATTGTTTCTCTAGCTGAGCCAGGAGATTCCTGCAAGGTGTGCAGTTGAATTCATCCGCATGGAGTGTGTCGATGAAGGCTCAGTGGTTTAACTTTTGTCCTCATTCACCCAGAAGTGGAAGTGGGTTGTGAAGTCATGCAAGAAGTGTGTAGGCTGAAGCAGAAGCCTCAGTTGTGAGTCTGAGCAAGGAAATTGAAGACTGTTGCTGCAGGAAGTGCGAAGAGTCAGAAGGATTCAACACTCGGGGAGTTGTTGAATGTTGAGTGCAAGGATTGCGTGCAAGTTCCTCCAAAAGAATCAGAGTGGAAGAGCTCAGGAGATATAGCACCTTCATGATATTGTTAAAGGATAGCATGGGAGATTCATGCCATAGAAGGTTCAAGCAAGAGTTACAAGCACAGGCGTTGGAGAGAAAGTTCTGAGAAGGGATACTTAGCCATTCTCAAGAAATCATCAAGAAGGGTGAAGTGACGGTTGAGATCTTGAGGAACAGCTCGGGGAAATCCCATTAGTCGTTAGATCCGTCTGAAGTAGCGAATAATTTACAACCACAACAGGGATTTAAGCCCAGAGGACTGTGATCCGTTGGATCAGGGGTTGTTTTCCCATCAGCCGTCATATCTCAGGAAGTTGCGCAGGGTTTAAGCCCGGAGGAACAGAAGAAGAACCCGGAGGAGACATCGAGATATTGGCGTCACTGGGTTTTTCATAAGGTAAGAATCGAAGATATTGAAAGTCTCAAAACCCCGATGGAGAAATCTTAGCCATTGATCACATAAGGGACACGTGGTGAAAGATCTCAGAGAGTCGGAGTTCGGGGTTTGGAAGGTCCCGTGAACCTCAACCACGGAAATCACGAAAACCCGATACGCGATTTTCTCGACCGCCATAGAGGTGTGGGACATAGGCACAGAACAAAGGACAAGTGTTGAAGGGTCAAGCCCTCACTGAAGTCAATGCCAAGTGGCATCGCAAAGCAGAAATCGAGGATCCGTGGGAGTAGTGGATCACAACAGCGCAAAGGCCGATTTCCCGATAGGAGCAAGGAAAACATTCGAGGAATATTCATCGGGTTTCGAGGATTTGTAAGACCTGACCTCGTGAGCGCAGGACTCACGATCACGCAAGGCTCGATTTCTCGATAGGGTGAAGGGAGATCATAAGGTGAATTCTGTGGGTGTCTAGAACTTCCGATAAGGGGGTTTGAAGAGCATTTCAGCTCTTCGAGCCTAAGGAAGAGAGGGTCCTGAGGGAGTGGACGTGCTTTGGGTGGCCGTTTGTATCAAGTGGTATCAAAGCGGGGATTAACTCTTTGTTTTCTGCGACAGAGAGAAAATAAGAATTCACCATGCCACCCCGAAGAGAAAGGAAATCACATGATCCAGAAGACAGGGATGTACGAATAAGAGGTAGGTCGACAGAGAATCCGGATATGGAAAGGTAGATACGCGATCTCAGAGCGAGATTGGAAGATATGGAAGCAGCGCAGAGGCGCACAGAAAATGCTGGAGATCTGAGTGACTTCGAAGGTGAATTTGAAGCCAAACAACAAGGAGAAGTTGCAGTCGAAGATGCAGCCAATGAGCGATTGATTAAAGTTATCGCCCGAAGGAGTTCAAAGACAAAAATGGACATTCCAGTTTATGAAGGAAGCCTGGATACAGAAGAGCTATTGGATTGGATTATAGCTCTTGATACCTACTTTGATTATGAAGACATCAAAGAGGACAAAAAGGTAAGGCATGCTGTCACGAAATTGAAGGGACATGCAGCATTATGGTGGGACGAGCTTCAAGCAGATAGATGTTCCAAAGGCAATAAAAAGATCAAAATCTGGGATCGAATGATTGTGAAGATGAAGGCAAATTTCATCCCAAGGGATTATCAGATCACACTGTTCAGGAGAATGCAGAACCTGAGACAGAAGTTGATGATGGTAAAGGATTATACTAAAGAGTTCTACAAGCTCAATATCAGAGTAGGTCATCGGGAGAGCGATGATGAAAAAGTCACCAGATATATGAATGGCTTAAGATACGATATCCAGGATGAGATGAGTATGACAACCATCAGAACGGTGGAGGATGTGTATCAGATGGCATTGAAAGACGAGGATAAGATGAGCCGTAAGCCAGCACAGCGAGGCAGAGGTAGGAGCCAGCCGAGAGGTAAGTCAGTTGTCCAAGATAGGTTCCAGAAATCTAAGGATGAATGGAAGAAGCCTCAGACCATAATGGAAAGAGGTGGAATTTCTCAGCGAGGCCAGCACGCTGAACAACGAATGCAGCAGACAGAACAGAGCGGAGGATATGCTGATAACACCTTTCCTCGTACCAGAGGTAGAGGAAGAGGCCGAGGTGGAGTTATTACATGCTTCATGTGTGGAAAGAATGGACACAAGGCAGTTGACTGTCCAGATAGGAAAAAGGATGGAGGAGAATCTCACATCGCCAAAGCACAGAGATGAGCGGCTGAAGCAGAAGACACAGAAGACGGAAGGTCATTGATGATGCGTAAAGTTCTCTTAAGACCTGAGAAGGAGGTGGAGGACAAAGCTCAGAGAAATAGACTATTTAGAACCGCATGCAATACCAAGGACAGGAAGTGCAAGGTCATCGTGGACAATGGAAGCACCGACAATCTTTTTTCTACCGAGATGGTGGAGAAACTGGAGCTGGAGACAACAGATCACCTGAGTCCATATAAAGTATCATGGTTACAGAAGGGACATCAAGTGAGTGTCACTAAACAGTGTCTAGTTGACATCAAGATAGGAGGATATAATGATAAAATTCTCTGTGATGTTATTCCTATGGATGTATGTCATTTATTGTTAGGTAGACCATGGCAATATGACAGAAACGTAGTTCATGATGGGAAGATGAATACGTACACTTTAGAGAAGAATGGGAGAACACACATGTTACTTCCGATAAAAGATAAGGATGTGAAAATGGAAATGAACAATAGGGTACTTCTCATGAGTGGGAAGGAACTTCTGGAAGAATTAAAGAAGAAGGAAGATCCACAATTCTTTGTGGTCAGGAAACCGAAATTTGTTTTGACCAGCACAAGAGTGGATGATTTGCCAGAGGAAATTTAGGAACTGTTGGAAGAGTTCGTTGATATAGTGGTGGATGAATTGCCTTATTCGTTGCCACCAGTGAGGAGTGTGAGTCATCATATAGACCTCATACCAGGAGCCAGTTTGTCGAATAATGCCGCGTACAGGTTGACGCCGCAGGAGAATGAGGAGGTCAAAAGGCAGGTACAGGAATTGTTGGATAAAGGACTGATCAGAGAGAGTTTGAGTCAATGTGTCGTCCCAATGGTACTGAGTCCAAATAAAGATGGAGGTTGGAGAATGTGTATAGATTCTAGAGACATTAACAAGATAACCATCAGGTACAGGTTTCCATTTCCATGGATGGATGACTTGATGGACTGTCTGAGTGGAGCCAAAATTTTTTCAAAGGTTGATTTGAAAAGAAGATACCATCAGATTCACATGAGGGAAGGTGATGAATGGAAGACAGCCTTCAAAACCAACGAAGGGTTGTACGAATGGCTAGTCATGCTGTTTGGTTTGACGAATGCACCGAGTACATTCATGAGGCTGATGAATGAAGTGTTGAAAGAATTCATTGGTAAGTTTGTCATTGTTTATTTAGATGACATATTGATTTTAAGCAAGACAAAAGAAGAACATCTGAATCATTTAGTTGCGGTAATGAGGAAACTACAGCAAGAGAAGTTGTTGATCAACATGAGGAAGTCTTCATTTATGAAGAAAGAACTCATTTAATTGGGGTTTGTCATATTGGCAAATGAATTGAAGATGGATCCAAGTAAAGTGGAGGTAATTAAAAACTGGCCATCACCAAGAAATGTTTTCGAGGTGAGAAGTTTTCATGGACTGGCTAGTTTCTACCAAAAATTCATTAGGAATTTCAGTGGAATTAGCGCAATGATGATGGACACAGTCAAGAAAAGACATAAATCTTTTCATTGGACTGAAGAGGCAGAAAGGAGCTTCAATCAGTTGAAGTGAAAGATAACGGAACAGCCAGTTTTGGTGTTGCCAGATTTTTCAAAATTTTTCCAGGTAAAATGTGATGCAAGTGGCTTTTCCATAGGAGCGGTCTTGAGCCAGGAGGACAGAACAATTGCATATTTCAGTGAGAATCTGGATGAGGCCAAAATGAAGTACTCAACGTATGATAAAGAATTTTATACTATCATACAAGCATTGAAGAAGTGGAGGCATTACTTGATCCCGAAAGAATTTGTTTTGTATAGTGATAACCATGCATTACAGTTTGTGACTCAGCAGAAGAAGCTGAATCATAAACATGCAAACTGGGTAGAGTATATGCAGAATTTTACATTTGCAATTAAACACATTTCAGGGACTGCTAACAAAGTGGTTGATGCTTTGAGCAGGAAGTGTTTGTTGCTGCAGGAGTTTCGAGTCAAGACATTGGGTTTTGAAAATTTTAAAGACATGTATGCAGGTGATGCATATTTTGATGAAGCATACGAGGCAGCTGAGAATCCAGTTCTCAGAGACAAAAGCCCATGGATGGATTACATGATCCAAAATGGATTGTTGTTCATAGGAAACCAGTTATGCATTCTGAATTGCTCCATGAGGGAAAATCTGCTAAAAGAGAAGCACAATGGTGGATTAGTAGGGCATTTTGGCCACAATAAGACGTTTGCAAAGCTGAGAGAAGCATACTTCTGGCTGAATATGCGAGAAGATGTCAACAATTTTGTTGACAGGTGTAGAATTTGCCAGCATTCGAAGGGAAGAAAGCATAATGCGGGATTCTACCAATCGTTACCCATACCCGAGAGGCCATGGGATGAAATCAGCATGGATTTTGTATTGGGATTACCGAGGACGCAAAGAGTACATGATTCGATCTTTGTGGTGGTTGACAGGTTTTCCAAAATGGCACATTTTATTCCATGCCAGAATACCAACGATGCAACTCATATCGCAAATTTGTTCTTCAAGGAGATTGTTAGACTCCATGGGTTACCCAGAAGCATAGTATTGGACAGGGATACAAAATTCATTAGACATTTATGGAGGACACTGTGGAAGAAGATGGGAAATAACTTGATGTTTAGTTCTGCCTATCATCCTCAGACAGATGGGCAAACAGAGGTGGTAAATAGAAGTCTGGGATATTTGCTCAGAAGCTTAGTGATAGAGCACCACAGCAGCTGGGACAACGTGTTGCCACAGGCAGAGTTTTCATACAAGGATTCAGTGAACAAGAGCACAGGTAAAAGTCCATTTGATATTGTATATGGTAGGCATCCAAGAGGAATATCTGAACTGAGGGATTTAGAGCGGATAATAACCAAGAGCGCAAGTGCTAAAAAATTTGCAGAGGCGATGGAAGAACTTCACAGCAGGGTGAAGCAGTGATTGCTGGAATCAAACCAGGAATATAAGCGCAAAGAGGATCAGCATCGAAGACAACTTCAGTTCAAAATTGGTGATCTAGTTCTGGCACATCTGAGGAAGGAAAGGTTCCCAATGGGAACATACAACAAGATGAAAATGAAGAAAATTGGGCCATGCAGAGTCCTAAAGAAATTGGGAGAAAATGCTTATGAGATTGAATTGCCGAATGAGATCGGAATATCTCCGAGATTCAATGTCTCAGACTTATATCCATATAAGGTGGAAGACGCAGGAGTTGGAAATGATGAACATCTAGAAATCTAGTGGCAGAAGTAGATGCCAATTGCAGAAAAGCCACAGATGGAGAGTATACTTGACAAGAAGGTGAGAAAAAAGACCAGACAAAAGGAATAATATGAGTATCTGGTAAAACGGAAGAACCGTCCAGTGGAAGATGCCATCTGGGAGACAGAAGCAGTGATCCAAAAGCATGGACAGGCCGTGCAAGAGCTCATGGATAGGATCACATGAAATCTTTCAAGCTGAGGAGTATGATGCAAGAGCATCGCCAACTCAGCAAGCGAGCCAGCACATCAAGCGAAAGACCAGCTGGATAAACAAACCCAAAATTTTGAAAGTGCTTTGGGATTGTAGCACAAGTTTTAAATGATCCTTTATGAAGGAGCGCCTTTTGTATGTTGTATCAGACCTTGAGCCATACGCTCGTCTAAAATAGATAGGAGGCATTTAATAGATTTAATGCAGGTAGATAGGATTTTTATTTCCAGATTAGACAGTTTAGATGGAAGGAGGGAAAACGGATATAGACACCCTCATTGTATCATTGTAACTTTAGCAACATTCAGGAATAGAGGAGAAAGTAGAGAACTGTGTAGAGAACATCCATGTACAAATATTGAATTAATAGAAGAAAGCTTTGATTCAAATACATGGTTATGTGCCTATTCTCTGTGTATTGTGTTTGTGCTCATGAATGTTTGTTTTTTGGTTATGCATTTGATTTTGTATATGTTGTGCATGTGATTTCATGTTTCAACTGAAGTCTGAAAGGGAGAAAGAATGAGTTTCAATTGTTTCTCTAGCTGAGCCAGGAGATTCCTGCAAGGTGTGCAGTTGAATTCATCCACATGGAGTGAGTTGATGAAGGCTCAGTGGTTTAACTTTTGTCCTCATTCACCCAGAAGTGGAAGTGGGTTGTTGAAGTCATGCAAGAAGTGTGTAGGCTGAAGCAGAAGCCTCAGTTGTGAGTCTGAGCAAGGAAATTGAATATTGTTGCCGCAGGAAGTGCGTAGAGTCAGAAGGATTCAACACTCGGGGAGTTGTTGAATGTTGAGCGCAAGGATTGCGCGCAAGTTCCTCTGAAAGAATCAGAGTGGAAGAGCTCAGGAGATATAACACCTTCATGATATTGTTAAAGGAGAGCATGGGAGATTCATGCTGTAGAAGGTTCAAGCAAGAGTTACAAGCGCAGGCATTGGAGAGAAAGTTTTGAGAATGGATACTTAGCCATTCTCAAGAAATCATCAATAAGGGTGAAGTGACGGTTGAGATCTTGAGGAACAGCTCGGGGAAATCCCGTCAGCCATTAGATCCATCTGAAGTAGCGAAGAAGTTACAGCCACAACAGGGATTTAAGCCCAGAGTACTATGAGCCGTTGGATCAAGGGTTGTTTTCCCGTCAGCTGTCAGATCTCGGGAAGTTGCGCAGGGTTTAAGCCCACAGGAGCAGAAGAAGAACCCGGAGCAGACATCGAGATATTGGCATCACCGGGTTTTTCATAAGGTAAGAATCGGAGATCTTGAAAGTCTCGAAACCCCGACGTAGAAATCTCAGTCGTTGATCTCAGAAGGGACACGTGGTGAAAGATCCCGGAGAGTCAGAGTTCGGGGTTTGGAAGGTCCCGTGAAGCTCGACCACGGAAATCACGAAAAACCAATACGCGATTTTCTCGACCACCACAGGGGTGTGGGCCATAGGCATAGAACAAAGGACAAGTGTCGAAGGGTCAATCCCTCGCTGAAGTGAACGCCAAGTGGCATCGCAAATCGAAAATCTGGGATCCGTGGGAGCAGTGGATCACAACAACGCAAAGGTCGATTTCCCGATGGGAAAATTCCCGATAGGAGCAAGGAAAACATTTGAGGAATATTCATCGGGTTTCGGGGATTTGTAAGACCCGACCTCATGAGCACAGGACTCGTGATCACGCGAGGCTCGATTTCCCGATAGGGAAAAGGGAGATCATAAGGTGAATTTTGTGGGTGTCGAGAACTCCCGATAAGGGGGTTTGAAGAGCATTTCAGCTCTTCGGGCCTAAGGAAGAGAGGGTCTTGAGGGAGCGGACGTGCCCTGGGTGGCCGTTTGTATCACGATTGAAGGGTGTAGTTCTCAAAAAAATGAACCAATGATAACATAGTACCAACATGAAATTTATCTATGCATATTCTAAAATGTTCATCCTACCATCGAACTACATGGAAATGTTAAACATAATGTCGTCTCTTTTTGACGAAGTCCTTCATGAAGTCACAAACTCGTACTTGGGAAGTAGCCTATTGTATATTTTTTCTTTCCTATCAATATCATATGTCGCATATTTAAATATTTGTAAGGCAACCTCCTTCCTCCCCAATTCATACTCATCGCTTACATGGATGCACTTGCTCAGTAATGTCATTCCACTACACCTAGGGCATGTCCCACCTAAGCATGATTTTTGATAAAATGTAAAACCCTCTAGCCTTGTACACAAGATGTTGTGAATAAAGTCTCTAGATGATGATGACAACAATATAACCGGGCATTCCTGCAAAAGGGTGTTATGCAAAACACAATATGTGTGTGTGTGTGTGTGTGTGTCATAATAATAACCATACTCAATGTGATATCTACAACAACACGTGTTATGTTTTGTGTTTATTAAAACATACCAAGGCTTGTATTTATGGAAATATCTTTGGCCTAAGTTACGTGCACTATGTATTGTTTTGAATCTCTCATACAATTTTGTCTATATAATGTCAAGAAAGTGTTTAATATGGGGTTCATGGTCCTATATCCCCTTCTCAATTTTAGTACATCTTTTTGGTTGGAAGAAGACCTTGTGTTCTCATGCCAGAAATCCTGAACTACTCCATTAACTGCTCCTAACTACATGTCAAAATGAGGTATCCTTCCAGTGAAGCCCCACAAATCTGTTGTGGCACTTGTGTCGATGTTATCTCATCTGTGAGAATACTTTCTAAGGGTTTTGACATTGCATTTCAAGAGGTGAGAGTTTTGTTGTATAAAACAATGTTTTCTTGTGATCTTGCTAACAATTGACTGGGACAAGAAACATTGGGCTGCATTGCGGTCTTTAGAACAAGACTTCTTAGCAATTATTTGAAAAGAATCTACAAGGTTTGTAACTATATGATGACTTGTTTCTACACTTTTGCATGTTTTAATGCCTAAAATTATCCTAACAACAATCAAACTTCTAGTTTTTAACAAAGCTAAAAATAATTGACATTTAGCAACATTTGATTTTGGTTCAAAATATTATGTAATGATTTTATAAGAGTGATAATGAATAATACAGTTAGGTAACTTACCTTCAAGTGATGCTAGACCACTTTCATCGACCTGAATATGTTTAGGAGTTATTCTCCGTACATTGTTCAATTTAGGTAGGGACAATGAACCCCTATTCTGACACTCTTGACCTCCCTTCTCTGGAGTTAAAAAAGTTACAATTATTTCCCCTTCAATCACTGGTGGATCAACTATGGGAGGATACTGGACATGTGATTGACTATTTTCTGGAACATATGATTGTCCAACAAGATATTTCAACATAGGAACTTCTCACCATAATTTTGTACACTGGTTGCTTCTCTTATTTCGTCCATTGTATAATCAACTCCAAGAAAATCCTCCATCATCTAGTAATCCACAAAAAATTGTCTTGATGAGATACTAGATGGATTTATCTCTAATGAACTCTTACGCTTTGCTTTTGGTGATGGAGGAGAAACAATAGCGGCATCTTTTCTGTTAGAAATTGGATTTCCCTCTTTTGAAAGCCTGCACTTTGACATATGTAACTTTCCTTTTTCTCTTTCTTCTTCTACCTTTTCGTTCCATTTATTTTTTCTTGAGGACTTTATTTCTTGAATATGTTGGTTCCCCATGTTTAAATATAAAAATTGGCTTCCAAAACCCACCAAAAAATTTGTCTTTGTATTATGTAATAAAGCACAACCAAGTGGAGAAATTTGTTTTTGTATTACAAAATAAGACACATCTAATAATTCCAATTCCAATTTCACTTGGAAATTTTTTTCTTCCAAATCCAATAAGACACAAGAAGATACAAACAACAATTCCAATTGCACTTGGAAAAAATTGTCTTCCAATTCCAAGCAGAAACAAGAAGATACAAACAACAATTCCAATTGCACCGGGATAAATTTCTCTTCCAATTCTCAGAAGATACAAACAAAAATTCCAATTTCACTTGGAAAAATTTGTCTTCCAATTCCAAGAGGACACAAGCAGATACAAACAAAAATTTCAACTACACTTGAAGAAATTTTCTTCCAAATTTTCCTACAATGGTCTGGCAATATCACAAAAGTCTCTATGAACCTAGCAAGAAAACTAGAATATGTAAAACCTGTTTGTGTGGATTGTTTTTCTCTGAAGATGTCGTGGATTTTTTTTGTCCATGAGATAGATGAGTTTGGGTGTGCTTGGCACCAAAAAATGTCGAGAAGGAACGCGTACACATTCCTATTGAGCATAAATGACCAACAACTACAACTTAGTCAAGTCACAGGAGCGCGTGCGTGATCTTAATGAAATTGATATAGTATTTAATATAGACCAAACATATTTATGAATAAGTGTGTATAGGGATATGGGGACAGGTAAGGCCTAAGGAGTTAGGATTTAAAGTGTTTTCAAGGATAGAGCAATGGTTAGAGTACCAATATGTGGGTGATGTGGTTGCAAGGGTTGTACACAGGGTATATGAATAGTGCACTCAGGGCTGGAGTGTAGAGAGGGTTAAGGATTGAGTATAAGTTATTCCTAGGCTTAGATGGAGATAGGGGGGTCTATTTCATGGTCTACATCAAGCTCTAGGTCAACATATAAATCTAGATATAGCTCTATGTCATGGTATAGGTCATGGTCTATGTCAAGATTTGGATCATCATCTAAATCTATCTCTATCTCTATTTCATGGTATAGGTCATGGTATAGGTCTATGTCATGATCTACGTCATGGTCATCATATAGTTCTAGTTCATTATCTAGGTCTTTCCATGTCTGACTCTTGCTATGTATAGATTTAGGTCTAGTTCTTGACATGTCTAGGTCAAGGCCATTTCTTTCCTTGCAATTTAGGGAGGAGGGATTCATAGAGAGGAATAAAGAGGGTGTGAGAGGGGGATAGGGGAAGAAAAACAGAGTGAGGTATAGGGACAATGGTGGGTAGAGAGTGAGAGTATGGGGGTCTATTTCATGGTCTATTTCAAGCTCTAGGTCATCCTCTAACTATATATCTATCTATATGTCATGGTCTAGGTCATGGTGTATGTCAAGCTCTAGGTATTCGTCTAAATATAGCTCTAGCTCTATGTCATGGTCTATGTCATGGCCTAGGTCTACATCATGGTCTACATCATGATCATCATATAGGTCTAGGTCATGCTCCAGGTCTTTTCATGTATATTTCTTGCTATGTATAGCTTTAGGTCTAGGTCCTTGACATGTCTAGGTCAAGGCCATTTCTTTCCTTGCAATGTAGGGAGGGGGGCTATAAAAAGAGGAAGAAAGAGAGTGTGAGAGGGGGACATTAGAAGAAAAAGAGAGTGAGGGGGGTAGAGAGTGAGAGAGTGAGAGGAAGGGGGGAAAATAGGGAAGGGGGGTTAGATAGATGAAAAGAGAGTAAGGTTGCGAGAGTGGGGTAGAGAGGGGGATACATGGAGTGAGAAAGTGGGGGTTAGATGTAAGAGGTAAGGATAGAATGGGATAGAGATGTATTATTTGAGAGTGTGATAGGGTGGGAGAGGAATACCAAGAGGGGGATTAGAGAGAGAGTGAGAGTGAGAATAACAACAAGGAGAGAGAAAAATAAGTGGTATATGTAGGAGAAAAAGAGGGTAGAGATAGTGGGAGGTAGGGACAAAGGGGAAGAGAAAGGAGGAGAGAGATAGATAGAGAGAGGAGGAGACTTGGAGGGGGAAGAGAGAGAAGGGAGGGAAAGAGGGGGATGAGGGAGGATGGAGAGAAATAGATGGATGGAGAGAGAGAAAGGGAGAGGGAGATATTCGAAGAGGAGGGATATAGAGAGGGATTCAAACATTGATTGCGAATAAAGAATATAAAATCAACTAAAATAATGTGCTTATATTAAAATAAAAAAGAAGAACAAAAAACCCATAATCATCATTAAATCATGTGATATCATTATTAAACCGTATTTGAATGGTCATATCCATAAAATATCATTATAAAACAAGAGATATAGGAATACTTCACTTAGGGATTAGGTGTGCATGGGGTTAAGGGTAGAGTATAGGTTATGTGTAGGCTTATATGGAGCTAGGGGGGTCCAAGTGATGGTCTAGGTCTAGTTCATGGTCTAGTTCATGGTCATGTTCATATAAGTACTCATATAAGTAATCCATTGGAATAAGAAAAAAAAATTAACAGTCACCTTATAGGTGAGGCTACATTTCTCTATTGCACATATCCTTTACTCATTGTTAGACATGCCTCTCCTTTAGATGTATAGATAGAGGGAGGTAGAAATAGGGCCA
>ML784602.1:574301-585659 GCA_009831015.1 Picea engelmannii
GTTGATTTCATGTTGGATTTTGATGTTGAACAACTCTCCCTCCAAGTCTCTTAGATTAAGGGAAATTCCATGTAATGATTCTTCAATGTCCTAATTTTTTATGGAGTAATCTAGTAGCCAGTTATCTATGGTGTCCTCATCATATTCAATTGTACCATATAATTTTTCAATTGAAAATCCTTTAAAAATATCAACTTTCTCATCTAACTATTGTTTTGTTAGGAACAACGAGTTAAGAATCAACTTGGGATCTTGTACTTTGTTAGTGCTTTCGGCTAGGTCCACCGTCATGAGCCTTTTGAATAGTTCTTCCCTCCTTGATATGGCTTGGATGCATGATTGAACAATGTTATTCAAGTTATTTATCTTTTCTTTCCAACATGTGCTCAACTTCTTGATCTTACTTGGAGAGGAAATTCCCTCCTCTCTTCTGCTTAGCTCTGACATGTTGGAAAATTTAACACCAAAAGGTACCACAAAATCAAGGTAAAAAAATTCTTCATTTTTTAGGTCGGCCTGCAAATGCTCATGGAAGGAATGCACCCTCGAGCCAAAAGAAATCATGTTCTTTGAAATTTCCCAAGATTCTATGATCAATGCCATTATTTTCTTGATATTATTATCCACATAGATCCTGGATAATGTAAGTAAGCTTGAGGATCCTTTTAGTTTATCGGTGGGTGTGGTGGCTTCGACAATTTCCAAAGGGATGAAAAGAAGTGGAAGAGGCATCAAGGTCTCTTTGGGTTACTTAATACTTTCCTTTAATTTTATATTTTCCACTTCGAGACCACCAATGGAGTCGTCCAATCCATCGTTGGTTTCTCTATAGATTCTAGAAATTTGGGAAGGTCGCATATTTCTTAGGTTAAACTCTGAATGAGATTTCCCTTTTTAATTCTTCACAACACTCTTCTCAATAATTAATTTATTAGATTCAATGTCAAATACAACACTCTAAAATACAAATGACTCATCTTCATTGAAGGTCTCATTCTTAACAATTTCCAACAATGGATTCTAGTGGGACGTGCCTCTTGGCCAATCAATGTTAGGAAATTTTTTCTCAATGTTATACTTGAGCTCCATATATTTGAGGGAGAAGTTTTTGATGTCAGTTTTGACACGATGCTCTTCTTCATCTTGTACAATATTCTTCCTCTTCTTCCTCAGAGCAAGTTTATGTGAGATTTCAACTTTTCGTGGAGGGGGATTCTTGTCTCCTCCTCGGCCTGAACTATTGTTGATCACTTTTATATATGGATGGGCCACTGGAGCACTACTTCGATATGTTGTAGTCTTGGTAGTAAAAGTTGGGGATTGGGCACTCTTCTCGCTGGGACCCTTTCCTTTCTGTTTGTAAAATTCATTGGTACTGAGTACCGTCTCCAAGTCACCAATAGTGAGAGTAGGTGTAATACCCCTATTTCCCCTAGTTTGTAAATATAACTATAAATGGACAAGATACTATGGAAGACTAAATATGTGTGAATGTTTGATTTGATGAACCTTTGTATAAATGGTTCAATGTATGAATTTCCTGTTATTAATAGAAATTGGATATGTGTTGCACAATTGCTGAAAGGGGGGGATTTTTCCAAGGTAGACCATTGGTGCAATGAGAGAGATGGTGAGGGGAAACCAAGAATGTTTGAGATGAACCTACCATACCAGTACCTATTGGGTGTAATTTCTCAACATTTCTTTGACCCAGAAATGAATTACCAGTCAGGCTGGTAGATGGAAGGTCGTCCTCAAGATTTAATGAGGAGATGGGGCAGGGTACCCATCTATAAGTCTTCCAGAACTGAACATGAAGTGGGATTCATACCCACGCAACCTTGTTGAGGAAGGAAAAAAAGGAGTTAATTCAGGGGAAGAGACAGATCTGCAAGATAGTAGAGCAGAGAGAAAAATTTAGAGAAGAAGATAAACATGCTTTGACTCTGGAGTGGAGAGAAGATATGAGAAAAAAGCTCAATTTAGATAAATGAAGCCATGGGTAGGGTTTCTCTACAATATTATAAAATAGGCTATGAGTGACTACGAAAGTGCTCATGCATACCTCTTTTATTGGAGTGGAAAAAATCGGTCGCCAAGTTTTTTGTGGGAGGAGGAGAGTAACCTCTGTCCCTGACTGTTGTGGATAAAGAATAAATAATTTCTCTCAGAGCATCATGGTCTATCTCGAGGGTGTCCAGTGGTAATTCCGTCAGGAGTGGTTGTTCCTATGGCTCGGAGGAAACAAGCACCATTTTCAGTAGTCGCTTCACATTATCCATTTATGATAAGTATTATCATACTTTGTGTATATATATTGGATGTGATGATGAAATGTTTTTGATTAGGATTAAGTATTTCAGTATTTGAACAATTATTAGCAATTCTCTTTGGATTATGTAAACTATTATATTTATATGATATTTGAATTATCTCATTTTAGCTGCTAGAGAGTCATGGGATGTGAATCTGCAGAAGAGTTGGGGTAAGAGTAAATAAAACATCTAAGTCTTGTCAATCCTTTAAATTCACCTTAATGGCAATGCCATGTTCATCTCTGTGGGAGAAGGGAATTTTTACTTTAGACTATCCACTCATATGACCAAGGGCTCATGTCCACATCCTTAACCAATTTGCTACAAAAAGGATTAGTTCTTAGCTCCCTAGAATTTCCAAAGGATCCATACGACCAAGGTCTGGGAACCCTACTCTAGTCTGAAAGGAGTTATCCATTTTGGATTTGGGACTTCGGAACTTACGGCTCCATAACCCTCGAAATTAGCTGAAGTATGGAGTCATGAATAGATGAGCGCCTTCAATTTGGGGATCTAGTGTGGATCTCTTTCAGCTATTAGATCGGACCTATGAAGGGAAGCGTTAAGTTCTTCAACGAAGTTTTTATTTGTGAGAATATGAGTGGTCTAGCATTGAAACTACCGAATGTTAGAGTCATGAAGTTAATAATGACCATTCAATGTGGAGGGTCACGTGTCCACAGATCAATGACTATCCAAAATTTTGGGTATTCGATGGTATAGGGATGCACAAACTTCCCTGGAGCTTTGAAAGCAGGATTAAATCCTAGTCGTGGATGTTAGGTACACATGGTGATATATTCGGCATGGTCTGGAGAGAGAGTTGAAGGATACATTCCGAACTTACAAAGTGATGAGTACCATCGATTCTCAGATCCTTCGAGACCCCTCTCAGTCATCGACCAAAGGATCCCACCCTCAACTTCCCAACCAACCAAGAGCGCATCGTGGAGTGACACGTGCCCCCTACTTGCCCTTTGTCAAAGGTTTTCCATCAAAATAAATCATTCATATGAGAGGATACATGGCAAGTGATCCTATATTATAGAGACTTAGTACTCTGGAGGATATTGACCAAGATTTTTCATATTCTGAAAACCTCCAAAGTCGTGGACGTCTAAATGAATCTTAGACATTGGTAGGATGAGGAAACTTGGCGGCATATTAGAGAGTTCGGAGACTTGGATCTTTGGGGTATTCACGACATGAGGATTTGGTAAGATACAAAGTAATGAGATTTGTATATCTATGGATCTATGTGGAATATTACATACCATGAGATCGAAGGACTGGTTAGGTATCAGTCCAAGATGAATTTACATCCTGATGTCGTACAAGGTGACATGGACCCACCTTACACATGCCATGTGTCACCCAAATATGGTTGATTCACAGACCCCTTATGCCTAATAAATCATGACACATGTCATCATGGGCCCTTGTCGTGTGTCAACTTCTGGTTTGTGCCCGCCTGACCAACATGGTTGGTGACGTGTTCGGGAGTCTGAGAGTCTGGAAAACTTCAGGATTTTGGAATTTTGGGTGTATTACAGTACAAGGATGTTCAACTAATATCTTCTATCACTTAACGTTGAACGTTCAATGACGATTGTCGATCATCGAAACTCCAAAATTGTAGGATGTCGACTGGTGATTACCGACCGTCGAAACACCGAAAATGGGAAGTTCAAGGTAAAATGTCAAACGTTGAATGCCTAAGGCCACATGGCAATATTTTGGGGCTTTGATGGTTAGGAAAATGGATTGTTCAGTGTTGAATTCCAAATACCCCAACTAACAATGCTCGGGTAACTTCGGGAGGCCATAACTTGCAGACCAGAGCTTAAATTTTAGTGCGATGGTTAGAAATCTTGTGATGAGAAGTAACCCATGAAGATCATGGAATTATGATTTGATATAGTTAGAAAGAACAAAAATTTTATGTCTCATCCCTAGAAAGGCTATTTAAGGGTCGGGTGTGTTACAAATTGGTATCAGAGCATGGAAACAACACTTGGCCTTCTTGGGCTCATGCACGAGTCGCATAAAAATATTATTAGAGAAATTTATGGGGTAACACCCTACCTTACCTCCCTCCTATAAGAAAATTTTCTGAACCTCTACTAAAGAGAGGAACAAAACCCTCTACTGATGATATATTCCTTGGAAGTCTACACTATATATTGCTATTGTTTCTAAATAAAGAAGTTAAACTTCACGTTGCAATAATATGTGTTGATTATGAATTGGTAGATTAGTAACTAACATAAATTGTTTTATCAACGCTCAAAAAGTCACTGAACAATAGGAAAACTACAATGTAAGGGATGGTGACACACCATGAGTAGGGGGAGAGCTCCCACAATAGAGAGGATGAATCTGATGAAAGGAGGGTGGTGGAAACCCCCCCATATTTGGCCGAAATTGTAATAAGCTTCATGGAATAATTATAGAGTTATAAGGATGATCAAGGAGAAGGAAAAGTAGACTAAAATTAATGCAGTCCTACTACAAAGTCTATCAGATATATAAAGGCAACTGCAACATAGTCTAGCTGCCAGTCATGTGGAAATGTATCATACTAAGAAAACCCCAAGTCCACCTGAGATACAAAAGCATGGTCCTGAAAGTTTCCACACTAGGAGGATCACCTCAAAGAAATCCCAACATGGATCTAAGAGACACTCACTGGAAGATTCCTCTGGTGAGGAAGCTGACAACTCCAAGGGATATTCTAGTGGAAAAACTAGTTCCCATTCCCAGACGAGAAGAAAGAAGAGGAAACAATCCAAGAGTCATGAACCTAAAGAGTTCAATAATGCCAAACCACCCACCTTAGATGGAGAAATTAAGAAGGGGGAAGAAGAAGAATTTTGGCTACTCGACTTGAAGAAGTAATTCAAAGTCCATGACTACTCGGAAAAATTAAAGGCTCAGTTAGCCATTTTCAACCTGAATGGGAAATCTTCCACTTGGTGGGAGGACCTTAGGAATGTGAAAGGAATCCATGAGAAGGACTTGTCATGGAAACAATTTGAGAAATACTTCAAGAATAACTATCTGTCATAAAAGTACTTTGATGGGAATACCAAGGAGTTCTATGAACTCAAGCTGGGACAATTCACCATAGATGAATATATCAACAAATTTCTCAAGTTGATGAGGTATTTTCCCTACATAAAGGATGAAAATGTAAAGATGCAACAATATATTAGTGGATTACCTCAATCTTACTAGGACATAATTTATTTTGATGAGCCAAAGACCTTAGAAGACACTATTAGAAAGGCAAGGTATTTCTATGAGCAATTCAAGAATAAGACATAACCCCATGAAGACTAGAAGAAGGAAAACAATTTGGGATTCAAGAATAAGGGGTTTAAATCCTCAAGACTTAAGAACCTTGGGAAGATCTCTAGGATGAGCCTTTCTACCAGAAGTGTGTATCATCAAAAATTTCCATTCCACAGTGGAAACAAACCATTCATAGCAACTCCAAGTAATATTGATAACATGAAGAGAGAACCCTTGAAATGTTGGGGTTGTGGAAAGGAACATCTGCTGAGGGATTGTCTGCATAGGAAACAAAACAATGGGAGGGTATACAACATACAATTGGATACCACAGTCAATGATGTGTCTAGGATCATACCACAAATTTATGCAGCCTTGGATAATAGACGAGCTGACCACCAAGATTCAGTGGTGGAGATGGAAGGTACGATTTCCAACCATCCTGTTTCCATTTTAATTGACCCTAGCTCTAATTTGAGTTATGTTTCCCCTCAAACTATTGAGAAATGTAAATTGAAACAATTTAAACATGTTAAATCATGGCTGGTACAACTAGCCACTGGAACCAAAATAAAAGTAATCGAGGTCATACCAACATGCTAATTCATTATAAGTGAGTTTCCCACCCAAGATAAACTAAACATACTTCCTTTAGGATATTATGACCTTATTATTGGCATGGATTGGTTGGCTTTCCAAAAAACCAAGTTTGACTGTTACACTAAAACTTTGGAGTGTGAAAATGAAGAAGGAAGAAGGATAACCCTACAAGGGATTCAAAATCCTGTCTCAGTGAGACAAATATCATCCCTCCAAGTGAAGAAGTATTGCAGAAAGGGATTTCCATTGTATGAAATACAAGTGATAAACTCTATTGAGAATGAAAAACCCATCCCAAAGTACCATCCCATATTAAGAGAATATAAATATGTATTCCTAGAAGAGGTGTCAGGTCTACCTCCAAGAAGGGATATTGATTTTTCAATAGAACTTGTACCAGGAGTGGTGCCAATTTCTAGAACACCCTATAGGACGAGTACACCAGAGCTAGTTGAACTCAAACTATAGTTGAAGGAGATGCGGTACAAAGGATACATTCAACCTAGTGTGTCTCCATGGGGAGAACCGACTTTCTTTATGAAAAAGAAACATGGCACACTCAGATTGTGTATAGATTATAGAAAAATCAATAAGATTACCATCAAGCCTAAGTATATGTTACCAAGGATTGATGACTTGTTCGATCAACTAAGGGGTGCTACGATATTCTATAAGATTAACTTGAGGTCTAGATACCATCAAGTCCAAATTAAAGATGAAGAAATCAACAAGACGTCCTTTAGGACAAGATATGATCACTATGAATTTGTGGTGGTGCCATGATCATGAATCTTGTCATGATCATGTATTTTCCTACCCCAAAGGATGTGTCTGATATCAGATCCTTTATGGTCCTAGTAGGATACTATAGGATATTCATAAGGGGATTCTCTAATATTGGTTTCCCAATCACCTCCCTTCAAAAAAAGGGGGTTAATTTCATTTGGACATCGGAATGTGAAGAAATATTTCAAGAGTTAAAATACCTTCTAACCGATGAACCTGTACTGAATATTGTAGACCCAAAAAAGGACTTCCTTGTGTGTACACATGCCTACAAGGAAGGGCTCAGGGAGTCCTTATGCAAGAGGGACATTTGATTTTCTATGAATCCATAAAATTGAATGAGCATGAAGTCAATTATATGACCTACGATATGGAATTGGTTTCCATAGTGCATGCTTTAAAAATGTAGAGGCATTACCTCTTAGGTAGAATATTTGTACTTATGACAAACCATAGTGGGTTAAGGTATTTGTTTAACCAACCAAAACTCAATGTAAGACAAGCTAGGTGGATGGCTCTCATTGGTGAGTTTGATTTTAAAATCAAAAATATCAAAGGAAAGGAGAATAGGGTGGTTGATTCCCTAAGTAGGAGCATGAAAGTGGTTCACTTGGTAGTTGTAAGCACTAGTGAATCATACCTCACAGAAATGGTAAAAACTACAAAATAAACATATGCATTTCTCAAGATCGTGACAGCATACCTAAAGCAAGATCCCACAGGGATGAAGTACGAAAGCGATCATATGTTTAATGATGGTCTGTAACAACCCTAGTTAAATAATTGTTAAAGGGGTATTAAGTTTAATTAACTGTCCTAAGGTATATTAGTTAAATAATGATTATTTATTAATAATATTAATTAATTGATTGATTAGTTATTTATTGTTTAATGTATATTAATTAATTAATTAAGGAGGGATAAGGTGGTTGGAATTGAATGGAGAGGCGGTAAATGGACGGGGGAATATGAGGGGACAAATACATTTGAGAGAGGGACTTTTGATTTTGAGAGGAGGGAGAATTTTCGAGAGAGAAGGAGATTGTATTTGAGAATTTTTCCAGGGGAGGGATTGGAAAAATGTATTTTCTGGTTTTAGGCTGGAGGAATTTGTTGGACTGTTACAGGGGAGCATCAGTTGCTGGGAGTTTTGGGCTCAGGGACCAGGAATCCTTATGGAATCCTGGAGCTAGGGAGTCAGATAGGCTTTGTTCCTAGCTGGCAGGGAGGAAAGATTCGGTTTTGGGCAGAGTTTGGGTAGAGCAACTTGGTCAGAGTTTGGGCAGAGCAACAAGGACAGACAGAGTTGGGGAAACAACATCACTGAGAGGTATTTATGTCATTATCATTATGATGGTTCACTATTTTACTAATTTGTGTATGTTTTTTTTATATATGATTTGTATTTCATGTTGCTCAATTATAATTTGTTGAACCATGAATTGTTAGTTTGTTAGCTTTTTGAATATAGAACCATAAAAGAAGTTATAAATATCAATGTTATCTATTAATTAATGTATTAAGTTTTATATTTTGTTAGCAAGGATCTTACACATGGTATCAGAGCCCTAGTTTAAAAACTTGGACCAGGGCCTACCCACCTACCCGCATTTAAGAAGGAAAGTTCAGGAATGGAACTGTTCCAACCCAGAAATTTAAAAACAACCCCTAAAATAGTTATATTGAAACCCTGAATAAACTGTATAGGGTAATTATATATTGAAAGCAACAACCCTGGGAAAAAGGGGGCCCTGAAACCCTTTAATTAGATATAAATTTGAGCTCAAGCTCCAAGCTCCACCTCCACCTAACCTTCAAGCCAAACACACAAGTTTTTTTTTTTTTTTAACACAGATATAAATATAAATAAATAAAAAATGTACATACTGAAAATTTTAACGCAGATATAGACATAAATATAAAATAAGGGTATGCATTCCATTATTCTATCACTATGGCCTTGCAATATTCAACTAGAATATATGTTATATCTGCTATATAAGTTCACAAACTAGATAAGTGAGACAACACAGAGTTTCCGCCAAGAAATAACCTCCTACCACCACCAAGGAAAACATTTGCAATATTAGTTATATGCCATTATAGAATAAAATTAAACTCAAGGCATCACATGTACACCATTTGTTGTTATTGAGAAATAACGATAGTACAAGGTAACAGGTTATGATATTTCAACGAACAAGCCTACGATTAGAATAAGTAAGAAATTTGGAAACCCTAGAATTGAAAATGTCCATAATTGAGGTTAAGAGTAAAAAAAAGTTAGCCTGCAGGTTATTTGCCAAAGAAAACAAGTGTCGAGGCTTATATATACAAGTGCGACAAGGTGAAATCCCACGCGTTATCATTGCACTACGCGTCTCCACCAGAATAATAAAAAAATATATATAAAATAATGAAAATAATAATAATAATAAATAATGAAAAAAAAAATGGTCTCCACCAGAATCGAACCGAGACCTCTCCACACAGACCAAACCAGACCAACACATTACAGGATTTCCCTGAGTGAAGAAGAAAAAGATCCCGAAGCCATTAAACAACAAGCACTGAAAACAGGGCAAGTGAGCGAGCGAATCATTATACCATACACCAAGCCAACCACCCAAGACTGAACACTAAGCCATGTAGGAAGGAGACCACAAGGGCAGTTTTGTTGTACAACGCGCCTCCACCAGAATCAAACTGAGACCTCTCCACCAAGCCCAATGCATGAGACTAGATCCAAGCGGGAGAGGGCAAGCACTAGTCAAAGATACAACACAAGTCAATCCAAAGCTAGCGCCTAAGCTCGGAGCCACTGGCTTGTTGTTTATCAGCACGTACCACAGGTTACACAACGCAGGCTAGTCGATACCGAGCGCCTGAGCACTGTGCATCAGACCAAACTAGAAGGGATGAGCCCACAGGGGCATTCGAGCGCCAGAGCCAAGAAAATACCAGGGGTGCAAGGGCTTAGCTCCCTCTCCAGAATCCATGCGACCTGTAACCAAAACATAGGTCAATTGGAACAAAGACAAAACAAGTAACACCACAAAGTCCAGTGCATAAGGTAGAATACACCAAGTGCTATGCCACGACTAAGGGAGGATCCCACGAGGGGCAGCTCAAAGTTCTCAGGGCATCAAGAAACAACATACCCTCATGCGTCTAACTGCCAGCACCAAACCATCAAGCCAACACGCAACAACAACAAGGCGCATATAAGCCAACACTCCAGACCGATCGCACACAAATCCACCAAGGAGAATCCATGAGAAATCCCATAGGAAGGAGCTCATGAACCTCTGCATTCAAGCAACAACTCCTTGCATACCTGCAGGCCAGGGCCAAAGCCACAGGGAGGACCTGCGGGAACCAAGCGTAGTCCTTACTGATGGCTAGTTGTTTGGAGTGGCTATGGGAGGTTTAGGGTTAGGTTAAGGAAAGTAGGGAAGGGGGGAAATGAGAACAGGGCACGTGGGCTTCAGGCGTGCCCGTGCTTTAGTTATTTAAAAAAAAATTGTTTTTAATTATTTATTTTAATTTATATATATATTTTAATTTTAGTTATTATTTATTTTAACTTTTTATTGTTTATTGTAAATTATGTTATATATATTATTTATTTTGTTTATTTATTTATTATTATAAAAAAAAAAATCTTATGTAATTAAATTTTAAAATTTAAAATTGCTTAGATTTAGTTTAAAATTACCTAAAAAAATAAAAATTGCTTAGACTTTAATTATTTAAGAATATTATATGCTTTAAATATTAAAATTAAAAATTTTATGTTATAGGAAATCAATTAATTAAATATTATATGTTTTAACTATTAAATCAAATATTTTATGTTATAAGATTATGATTAACCAAGGTAAGTGAGTATATTTTATTAGTATAATTAATAGGATTAATTAAAAATAATTAATCATTAGTAATTAATGTTTAAATTATATTTAATTTTTTTTTATTCATATTTAAACTAATTAAAGTGATTAATTAGTTTTAAACTAAAGTTTAAGGACTTAGACAAGGACAAGCAGGAAGGAGGTTGCATACTGTAATGTCCCCACTTTGGGACATCATCACAGGGCGGAGACTTATGATGACCAGAGTAGCCAGATGGATGTTATAGCGAGTACAGGGGTATTTGAGAGGCATTGTAGGGTCCAGTTGGCATTTATCATCATATTCCGTCATTATGAGCCATTCCTCATAGGTTGGCTTTGGTTTCGTTCCATTCCGACGATTTCCATGATTTTGACTATTTTGAGCTATAAGTTAATTAAAATCACTGAAGAGGGCATTTGGGGCACATTACTTGGAGGAACCTCTTAGTGTAATAGCTCATTGGAAT
>ML784602.1:603073-635389 GCA_009831015.1 Picea engelmannii
TAGTATCATAAAATAATTTAACTTCGGGACGAAGTTTCCTAAAGGGTGGGTGTATGTAACAACCCTAGTTAAATAATTGTTAAAGGGTTATTAAATTTAATTAATTATCCTAAGGTATATTAGTTAAATAATGATTATTTATTTATGGTTTAATGTATATTAATTAACTAACTAATTAATTAATTAACTCATTTAATGTTTGGGTAATGAATTAAAGTTTAATAAATTTAAATTTATTTAAAAGAAAACTTAACGTATTGAGGGATGGCTGGCATTGAATGGAGGGATAAGGTGGTTGGAATTGAATGGAGAGGTGGTGAATAGATGAGGGGATATGAGGGGGAAAAGACATTCGAGAGAGGGACTTTTGATTTTGAGGGGAGGGAGAATTTTCGAGAGAGGAGGAGATTGTATTGGAGCATTTTTCTAGGGGAGGGATTGGAAAACTGTATTTTCTAGTTTTAGGCTGGAGGAATTTGTTGGATTGTTACAGGGGAGCATCGGTTGCTGGGAGTTTTGGGCTCGGGGGATAGGAATCCTTACGGAATCCTAGAGCTAGGGAGCCGGATAGGCTCTATTCCTAGCTGGCAGGGAGGAAATATTCGGTTTGGGGTAGAGTTTGGGAAGAGAAATGAGGACAGACGGAGTTGGGGAAACAACATCACTAAGAGGTATTTATGTCATTATCGTTATGATGGTTCACTATTTTACTAAGCTGTGTATGTTTTTTTTTATGTATGATTTGTATTTCATGTTCCTCAATTATAATTTGTTGAACCATGAATTGTTAGTTTGTTAGATTGTTGAATATAGAACCGTAAAAGAAGTTATAAATATCAATGTTATGTATTAATTAATTTATTAAGTTTTAGCTTCCGTTAGCAAGGATCTTACATGGTCTTCTAACTTACAAGGGCATATTGCATATTCCAAATTGTGATGACTTGAAGAGGTTCATAATGGATGAACTACACAAAAGATCATATACTGGTCATCCTGGTTATCAGAATATGATCACGACCACTAGGAAACTATTTTATTGGCCCAGAATAGAAAATGACATAGTTGATTACTTAGCTAAGTGTCTAGAATGCCAGCAAGTCAAGGCAGAGCAACAAAACCCTGCAGGGATGTTGCAGCCCCTACCAATTCCTGAATGGAAATGGGAAACCATCTCCATGGGTTTCATCACAAGATTACCAAAGTCAACCAAACAGAATGATGTCGTCATGGTATTTGTGGACAAAATGAGCAAGGATTCTCACTTCATACCCGTCAATTCAATTTTCTAGGCAATAGGTATTTCCATCATTTTCATGGAAGAAATATTTAGACTACATGTCATGCCTAAGGAAATTATATCCGACAAAGATACAAAATTTACTTCAAAGTTTTGGAAATATTTGTTTGTTGGTTTTGAAAAAAAAATTCTCTTTAGTATAGCCTATCACCCTCAAACTGATGGGCAGACAGAGAGGGTAGACCAACTGTTAGAATACATGTTGAGGATGCAGGTAATGCATCAACCCAAGAAGTGGGAGGAATACCTACCACTAGTATAATTTTCTTACAACAATGGCTATCAAGAGTCATTAAAAATTATCCCTTTTGAATCCCTCTATGGAAGGAAATGCAAAATTCCAATCAGATGGAACAACCTAGTAGATAGAGGTACAATTGAGCCATATATGCTAAAGGAAATGGAACAACAAGTAATTTAGATCAGGAAAAATATGAAGATAGCCAAGGATAAAAAAAAGATCTATGCAGACATGAAAATGACTCCTAGATATTTCAAAGCAAGGAATCATGTGTATCTCTAAGTTATACCCAGAAAAATCTCTTTGAGGATGGGAGCTTGTACCAAGATGGAACCTTGATATTTTGGACCCTTTGAAGTTTTCGATAGAGTGGGACCAGTAGCCTATCAGCTAGCACTTCCTGCCATAGTGAAGGCACATAATATTTTCCATGTTTCTTTATTAAAGAAGTATGTACATGATTCTAATCATATTATTGACTAGTCTATGATTTAGGTGGAACTCGAGGGAGAATTCCTGCCAGAACCTCAATGCATAATAGACAGGAAGGAAACCCCACTCAGGAACAAAACCATTGCACAAGTCAAGGTGCAGTGGAAATAATTTGTCCCATATGAGGCTACATGGGAAATGGAGGATGTCATGAAACAAGCATATCCATTTTTGTTTACTTCCATACATATAGAGCACATCGATAGATAAAACATTGAGGATGATGTTCCTTTGAGGGGGAGTGGATTTTAATACCCTTTTTTCCCCCAGTTTGTAAATATAACTATAACTGGCCAAGAGACTATGGTGGACTAAATATGTGTGAATGTTTTATTTGATGAACCATTGTATAAAAGGGTCAATGTATGAATTTTATGTTATTAATAGAAATTGGATACGTGTTGCACAATTGTTGAAAGAGGGGGAGTTTTCCAAGATAGACCATCGATGAAATCAGAGAGATGATGAGGGGAAACCAAGAATAGTTGAGATGACCCTCACCAAACTAGTACCTACTGGGTGTAACTGCTCAATAGTCCTCTCACCCAGAAATGAATTACCAGTTAGGTTGGTAGATGGAAGGCCATCCTCAAGAGTTAATGAGGAGATGGGGCAGGGTACCCATCTGCAAGGCTTATAGTCCTGACCATGAATTGGGATTTGGACCCATGAAACCTTGCTGAGGAAGGCAAGAAATAACGTAATTCGGGGGACAAAGAAAAATATGCAAGATAACATAGCAGAGAGAACAATCTAGAAAAGAAGAGAAGCACACTTCGACTCTGCAGTGGAGAGAATAGCCGAGAAACAAGCTCATTTTCGCTAAAATAAACCATGGGAAGGGTTTCGATAAAATATGATAAAAGAGAATGATGAGTGACTATGGAAGTGCTTGTGCAAACCTCCTTTCTTTGAGTGGAGAAAACCAGTTGCCAAGATTTATGCGGGAGGAGGAGAGTAACCTTCATCCCTGACTGTTGCAGAGGAAGAATAAAGAATTTCTCTCAGAGTATCATGGTCTGGCTCGGTTGTGTCCATTGGTCATTCTGTCAGGAGTGGTTATACCTATGGATGGGAGGAAACAAGAAACCATTTCAACAGTCGCTTCACATTCTCCATTTATGATAAGTATTATCATATTCTCTGTATATATATTGGATGCAATGATGGAATGTCTATGTTTATGATTAAGTCTCTCGGTATTTGAACAGTTATTAGCATTGCTCTTTGGATTCTGTAAAATTTTATATTTAAATGATCTTTGAATTATCTCAGTTTAGCTTCTAGAGAGTCATGGGATGTGAATCCGTAGGAGAGTCAAGGTAGGAGTAACCAAAACGTCTAAGTCTTGTCGATCCTTTGAATTCAAATTAGTGGGAATGACAAGTTCATCTTTGTGGGAGAAGGGAATTTTCCCTTCACACTATCCACCCATCTGACCAAGGGCTCATGCCCACATCCCTAACCCATTTGCTGTAAAAAATAGTAGCACTTAGCTCCCTAAAATTTCCAAAGGATCCATACGACTAGGTTCTAGGAGCCCTCCGCTAGTCCAAAAGGAGCTATCCCTTTTGGCTTTGGGACTTTGGAACTTATGACTCCATAACCCTCAAAAGTATTCGACTTCTGGAGTCTCAAATAGATGAGGGTCGTCGATCTGAGGATCTAGTGTGGATATATTTCATCCATTAGATCGGACCTAGGAAGGGAAGCGTTCAGTGCTTCGACGAAGTTATACTTTGAGAGAATAGGAGTGGTATAGTGCCAAAAATCCCAAATTTCAGAGTCGTGAAGTTAATCGGGACCGTTCAATTTGGAGGGACACGTGTCCACAAATCAATGAATATATGAAAGTTAGGGTATTCTATGGTATAGGGATGTGTGAACTTCACCGAAGCTCTATAAGCCATAGTAAATCATGGTCGTGGATGTAGGTACATGTGGTGATAGATCTGACATGGTTTGGAGAGAGAGAAGAAGGATATATGCTGAACTTCCAAAGTGATGAGGACCATTGATCCTTAGATCCTTTGGGATCCCTATGAGTCGTCGATCAAATGATCCCACCCTCGACTACCCAACTAATTGGGAGTTCTTCGTGGAGTGACATGTGGCCCCCACTTTCCATTTTTCAAAGGTTGTTTGTTGAATTAGAGCCATCAAAGGAGAGGATAAATGGCTAGAGAGCCTATAGTCTAGAGACTTAGTATTGCGGAGGATCTTGACCAATATTTTTCAGAGTGTGAAAAGATCTGAAGTCGCAAACAACAAAATGAATCTTGGACATTGGTAGGATGAGGAGACATGGTGCTAGATTAGAGAATCTGAAGACTTGGCTCTTTGGGGAATTTGTGATGTGAGGAGTTGGTAATCTTTGAAGTTTGGAGTCGGGAAGTAACGAGAGATTTAGATCTATGGATCTACGTGGAATATTGTGAATCATGAGATCAAAGGGCTAGTCCACTATTAGTCCAAGATGACATGGCATCCTGACATCGTACAAGGTGATGTGGACCCACCTTACGAATGCCACGTGTCACCCAGATATGGATGATTCACATAATCCTTATGCCTAATAAAGAATGATACGTGTCACCCCTAATAAGGACACGTGTCACCCCAAGCCCTTGCCACATTTCATCTTTTGGTTCATGCCCACCTGGCCAATGTGGTTGGTGACATGTTTGGGACTCTGGGAGTCTGGAAAACTTCGAGAGTTTGGAAGATTTTGGTGCAGTATAGTAAAAGGATGTTCAATGATTATCGTCGATCATCGAACGTCGAGCATTCAATGAAAATATTCGATAACTGAAATTCCAAAAGTGTAGGATGTCGATTGTCGATTGTTGACAACCAAAACACCTAAAAGGGGACGTTCAACGTAAAACGTAGAACGTAGATCATTGAATGGATAAGGAAACGTGGTGAGATTTCGGGGCTTTAGGGATTAGGAAAAAGGATTGTTCAGTGAAAAATGTGAAAGAACCCAACTAACAATGTCCGGGTAACTTCAGTAGTCCATAACTTGTAGACCAGAGCTCAGATTTTAGTGTGGTGGCGACCATTAGAAATCTTGTGACTAGTAGTAACCAATGAAGATCCCAAAATTAGGATTTGAGATAGTTATAAATAACAAAAAAATTATGCCCCATCCCTAGAAAGGGTATTTAGGGGTCGGGTGTGTTACAGTAGGGGTGCCCAAGTTGTTATCTTCTTCTTCTCTTAGAACAATGTGGATAAATGAATTTCTAAAACCCATTGTTAACATATGTTCCAAAAAAATTCCATTAGGGTCAAACCCTTTTATCCTTTAAACATACTTGAGATTCAGGTTGTGGAAGTGGTTTGCAAATTCATCTATTTAGTTTATATTTATGAATACGAAGTCCCTAATTTTCCAAGGCAAGGGTATGAATTTCTTTTTTCATTTCTCATGAAAAACGTGTAGCCAGAATTTATATTTCCTTGCAACTTCTGTAATAAATATTATGTCGGATATATGGCATGGAAGAAAGGAGGGTTTTTCCTTAGAACCGAAAATCCTGATAACATTGTAATTTTCCATTTTCTCCAAGGTCCCCTTTTATCTAGTAATTTACTTGCCTCGACGGATATTCTTGGGGTATTTTTCCAAACAAAAATCCTTTAAAAATTGAGACAAAGTCATTTAAAAATTCATAAAAATGCAGGGAAGATTTGTGCCTCCACAACGCTTGGTACCAAAATCTCACTGCATCAAATTCACAATTCACTTTCTGGTAGATAGAAAATTTAGAAAATTGAAATCAATGTGCTATCACAAATACCAAAAAAGAGGCCATAAATAATTTCTTATCTTTTTTTTATTGTGATAATTCAGAATATATTTCAAAGGAAATCAATTTTCTCCAATAAAAAATGGCTTTCTCCTTGATAGTGAAATATAAGATATAAAGAATCATACGATAAATACTGGTGATATTTTCTTGGTCGGTCACTCTAGTGAATAACCAAGCAATTTCCCAAAAGGGTTTTTTGAAAGAGATGACCTACAAATTGATAATATCTTTAGGGATGGTCACAGGATTCTCAAATAATGCACGCAAGAGGTCCAGGACATTGTCATGATTTTTCAAGAAGTCCCTGCAATATTCACCTTTAAAGGTGAGTGTAGGCTATGGGTTTATCATTTTAAGGAACACTTGAGATGAAAGAGAGATGAGAGAATGGTCTTGAAGTTGAATAATCTGCTAACTTGGTATATATTTCTCCACGCACCAGGAGAAAAGTTCCTTGCAGTCAAAAACCTCAAGAACACAGCTTGCACAAGCAATTTCGGACGTCCAAATTACTTCCTTTTGAGCAGAAGGGGATGAATAGTAAGAATATTCTCTAGAGCACTAAAAGTTCTAGTCGTCACATCCAAAAATGTTCAAAGTATCTCAGCAGAACTGTTATCGAGCTGCTACTGCCGCAAGTTGACGAGAGTGTTCTTTTAATCTAGATAATATTTGAAATGAACACTTGAGAGATATAATATAATATTTTTTCAAATCATACTTTAATGTGGTTTGATAAGAAATCTCCTCGATCCCCTTTCTTATTAATGATGATATTTACGGGACTTGCATGATAAGTTATTATCATTCAAGCATATTGAATGCATATTGGGAAAAGTGTGAACGTGGAGGGGATGGACGAGAGCAATTAGGACTTGGGATTTTTGTGAACCCACCAACCCGCCATTGAAAAAGGTAAAAAATTGGCTACGTTTTTTAATGCGGTCAGTGAGACTCAATATAGGAGAGATGAGATACTTAGGATCTCGGGTAATCTGATGGTAAAAACGTAGATTGTGGATATTTTGGGTGCATAAATGTATATCACGAAACATGGGATATGAAATTTCGAAACCCGCCAACCCAGGAACTCGCGAGTACATAAACGGTTAAGTATAGTATGATACGACAGTCATTCAAACTCATGATATGGGGAATCGGAAGTGAGAACTCATGATTCTACCAACCCACAAACCCGTGGTTTTTGAAACAATCGACTAAATATAGTAATTATAAAGGGAGAATATAAGGGAGAAAAGAAAAGGGGAATTTGGGTAAGTATAGAAGAGGGAAAAGAAATGGACAAAAGAAGTTGGGAGAATAGAAAAGGGGAGGGAAATTTCATAAGCGAGAATTGATCTCAACAGTTGGCTCCAAATGTGGGATGATAAATCCATGTGGGTTGTCAAGAATCCAAAACCTTTCATGACTAGGTGCTTCCTCCTATTGCGCTATGGAGTTAGAGTAAGAATATACAAACTGGAATTTTTTTTTTATGTACAATGAGAACGAGAAAGTCTTAGGAGAAGAAACCTTTCAAATGTTTCCCATTGACAGGAAGCATTAATATTTTACCCTTCATGTCTTGGAGCATATAGGAGTTAAAACCCAAGATATTTTCGACGATGTATAGTCTGATCCAGAGCGCTTCTAAATTTGCATGCATCGATGGTTTCTCCTTTGCCTTGTTCCAAAGTAACACCAACTCTCCCTTCTAGAAATCCTTTACAATTGTGCTTTAATAAAAATATATTTTGACACTTTGATACCTTTGAGAGATTCGATCTAGGGCTTTTCTTCGTTCTTCTTCCAATTTTAACAACTGGTTGATCCTCCTTTGGATTGGTGAACTCTCTTTTGTATCTTTTGTATTAACCATAGAATTCAATGCATTAAACTTGAGGCTAATTGGAATTTTCACTTCCTTACCATAAACCAATGTATAAGGGGGCATCCCAGTGATGTCTTTTGGAGTTTTTCTACTCACCCACAATGCATCAGTCAGCTTCAGATGTCAATTCCTTTGGTTCTTGTCAATGGTTTTCTTCAGCATCTAAACAAGTGTTTTGTTTGTGGATTTAGAAAGGCCATTACCTTGTGGATAATAATTCATTGATTGACCCATGATAATTCCATATTCTCTGCAAAACTCCGTAAACTTAGACCCGATGAAAATAGAACCATTATCTGTGATAAATTTATATTGGACACCAAATTTTGACATAATATTATCTTTGAGGAACTTAATTATCTCTTCAGAATCAACCTTCTTTAATGCCACTGCTTCCAGCCATTTCATGAAATAATCTATAGCTGTGAGAATGTACATATCCCCCTTACTAGATTTCAAATTAGTTGGCCCAACAACATCAAGTACCCATTGGGAGAACAGTTGGTTTACAATTATGGGATGTAAAGGCATCGTGGATCTCTTCATTTATCCTGAAAACTATTGGCATGATACACACTTCCTTATTATGGCATATGAGTCTCTGAATATTGATGGCCAGTAGAATCTAGCCCTCATTATATTGTGGGTGGTGGAAGTAGGTGGAAAGTGTCCACCATATATTACTTCATGGAATTCTCTCCTCAGTTCTTGGGCTTGGTTTTCATCAACGCATCTTAGTAGTATACCATCATAATTGATCTTGAACAGTATATCAACAATAAACGCATATTGATTTTCCTTCATCTTCAATGTTCTTCACTCCTTGGATTTCATGGTGATAGGAAATTTCTTGAACCTTAATTAGAATATAATATATCCATACCAATATGAATCAACTAATGTTTCTCCTACTGAAATTGAAATAATTCCATCCACATAATCACCATTCGCGATGATCTTTTATAAACCTTGTCCTTTGATAGATTTTAAAGGTTTAATCTCGATATCATATTCTTGTATGTTTTCCATCCAGTTAGCCCATTATCCTTCTCTCAATTGTTGAATCCGAAGCATCTTCACTAGTGATGAGGCAACATAGGAAATAACATGGGAGTTCAATATCTACGTCCGAAAATGCGCTATTTCTTTTACAAGAGCCAAGGCTTGCTTTTCTAGTTATGAATACCTCAACTCATATTGATGTAGGGTTTTTCTCATGAAACTTATTGGGAGTTCTTATCCTTTCGTATTATTCTGAGTAAGAACAGATGCAACAACTATCTCTGTAGAAAATGAATAGATGATGAAATCCATTTGAACATCCTGACTAATAAGGATTGGAGCTACAATGATTTCTACTTTGATATTATTGAAAGCCTCTTGAGTATCCACTGTGCATTCGAACCTCTGCTCCTTTTTTAGCAACAAATTGATCGACTTTAGGATACTTTCATAGTCAGGAACAAATCTTTGCACAAAATTGATCTTGTCAAAAAATGCTTGGACTCCCTTATTAGATGTTGGGGGGTTGAGCTCATTTATTGATTTAACTCTTTTCAGATCTATGTAAATTCCTTCCTTGCACACAATGTGTCCCAACAATTTTCCTTGAGTTACATTGAACAAGCATTTCTTTGGATTTAGAGAGACACCATATAGTCTGCATCTTTCAAAAACTTTTCTCAAATAATGGATATGGTCATGCCGTGTTTTTGAATGCACAATCAAGTCATGTTGATAGTCTTCCATAAATTTTCCTATCAAACCGCTAAATGCATGATCCACGACCCTCTGGAATGTGTCTCTAGCATTCTTCAAACCAAATGGAATTCTAGCATATGCATATGTATTCCAAGGTGTGATAAATGTCTTATTTTCCCTATCTTCCTCATCCACCAAGACTTGGTTATATCTAGAAAAACAATCCAAGATGGACATGCAGGCTGATCTAGTGGCTTGCTGGAGAAGGAATTCCATATTAGGTAAAGAAAAGTTCTTTTATGATTGCTATGTTAAGGTCTCTGAAGTCAACACACATACGAATTTCCCTGGTCTTTTTTCTTACAATTATCGGATTTGAAATCCAATCTGGGTTTCTAATCAGATTAATTATTCTTGCCTTCTTCAATTTCTCCAATTCAATCTTTACTAGAGGACCTTTCAGTTTAGGATTCATCATCCTTATTTTGTTTCTTCTCTCGCTTTGCTTCTTCCCTCAAAGGAATTATATGTTGGAATATAATTTTATCATAAGCTTTCAAATCATCATAGGTCCAAGAGAACACATCAATGTATTCTTTGAACAAGGAAACATATTGATCAACTTTGTCAGTGGTGCAATCAACTCCCAAGTTGACATATTTCGGGGAACTGTCAATTCCAATATTGACTTTTATTGTTTCTTTCACTTTTCGAACTAAAAATTCTTCAAGAGTATTCTTAGCATGATCATTTTTCGTAAAAAGAGATTCAGATTGTATACAATATTTGGGGACAAAATACAAGTGATCATCTTGATCATCATCATCATCATCACTCAACAAAATTTTCCCAGTTGTTCATTGTTGGCACATGGGTAAACCCATGGTTCAATGCTACAACAACGCACCAACAAAACCCTAACTACTGGCCCTTTCGGCAACACCTGCGAAGCATATGAAGTCTCACCCAAGGTAGAGGCAGGGGTGGTTGCAGGACTTAGGTGTCTACAACCTTAGCTGGGACACAGATCTGTGATTATAATACTTAATAGAGAACTTAGCACAGCTAGTTCATCATTATCTAACCAATATCTACTCCGCAGAGGAAACAGAGCATCGCAACATTCACCCTGATCTAACATATATAAGCACTTAGCAAAGGAATTAGATGAGATCTAGCAGATTCAATCACTAAGCAAATTCATAGATGTCAGATCTAACATCAAGATTCATCATAAGCATAGAGCATAAATAGATCTATATATTTATATCAAAGCATTTAGCACATAACACATAAGCACATCAGAACATTGCTAAAGCAGAGTAACACAGTATTTACGTGGTTCACCCCCACCCTAGGGATACGTCCACCAACTCTTCTTCTTTATTAGCTTCAATCAGTCATCTACATGCACACAACCAAAACCCTTACTCCGCATAAGACAGGAGATCTGCACATCTCGCTAGATCCTCCTTCCTTGCGTTGCAACACAAAGCCTTCACAGTCTCTTACAATGACTCGCACTTAGCTCTGCAAGTCTCATACATTATGCATTAAGCCTTACACTTCTTGATCACACAGATCCCACTCTTAGCACTTAGCCAATTTGCACAACACTTGTGCACTATTCAACTACTTCTTACTTTGCCTAGCCTTCTATTTATACATACAGAATAGGCCTAAACATGGGTAAACCCATGGGCCGACATCCCATTCCCGTTACATATTCCCAGATCCCAAAAAGGACCCAAAAAGGGGCCGAGATCCCGCGATATTTTCTTCGTCTTGTGCTCTGTCTTCTACAGGTTGTCGAAGTCCCAAAATAGGTCAACCTGACCAAGGATCTCCCAAAACATGGTCAAGGGATAGCATTCATCGTTCTCAAATAATTGCAAATTTTCAATGTTATAGGACATGGACAGTCAAAAATATCTTTCTACATTGAAAGACATTTTTCTTTGGATATTGTCTGGGTTTGACAATGAGGCTAGCAAGGCTAATGAATCTTCCTTGTGATTATTGTCCCTTGGAATGAAAGAAATGTTGAAGGAACTGAAATATTCCATCAATTCGTTAACTCTTTTGAAATATAACTTAGGTCTTTCCTTTTTTATTTTATACCTCTGGGTAATCTGATTGATCACCAAATCTGATTCGCTAGTTAAAATTAAATGTTTTATTTTATTTTCTTGAGAAAGGATCATCCATTGAATCAAGGATTCATATTCTTCCTCGTTATTAGTGCATGAAAATTCCAATCTAATAACATGAGGATGCACAACCTTATTTGGGCTCAGAAGAACAATCCCAACTCTGCTCCCGGAATTTGAACAGGCTCCATCGAAAGACATCTTCCAGCAGCCTTCAAACATACATTCTTGATTCTCTGTGTCTTGAACTTTCTCTAGGCTCTCATTATCCTATATGTCTAGGATAGCATAGTTTCCAATCTCAACATCTATATAATCCTCCATCAATTCATTTCCCTTCTTCTTGGAAGAGAAGGTTTTTCTAGGCTAATAAAGCACCTTAATCATTGCTCCTTCTTTTCCTGGAAACGTCATACAACTTCCATCGTTCATTATATATCCCCCGGTCATATATTTCCAATATCTTCCTAGCACAAATCCATATGACAGAGGAAGGTCCACCACAATAATATTGAAAACTGTGATAATATGGGGGGTTTTCGTAATCCAAGAATAAAAGTCCTTGATCTCTCCATAAGATGGCACTTTTCTAGAATCAATTGCATATATACTTTCAATGGTTTCATAATACTTGGTGCAACTCATGCCCAATGCCTCCATGACTGCCAATGGCATAATATTATTTGTCGCACTCATGTCAACCAAACAATTATGTAGTGAAGCAACATGATTTTCAATTGAAATGTAAAAGGGCATAATTTTACCTCTCAGCTTGGAAATTGACTGGATAAGGATTTGTTTTGGATTGGTAACAACAACTTATGCTCTTTCAGATGGATCATCCTAGAATTTCAAAATGTTTTCTCTTTGCTGGGGAATCTTCACCACTTCCGTAAAGGGAAGGGTTATCCTTAATTTAATCAAATACTCTACGACATTATATTTAATTTGAGTGGATTTTGACATCATGTGTTTCCTTTTACTTCCAATGCTATCCATCACTTTCTCATTTTCTCTTTTCTCATTTATTTTTTCTTTTTCTTTTTCTTTTTCTTTTTCAGAATCGCCTTTATTTTTTGGTCTATTTACAAATCCTCTTGTCTGGGTGATGTTTTCTTGTGAGTTGGGATTGTTGTCACCCTCTTCAAATATATACATGGACGTCTTACATCCGTCAATTTGCACAGTTTTGGAGCTTTCATCAGGTGAGTAATAATTCCCTTGCTCAATTAATTTCTCATCATACACATCATCCAGAAAAATGGCATTAGGAGTAGGTTGTCTGGGAAACCTTGGCATTTGTATATTATTTGTGTTCTCAAACCTCACTCTTTTTTCTTGGGGAGGGTTCCTTCTTTTCTCTAGGATTGGCATTCTTGGATTTTCCACATAATTATCTCCCTTTATTAGTCTAGTTATCTGATTCTGCATTTTCTTGATAGTTCTATTCATCTGTGTAATTTCAATTCTTTGCTTAGTTTCTTGTGCCGCCATAGGGTCAACCTTTACATCGGGTATGGTTCCCTTTAAAAATCCTCCTCCCATTGTTTGGTTTTGATCTGATCAAGGATTTAATTATTTTTTCTTTCTTGAACTAGAATGGAAGATACCAGATATAATAAATATGTAGAACATAAATGAAATGCTAGAAATGGCAGAATAACAGTAATATAACCAACATAATCTCCACAATAACACATAAATAATATAAGAGCAACAAATGAAATAACACTTTGATTCAGAAAACAATGTTCACGGGCCTCTTCGAGGGGGAAACCTCCAGTCGAGCATCACTTTGTTACAATAATCTCCCATCTAGGGTTTTCATACCCTCGACTCTTATTTATACTAAATATGTCTATTAAGAGAAGCATCTAGAGGAAGATCCTTCTAGAAGCAGAAGCTTCTATTAGGTCTTCTTACATCCGCCTTATTCCATTTTATTGAAAGGCCTTATTAATATTGACCTTTATTACATCTGAATACATTGATCTACCTAAGTGCGGGTTAGGACCTTAACATGTCTGCCCCCTTAAAAATATCCTTGTCCTCAAGGCTTGAGATGTGGAAACTATTGCAAAATGGTAGTTGGTTTCCAAGTGGCATATTCTAGAGTCATATCTTTCCACTGGACTAGCACTTCCTTGATGGTTCTCTAACGCAGGCGATGCTCACGCTGGTCCAAAACTGCTTTTGGCTATAGCCAAATGGATCCTTCTTCAACTAACTCTAGAAGGTTGGTTTGAATTTGGCACCTGGTTCCAATCACCTTCTTTAAGCATGAAACATGAAAAATAGGATGTAGCTTCGACTGAATGGGTAGAGCTAACTGATATGCAACTTGTCCCACATGCTTGAGAACTGTATAAGGACCATAAAATTTGGGCGCTAGCTTCTGACAATGCTCATCCTTGAGGGAAGTTTTCTTATATGGTTGTAGTCGCAGAAACACCTGATCCCCTTCTGCAAATTGACATTTAGAGTGACCTTGATCTGCTTGCTTCTTCATGTGATTTTGTGCCATAACCAAGTTCTCTTTAAGGGTACAAAGAATATCCTCTCGAACTGTAAGTGTTTGGTCAACCGCCTGGACCTTCGAGGTACCTGGTAAGTATGAGAGAATTGAAGGTGGATTCTTTCCATATACTGCTTCAAAAGGAGTCATGCGAGTGGTTGTATGGTATGAAGTGTTGTACCACCATTTGGCGAGGGGTAACCATTGAGCCCACTGGTGTTGTTTTTCAGAGGCAAAGCACCTCAAATATGTTTCCAAACACATGTTGACAACTTCCGTTTGACCATCTGTCTAGGGATGATAAGCTGAGCTGAGATGCAATTGGGTGCCTTGTAGCTTAAACAGTTCTTGCCAAAAATTGCTTGTGAAAGTTGGGTCACGATAAAAAACAATAGAGTGTGGCATGCCATGAAGCTTGAAGACCTGGTCCATGAAAATTTGAGCCACCATGGATGCAGTGAATGGATGGTGAAGAGCGCATAAATGAGCATACTTGGGAAGGCGATCCACAACCACCATTATGACTGATTTATTCCTTGATTTGGGTAAGTCAGTAATAAATTCCATAGAGATATCCTTCCAAATAGTAGGGAGAATCAGAAGCGGTTGTAGTGTGCCCGGATATTTGACTGTTTCTCCCTTGTTGTGTTGACACACCTCACATTAAGCAACAAAATTACAGATGTCATGTTTCATACCATCCCAGAAAAAAGAACGTTTGACCCTGTCATATGTTTTGGTGAACCCTGAGTGCCCCACTGTGGGTGTAGCATGAAGCTCAAAAAGTACCGTGGATTTAAGCTTGGATTGTTTACTTAAATACAAACGACCTTTGTATAAAACCTCATACTAGAACCAGGAGTACCCTAGGGGAGCTGGAGCCTTGGTCTGCAATTGTTGGATCAGATGTGAACTTTTGGGATCTTGAACCCATTCCTGGTGCATAGCTTGGAGACAATCGGGTACAATGAAGGAAAGAGAAAAAAGGGATCCTTCGTCTTCATATTTTCAGGACAGTGCATCCACCACAACATTGTCTTTTCCCTTATTCTAAATGATCTCATAATCATATCCAAAGAGCTTAGTCACCCATTTTTGTTGCTATTGGGAAGAAATGTGTTGTTCTAGAAAGTACTTGAGGCTTTGATGGTCGGTCTTAATTTGGAAGTGTTTCCCCAAGAGATAAGGATGCCACAACTCAATGACATGCAGAATAGCCAACATTTCCTTTTCATAAATGGGTTTGCCCAGATTCCTTTCAGACAGTTGCTTGCTGGTGAAGGCCAAAGGTTGACCCTCTTTCATAAGGATAGTGTTGATTCCTTTCCCCGAGGCATCACATTCCAACATAAAGGTCTTTGTGAAATCAGGAAGGGCCAGAACCGAAGTGGTGCACATGGTCGTCTTCAAGGTTTGAAAATCTTGAGCCACTGTTGTAGTCCAAGTGAAAGAGTTATTTTTTAGGAGAGCAGTGAGAGGTGCTTCAATCTTTCTGTAGTTCCTAACAAACTTGTGATAATACCGTGTGAGGCCCAAAAATCCATGCAAGATTTTGAGAGTCTTTGGGTGCGGCCAGTCTTGCATAGCTTCAATCTTTTTCAGGTCCACCCTGACGCCATCCTTGCCCACCAGATGACCCAAGTATTCTACTTTTGAGGCACCAAAAGCACATTTAGACTATTTCAGGAAAAGTTGGTGCTGAGAGAGTAGATGGATAACTTGATCCATATGAGTAAGATGGTTTGTCTAGGTTTTTCTATAGATGAGGATATCATCAAAGAAAACTAAGACAAAATGACGGAGAAAGGGATGAAATACATGATTCATGAGGCTTTGGAAGGTGGAGGGGGCATTACATAGGCCAAAGGGCATGACCAAAAACTCATAGTGGCCCTCATGAGTTCGAAAGGCCATCTTGGGGATGTTTGCCTCTTTCATACGTATCTAGTGATAGCCCGAGTGAAGATCAAGTTTAGTAAATAAATGGGCTCCACTCAATTCATCCAGGAGGGCATCAATGACAGGAATGGGAAATTTATCGTTAAAGGTCAGTTTGTTGAGGGCATGAAAGTCAAGACACATTCTCCAAGAACCTTCTTTCTTCAATACCATGACTACTGAAGAATATTAAGGGATTGTACTAGGACGGATAATGCCTGCAGTAAGGAGTTCCTGGACCATTTTCTCAATTTCATTTTTTTGTGAAAAGGGGTGGCGATGCAGACATATATTGGGAGGAAGGATTCCTGGTACTAAGGGAATGGAATGATCATGAACACTGTGGGAAAGAGGGAGTCCTTGGGGAGTGGAAAATACCATTTGATGTTTATAAAGGAGAGCTTGGAGGTCTTGCGGCACCAGGGGTGTCTCTATTGCTTGTATGGCATGGAGTTGGGCAATGACACCAGAGTGACCTTTTTTGAGCAGCTTTTCCATACGATGGGAACTAATGACCTCAGGTGAACTAGCAGTGATGCCTTGGAATTTAAATCGGTGGCCTTCCTAGTTGAATTGCATGGTTAAGTCCTTAAAATCCATGAGAATGGGACCCAACGTCCTTATCCAGTCTGCACCCAACACAATGTCACAATCACCCATGTCGATAGCATAAATATGGGATTTGAGGTGGTAGTCATCGATTTGGAGACACACATTTTCACAACACCGTCCACATTTCATGGAACCACCATTAGCAATCATAATTTGGAAATTTTTGATGGCATGGATGTAGCAATGGGTTTCTTGGGAAATGCGGTGATGAATAAAATTATGGGTACTTCCACTATCAACCAGAATGATGACCTTCTGATGCTTGACGTAACCAATTAACTTGAGGGTTTGGGGGGCGGAGAATCTAGTGAGAGCATTGAGGGAAATGATCAGTTCTACTTCGGGAGGGTCGGAGGGAGGGGTTATGTCAGTGATTTCAGGTGACTCAGGCACAACGGGAGTTTCAACATCCTCCTCCGAAATATCCTCAGAGATGGCCATAAAAAGCTTTTGTTCCGTACATCTATGGCCGGGGAAATATTTTTCATCACAATTATAACAAAGGCCTTTGATTTGGCATTCAACCATTTCAACCTTGGTCAATTTTTGGATCTTTAATGGGGCAAAGGGAGTAGTACGATTTATGGGTTTAGGGCGAGGGATAAAGGAAGGTTTATGGGTTTGAGAGGATGCAACTTGTTGTGCTTCTTTATCTTTTTTAGTAGCCTCCACCCAACTCGAGGGCCGAGCCATGAGGACATGGGCCCGAATCTCCTCCTTAAGGCCACTAATAAAATACTCTTGAAAGAAAGCATCAGTCATGCCCTCTGTTCGAAAAGCCAGGCACTCAAATGTATTTAAGAAGTCTTCGACTGTTCCTGATTGTTTCAATTTTGTCAAACGGCCCAAACGGTTGGTGTTAGTGTCAAAGCGTTCATAAAACTCAGTCACAAATTGGGTCCAAGCAATATACCCTTGACGGGAAGTTTTTCTCCATTGCCACCATCGCCAACGTTCTTGATCTAGATGGAGAACACCATACCTAAGTTTGGCCAAGTCATCTATAATTCCGTATAAAGAGAAATAATGTTCCATTTGGGTGACCCAACCAGTGGGGTCTGAGCCATCAAATTTGGTTAGATCCACCTGTGGAAGGCTTATGTCACGTTGAAAGTGATGGGGCTGAAAGGTATGGGAATGGGATGAAGTTTCACCTTCAGTCTTTGGATGTGCGTTAGGAAAAGGGTCATTGGTAGGGATCTTTAGTTTGGTGCAGAGTGATGAAAAGACAGATTCAAGCTGGGTGGTCAGTTCTTGTTTGACTTCCTCCATTGAGGACTGCACAGATGCATTTATGGTGGTATTGATGGATGTATCTTGGGAGGAAATAGTAGCACTGAGTTGTTTCACTTCGTTTTGGGTCTCGAGGAAACTGGATTGCAAGGTGTTGAAGCAAGACTCCAGTTCTTGGCTACGGGTATGGGCCATGAGGATGGGTGAACTGAAAAGGGGCAGGCGGGGTCAAAACATTTTTGCCGAAAAATGATATGGATGACTGTGATAAGGGAAAAGAGATGAATCTAATGGAATAGGTCTCAAATAATTCTGAAAAAATTTCCATACCTTTTGCGGAGTTATACTTCGGTTTGAAGAATATTGTAGTGATGAAATCCCCAAATTCTTAACCAGAAAGAAATGTGTATTTACTTGTCAACTCGAACACAGTTGTGCATCAATAGATCTAGTCAATTTTAATGTGTTTATGTTTCTGTCCCCTAAGGGTTAGGTATTCAAGGGTTTTCCCTATGCTATAGATCTCTGATATACTTGTGGGGTCCAACAGTAGTACTTGGCCCAATATCTTAGGGCACTAACTAAGGAGGATAGACCGTACCCTTAGTCGTACTACCCGACTACCCAGTTACTAGAGAGTATTTTCCTGAGTGTTGTTCTCGGTGACACTATAACAATCCGATGTTCGATAGGTTTATCTAAAGAGGAATTCAGGAAAGCTAGGTCGATCCATACACAGGTGTTGTCTGATGCGCTATCACTCGAAGGGGTACCAACAGGGGTTACAAGGGTGGCCAACAAATATGTTCTTAAAAACCACTTGTATTTCCTGCATGTATGAATCCCTCAACCATGGTTTTATGTGCGTAATGACATATCTCTATGGATTAAAGACGTAGGAATACGTCTCTACCCTGGAAAAAAAAAAATCCCACAATTTCTGCCAAGGAAAGTGCTCTGATACCACTTGGAAGATACCATATATAATAAATACACAGAACACAAAATGAAATGCTAGAAATGGTAGAATAACAGTAATATAACCAACATAATCTCCACAATAACACAGAAATAATATAAGAGAAATAACTGAAATAACACTTTGATTCAGAAAACAATGTTCACAGGCCTCTTCGAGGGGGAAACCTCCAGTCGAGCAACGCTCTGTTACAATAATCTCCCAGCTAGGGTTTTCATACCCTTGACCCTTATTTATACTAAATATGTCTATTAAGAGAAGCATCTAGAGGAATATCCTTCTAGAAGCGGAAGCTTCTATTAGGTCTTCTGACATCTGCCTTATTCCATTTTCTTGAAAGGCCTTATTTATATTGACCTTTATTACATCCAAATACATTGATCTACCTAAGTGTGGGTTAGGACCTTAACATAGAAGCTCCTTTATTATCAATATTTAATCCTCCCAAATTCCTTTGTACTCTTACCAATATAATGTTGAGGTCGAGACCCGTTTCCATCATAATTTATTCCATCTCAGTGGATTTAGTCATTGCCTCCTCCAATGTGTCCATTTGGGATGTTCTGATAGCATATTTCACATTTGAGGGAATTGCATTCTTATAAAAATGAGAATGACTCGGTCATTTGGTCTTTTATCTTCTGGAATCCTACTCAAGGTTTTGTTGAACCTGAGATTAAAATCTTGCATCCTTTCATTCTTTCTCAAACCAATATGGATGAAATTAGTGAGAAGGGTATGATAAGCAATTGGAGGGGTAAACATAATCAGGAAAATAGCTTCGAGGTCATTAAATGACTGAATTGATCTACTGGAAAATGTTGTATACCATTCATATGCTCTTCTTGATAAGGTTTGAAGGAACAACCTTACCATGAAATCCTCATACTCAACATGGTGAAAATCACAAAAATCAAGAAATAGGTGCATATGCCTCTTTGCATCGATTTATCTATCTACGAAAATTACTTTAGGGTGCCCTTAGGGTGAACAAGTAGATCATGTTGCTCACCTATAATATTTAGAGGGAAATATCTTACCCTCCTCGATTTTCAAATCTTGGGTTTCCTTGATTTATTGCAGCATCTCTTCCACCTCCTTGTCTCTCCTCATGATGCTCATCTCAGGGTTGTTCATTTCTTTCTTCCATGTCCAAAGAGATTCTAGGGATAGAATTTTCACTTCTAAGAAAAAAGAGTTTCTTTCTTTTACTTATGGTAATAGCTCCCTTGTATTCATCCAACTTCAATACTGACCTTGTTCTTGTGTTGCTCTAGCTAGCCTTTGATTTCTTCGGTCTTATCGTTCCTCTCTCCTCTATCTTCGGAGGATTTATATTTATTCTTATTGGAATAATATCCTCCAGGACCTTTCTAACTATTCTCGAGTCTCGATTGTTGTTATTACCAAATTTTATAACTGATGTAAGATGATTCGTTGATTGTTCAATGCAATTTCTAAGAGGGGATGAGCAACCTGGGGAAAATTCATATATTTTTCAAAAATGCTAGACCATGTTCCAAATTTCAGTTCAGTTCCCCAATATGGTCGCCAAAAATGTTGACACTTGAATCCGTTAGGACCGAAATGGAAAACTCACAAGGATGTAAATCCCCCTGCATTTTTATAGAGGTGGTACTCCTCTTTAGATTTTCTTGGGATTTCTAAATATTCAGAATGTGGGACTTGACAAAATTTCATCATAGTAATTCAAAGAAACATAAATATTGCAAGAAATTAAAAGGAAAATGTTTTTATTTTTATTTTTAAAGAATGTTCCTGAGAAAGGACTAGGAATCACACACTTCGAACATTTAAAACAAATAAGCAAAATTTCCTCACATCCATCATAGTTTAAGATAAATATTTCTGATCACATAAAATAAAAAGAATATGATCTGCATGCATAAAAGAAATTTAACAGAGTGGACACATGGTAATATCAAATAAATATAATGATATATCAACCTCCAATACTTTATATTCTGAAAGCAGGGTTACAAAATACAATCGAGATTGTTCCCAAAGTAACTCTCTTGAAATTTCGAAAAAATATATAGTCTGTTACATATTCTTTGAAATTTAAAATGTATTTTTCTTAAAGACTGGGATTGGGGCTCCCACAGACCATAAAGAAAATAAATACAAGAAATAATATTTTAGAAGGAAGACAGTTGACAGTAGAAGAACACCAAGACCTGGTAAGAATAAAAGAGGAGTTATGAGTCTTTGGTTAAACATTTCTAGTGAAAGAGGTGGAATAACTGGATGAAGGAATTGATAAAGAAAAAGAAGGATATGATCAACATAAACTTACTATGATGGTCTCTCTTGTCTTTTCATTTGCTTGTTGATTTCCTTTTATAATTTTCATCAACGGTTACAGGAACTGTCTCAACTACTTCTTTCATTCATTGGTCAGTTTAACGATAACTTTCTTCAACCATTATTCAATTTAACTTTTCATGGGTTCCACGTTGATTTCATGACGTATTTTGATGTTGAACAACTCACCCTCCAAGTCTCTTAGATCAAGAGAAATTCCATGTAATGCTTCTTCAATGTCCTGATTTTTTACAGAGTAATACACTAACCATTTATATATGGCATCCTTATCATATTCAATTATACCATAGAATTTTTCAACTGAAAATCCTTTAAAAATATCAACTTGCTCATCGAACTATTGTTTGGTTAGGAACAACAAGTTAAGAATCAACTTGGTATATTGGACTTCGTTAGTGCTTCCAGCTAGGTCCACCTCCGTGATCCTTTTGAATAGTTATTCCCTCCTTGATATGGCTTGGATGCACACTTGAACAATGTTATTCAAGTTCTTTATCTTTTCTTTCCAACATGCGTTCAACTGCTTGATCCGAATTGGAGAGGGAAGGTCCTCGTCACTTATCCATAGCTCCGGCATGTTGGAAATTTTAACACCAAAGGGTACCATGACATCAAGGTAAAAACCTTCTTCATGTTTTAGGTCGGCCTACAAATACTCATGGAAGGAATGTACCCTCAATCCCAAATAAACTGTGTTCTTTGAAATTTCCCAAGATTCTATGATCAACCCCATTCTTTTCTTGATATTATTCTCCACATAGCTCTTGGCTTATGTAATTAATCTTGAGGATCCTTTTAATTTAGAAGCAGGCATGGTGGGTCTGAAAATTTCCAAAGGGATGGAAAGAATTGGAAGAGGCATCAAAGTCTCTTCCAGTTCCTTAAACCTTTCCTTTAAATTTATATTTTCCGCTTCAAGACCACCAATGGAGTCGTCCAATGCATCACCGATTTCTCTGTGGATTCTGGAAATATGTTAAGGTCGCATATTTCTTAGGTTAACATTTGAACAATATTTACATTTTTTACTCTTCACATCACTCTTCTCGATAATTAATTTCTTAGATTCACTATCAAAGACAACTCTCTGAAATACAAATGACTCTTCTTCATCGAATGTCTCATTCTCAACAATTTCCAACAATAGATTCTGGTGGTCGTGCCTCCTGGTTGATCAATGTTAGAATTTTTTTTCTCAATGTTAGCCTCAAGCTCCATGTCTTCGAGGGAGAATATGTTAATGTCACTTTCGATGCGATGCTCTTATTCCTCCTGTACAATATTATTCATCTTCTTTCTCAGAGGAATTTTATGTGAGCTTTGATTTTTTCCTGGAGGGGGGTTCTTGTCTCCTCCTCTTCCTAAACTATTGTTGATCACTTTTCTAGATGGGTGGGCCACTAGAAAAATTCTTCGAAATGTTGTAGTATTGGGAGTAACAGCTGGGGACATGGAACTCTTCTTGTTGGTACCCTTTCCTTTATGTTTGTAAAATTCATTGGTACTCAGTATTGTCTCCAAGTCATTGACAGTGAGACTAGGAGCGCACAAGTTATTATATTCTTCTTCTCCTATAACAATGTGGATAAATGGATTTATAAAACCCACTGTTAACATCAGTTCCAAAAAAATTATGTTAGGTTCAAACTCTTTTATCCTTTCATCATACTTGATATTCAGGTTGTGGAATTTGTTTGCAAATTCATCGATTTTTTTCATATTTATGAATACAAAGTCCCCAGTTTTCCAAGGCAAGGGTATGCATTTCTTTTTTTTTGTTTCTCATGGAAAAAGTGTAGCCATAAATTATATTTCCTTGAAAATTTTGTAATAAACATTTTTTTCGATATATGACATGGAAGAAAGGAGGGATTTTCCTTAGAACCGAAAATCCTGATAACATTGTAATTTTTTATTTCCTCCAAGGTCCCTTTTTTATCCGAGAATTTACTTCCCTCGGAAGATATTATTGGGGTATCTTTTCCAAACAACAATCCTTTAAAATTCGAGACAAGTTCATTGAAAACTTCATAAAAATGCAGGGAAGCTTTGTGCCTCCACAACGCTTGGTACCAAAAGGTGACTGGGTCAAATTCACAATTCACCTTCTTGCTGATAGACAATTTAAGAAATTGACAGAAATGTGTTATCATGAATACCAAATAAGAGGCCACAAATAATTTATTATCTTTTTTGTATTGTGACAATTGGGAAGAGATTTCAATGGAAATCAATTTTCCCCAATTGAAAATGGCTTGCTCTGTGACAATGAAATATAATATATAAAGAATCATACGAGAAATACTGGCAGTATTTTCTTGGTCGGTCACTCTGGTGAATAATCAATAAATTTCCCTAAAGGGGTTTTTGAAAGAGTTGACCTGCAACCTGGTAATATCTTTAGGGATGGCCACAAGATTCTCCAAGAATTCAGGAAAGAGGTATAGGACATTTTCATGCTTTTTCAAGAAGTCCCTACAATCTTCACCTTTGAAGGTGAGTGTTGGCTATGTGAGTTTTAGCATTTTACGGAACACTTGAGGTGAAAGAGAGATGCGAGAATGGTCTTGAAGTTGAATAATCCACTGACTTGGTATATATTTCTTAGCGCACCAGGAAACCAGTTCCTTGTAGTTAAAAACCTCAGGAACCCAACCTACACGAGGAATTTCGGGCGTCCAAATTACTTCCTTCTGAGCAAAAGGGGATGAATAGTAAGAATACACTCTAGACCACTGAAAGTTTTGGTCCTCACGTCCAAAAAAATTCAAAGTATCTCCACAGAACTTTTGTCGATATTTTGCTTCCATAAGTTGATGAGATCGTTATTTTAATCCAGATAATATTTGAAATGAGCACTTGAGAGATATAATATAATCTTCCGCAAATCATGACTTAATGTGGTTTAATAAGAAATCTCCTTGAGCCCCTATATTAATAATGGTGATCTTTACGGGACCTACATGACGATTTATTAGCATTAAACCATACTAAATGCATATTGGTAAAAGCACGACGGTGGTGGGGACGGATGAGAGCAATCAAGACTTGGGATTTTTATGAATCGACCAACTAGGGAACCCACAAACTCATAGTTGAAAAAGGTCAAAAATTCGCTAAGTGTTGTAACGCGGTTAGTCAAAATTAATATAGGAGAGATGAGATACTTAGGATCTAGAGGAGTCTGATGGTAAAAAAAAGTAGATCACATATATTTTGGGTGCAAAATGTATATCACAGAACATGGGATATGAAATTTTGAAACTTGCCAACCCGGGAACTTGTGAATGCATAAACGGTTAAGTACATGATGATATGGCATTCGGTCGGACTCATGATATGGGGAATAGGAAGTGAGAACCCATGAAACCATCACTTTTGAAAAAATGTCTAAGTATATTAATTAGACAGGGAGAATAGAAGGGAGAAAAGAAAAGGGGAATTTGGGTAAGTATAGAAGAGGGAAAATAAATGGACAAAATAAGTTGGGAGAATAGAAAAGGGGAGGGGAATTTTGGAAGCAGGAATTGATCTCAACATGAGTGTTTATGTTTTGGTATCTATGGGAGGATATTTCCCTCATAGATGACCTTTCTTAGATGCAAATAAGATTCTGGAAGAAAGAAATCCATTGGACATATATCGAAATACTGTAGAAGAGAAGTCGGCCCAGAAGAATAAATTAATAATGAAAATACACATGTCTAGAGAAGAAGTCGGCCAAGTCTAGTGGCTAAGAATACTATAAATAGAGGACATATTGGCTCATTTTCTCACTCACTCACACTCTCCTAGCTACATAGAATAAATTCACAAGTGTGGAGGAAGTGATGCAATAGTTGCAGCTGTACAATTTATTCTTGTTCAGTCTTTCGACATCTCTCTCTTGTGTGCTACTCCTTGAGGAGTTGTGCTAACTTCGTATGGTGTTGTTTCTGCAACTATGGTGGTATTTTGGGTTAAGATAACACTTGTGCTAGGGTTTATTTGATTGGACTTGCTTTGTGAAAACAATCTGTCTATGTGAATGCATATGTGAATGCCTATGGTTGGGGGACAATGATGTGACATTGTTTATGGTTAAATGAGCATACCAAAAATTCAACATGGAATCAAAGCTAGTTTCCTTCATAACATTCTAACCACTGGAAGGAAGATCCTTAGTTGCATTTGTAGTACCAGTTCATTTGTTCAAGTTCCTTCGTTCCATTTCCTTCATGCTAGTTCCTTCATGCGAGGTGCTTCATGCTAGTTGCAACATCAGTTGTTGTGCTGTTTGCAGTGAAATTTTCTGTGAAGTATTGGACTAATTGTTTGGTTGTCCTAGTTCACCTTATTCTAGCGCATCTCTTGCTACCTTTAGATTACAAGTTGGAGAACTTTGAAATTTTAGGGTTCATCACTATTGTCAGATTATGACGTTGTTTGTCGAAGGTATGTAATTGTATATATTTAAATTGTATCCCTATATTAAGGTTGTTTTCAAGAGAATGGATATTTTTTCCAAGCACAAGATCAAGAAATTATAGAAGAAAACCTAGGTGGGAATAGTAGCAGCTAAACTCGAGGTTTTCATATTAGGTTTGGTATTCCTTATATTGATGTGGTTTAAGTATGTGTTCTTATTAGAGTAGAAATATTTAGAATTATGTTATTGTTATTGTTATTGCTATTTTAGTAAACACTTTATTATTGTTGGTACGACTACCATTAATTAAATGCTCAGATTAATATTGCACTTATTTACAAGGTAAATTCATATCCTCTAAGAGATGTTCTTGGTGACCTTGTTCCATGCATTTTAACATGTAAAATCCATGGAGGTTACCATGGGAATATCATTGTTCTTGTTTCTTGTTCTGGGAAGGTCATAGGTAGCTTTGAGAGGGATCTATAATGACGGTTGTTGGAGATAACATGAAGAATATTATATAGACATAGAGTTGTGCACATCCATGAAGGAGAAGAGGATGTAAACACATGCAGAGGGATCAGATGAATCCAAAGACTATATAGCTTAAGAGGGATTCAAGATTTAGAGGGAGCATGCAAACTCAGAGTGTGACTGATCTCAAAGAGAGTCAGTTGCTTAGAGACTTTCATTCAAAAGGTATTCCTCTTCAGATTCAGATTCAGATGGGAGAGACGTCCTCTAGGAATGACATATAGGAGGCCAAATCAAAATATTTATAGACTTTGAGGATATATGGGACCTCCTGGGCGTATTCCCTTGTTTCAGTGAAGGAAGACAATCAAAAGGATAGGAATGTGGACCTTTTACCTTGATTCTGAGATATGTACATCAATAGACAAACATTTGTTGAGACACCTGCGTAGTACAAGTAGATATGGATTGATACATGCCTCAAATGGAGATGTGAAAATGCAGGGATATACAAAATCTGACTAGGTAGGGAGTGTAGTGGATCAAAAGAGTACTTATGGATACTAATTCAGTTTGGGATCTGTGTGATATCATGATTGAGAAGGAAGAAGGTGTTAGTGGCATTCAGTACAACAAAGGCAAAGTATATAGCATCCAATATTGCAAGTTGTGAAGCAATGTGGATTCAAAATTTTCTTACAGGACTTCAGTCGAGACACAATGCAGAAGGGAGTTGTGAAGATCCAGTACACATCGATAGATGAGTAGCATAGGGAAGACATTCTCCCATAATGGTCATGTTGATTTGACCAAGGGAGAATGATACATTCACTCATAGAATTAGCCATGCTAATTTGGCTAGTGGTGAATGGCCCATGCACATTCTTTCTCCTTTTAGTCATGTTGATTTGAATAAGGAGTGGAAAGAATCGAGGTGCAGGATGTTCACTCTTGTTGAGAGGGAGTTTTGTTGTTTCCTATCATGCTGACTAACCCCTCTGGCCATGGGTTCCCCAGATCAGTCTTGTGACTGAGGGGGTAATGCACTGTCAAAACTAATGAAAGAAGAAACATCACATGCATAGTTGTGAGGACTATGGGAGTATATTCATGCTACTGGATGAGACTATAACTATGGATGATGGAATATAGTAGTAGTTGTGTGATACTAGTTAATTGATGGATAGTTATAGAGACATTGACTATGATTATGGTTGATGGCATATTGTAGTAACTATATGTTACTAGATGACTGTTTCATAATCATAGGTATGACTATGGCTGAGGGAATATTGTACTAGCTTTGTGCTATTAATTGATTTCTTCTTAGTCATATGGATACTGACTATGGAGGAGGGAATATTGTAATAGTTGTGTGCTACTAGTTGATTGATGCATAGTCTTTGAGGTGGAAGACTATGATTATGGATGAGGGAATATTGTAGTGGTTGTGTGCCGCTAGTTGATTGTTGCATAATCATAGACATTGTTGTATTGCATGGTGGTTTGATTGCAGGAGAGAGAAATTGTGTATTTGGATAGTATTTTTGTGCTACTTGGCGAGGTTGTGCACCATTGGATAGTAGTTATGTACTACTATGGATCAGCAACGTTGTTTTCTACTAGATGGAATCGTAGTAGATGTGCGCTACTAGATGATTTCCATGGAGACTATCGGCTCACATTGGGAGTAGCTAAGTGATACTTGATTGTAGATATTGTGACAGATGATTCAATCTACCGATGGCATTGTGGCAGTTGTGTGCTACCAACTAATTGGAGAGTAGTCAATGGACTACTAGATGAATATATTTTAAAATATGCCTCCCTAGATAAGAGGGAGTGTTGATGTTTTGGTAGTTGGGGGAGGATCTTTCCCTCCTAGATGAAATTTCTTATATGTGGAGAAGATTCTAGAAGAAAGAGATTCATTCGATAAATATTGAAATACCCTAGAAGAGAAGTTGACCCAGAATACTAAAGTAATAATGAAGAGACACATGTATAGAGAAGATGTCAACCCAATCTAGTGGCTAGTAAGAATATAAGTACAAGACATCTTGCCTCATTTGTTTACTCACTCACACTCTCCCAACTACATAGAATCAAGGCGCACATTTGGAAGAAGTGACACAATAACTATAGCTCCATAGTTTATTCTTCTTCAGTGTTTTGGAATATCTCTCTTGTGTACTACTCCTTGAGGAGGTGGACTGCCTTTGTATGGTGTTGTTGTTTTTTTTGTGGTGGTATTTCTGGTTGAGATAACACTTTTGCTAGGGTTTATCTGATTGGAATTTCTTTGTAAATGGAATCTATCTAATTAAATGTTAGTGTGCTCAGGGGTGGCATATGTGAATGCCTATGGTTGGGTGAAAATGATGTGACATTGTCTATGGTTAAAGGAGAATACCAAAAATTCAACAAGGAGGGTACAAAGATATAAAGAGATAAATTGGAGGAGAGTAGAGGAGAGAGAGAAAGAGGTGGTAGATATAGGAGAGAAAGAGAGGAGAGGTAATGGGAGGGAGGGGGGGAGATAGAGGGAGGAGGGGGGTAGAGATAGAATTTGTGAGTGTGATAGGGGGGGAAGAGAAAGAAAGAGAGGGGGGGTGGACAAGGATGGGGTGGAGAGAGAGATATTGATTGTGAGAGGAAGGGGATAGATAGAGGCATGGGGGTAGAGAGATACAAATAGCTTAATGGGGGATAGAAATTTCGTGTGAGATAATGTGGGAGGAAGAGAGAGGTAGACAAAGAGGGGAGGTAGAGAGAGGTATAAAAAGGATGGAGGTAGAGAGTGAGTGTGTTAAAGTGGGAGGGAGAGATAGGAATACATAAAGGGGGGATATAAAATGTGTGTGTGAGAGTGTGGGATGGAGACAGAGGAAGACATAGAGGGGGAATAGAAAGTGTGTGTGCGAGAGTGTGGGAGGGAGAGAGAGGAATACAAAGAGGGGAGGTAGAGAGTGAGTGTGTTAGAGTGTGGGAGGGAGAGAGAGGAGGACATATAGGGGGGTAGAAATTTTGTGTGGGAGAGAGAGAGATCATGTCATAGTAAGGAAGTAGAGAGAGTGTGTGAGAGTGTGAAAGGGAGAGAGAGGAAAATAAAGATGGGGTTAGAGAGAGAGGTAAATGTAGGAGAGAGGGGTAGATGTAGGAGAGATAGTGGCACAAGGGGGGAGAGAGTGCATGAGAGTGTGAGAGGGGGAGAGATAAATATAAGGAGGAGGGGTAGAGATAGAGAAGGAGGAGGGGGGGGATAGGTAAAGACAAAGAGAAGGGGTAGAGATAGAGAGGGAGGAAGGCGAGAGAGAGAAAGACAAAGAGGAGGGGTAGAAATAGAGTGTGAGAGGGATGAGAGGGATAAATAGAGGGGGGGTAGAGATAGGAATAGTGAGAGGAATCGAAGCATAGAGGGAGACATAGAAGGGGGGTAGAGAAAGAATGAAAGGAATGGGGTGATACAAAGGGAGACAAAGAGGGGGAATATAGAGAGAAAGAGGGGTAGAGAGAGTGAGATTGAGACTAACAATGAGGAGAGAGAGAAAGTGTGTAATAGAGGTGGAAGAGAGAGTGGAGTGAGGGACAAAGGGGAATATCAAGAGAAAGAGTGAGAGAGCGAGGGAGAGTGGAGGAGGGGGGGTATAGAGAGACTGGGTATGAGAGTCTGAGGCATGTCAAGGTAAGGTCTATCTCTAGGTCTTTCCATGCCTCATGATGTCTAAATATTATGATGTCTAGGACTGTGATGGAGAGAGAGGGAGATAGACAAGGGGGGTAGAGAGGGAGAGGGAGAGTGAGATAGAGAGGGGGGGTAGATGTAGGAGAGGGAGGAAAAAGATAGAGAAGGAAGGAAATGATCTTTAGGAGTGTGCATGCATTCCTAGAGCACTTGCGATCTCCTAGAGCACATGTGCATTTGTTTGAATTCAATTTTTTTGGGCAGGATTGACAAGGTGTATGTTGACTTGGTTGGATTGGAATTAGGTTTGGGATGACAAACCTAGTGGTTTGGTCTACAAATTCATAAAAACCTCCATTTTTGTGAATATCCCTCTATATCGTTGTCTTTGAAGTTATTTTTATATAGGCTAATAAATTTAGTTGTTGATAAAATTATAGACATAGATCGATTCGGCTATGTAGATTTCAAATATCTAATATTTTTTTTTTAATTATTTGTTTTTACTATTTTTAATATATAATTGTCTTCACATATATCGAAATCCTAGAATACATACCTCTCTTATTTCTAATATAATTTTTTCTCAGCTTAACCATTTATTAAATGAGTTATATAAGACACTAGAGGATACCGATACCCATGGTAAAAAGAAAAAATATTTTGATCATGTTAAGACCCTTTAAGTCTGCATGAACAAAAGACGTTGTAATTTCAGGCATATGTCGACTTTGATAATTAAAAAGAATAAAAAAATAATATAACAAATTTCTAAAAAATGCATGACACAAGAAAAATGGGTTATCTAGAAGTATACAAGTTTTTGGAACAAAATTCCATCGTTAAGACACTCAACACCTGCACGAACAAAAACATATACCTTATATATTTTATTGGAAAAATAATGTACCACTGTTAGAAAAAATCAAATTTGAATTATTTATTCACAATGTATATGAATAAAAGTTGTATATTTAGAAAGATAATTCAATTTCCTGCATTTCATATTCTTTCACCATATTCAAATTCATTGTAGAAGTACCTTGAATAATCCCTCCAAGTTAACATATTGTTGTTTTTTCTAGGTTTTCATTGCCACTAATGTGTCATGAGAGACCATCATTAGCTAGCTCTCACCCGTTCTCATAAAATCTTATTGCAACATCCCTCAACTCGAAAGGAAATTTATCTCTTCCAACTTATTCCAAAGGTTTTTCCTAGGAACCGTGTCAAAACCTTTTCTAAAGTCAACAAAACAATAAAAAAGATTGGTTTTAGTATTGAGGAACTCCTTTGCAATGATCCTAAAGGTAAAAAGATGGTCTATAGTTGAATTATATATCATAATCCTGAATTTCCTTTTATCTCTTTTACTGTGACTTTCTAGCCAAAGGATAATCTTATTTTCCAAAATAATTCCATAAAGCTTGGCTAAAATTGGGGTAATCATTATGATCCTATAATTAGAGGGAATGTTTCTATCCCCATTTTTAAAATTAATAACAATGAGGATTTCTATCTAGGGTTTAGGGAAGCCTTTCTCTTTACTACTAAGTTGAAGAGATTGTGTATGTGAGGGATGATGATAGGCCCTCGAATTTTAAAATTTTTAACTTGGTAGCCTTAAATGTGCTTAGCTTTCCCATTTGAAAACTACTTAACCTCAAACGCTATGTCATCCAAAGAAAAAACTTCATCCTCCATAGGGACAATATGAATGGTGTCCTTAGCATTAGGGAATTTGTAAATACTTTTAAGGTAGGAATTCCAGTCCCTTAAGGGAATCATATTATTTTCTTTAGTATTGCGGAAAATAATTTGCCTCCAGAACTTCTTAGGATCCAACTTAGATAGTTGTGAAAGTTTCTCTTTCCTTTTATTGATATGGTATATTTGTTTTGCCTCTAGAAGTTCTCAGGATCCAACTTAAATAGTTGTGAAATTTTCTCTTGCCTCTTATTGATAAAGTATATTTTTTTCCTTTTCATTATGGATTTGTACATATTAATCTTATGGATTTTTAAGGACTCATTAGAAGCACCCCTAATGATTTTCCTAGCAATTTTGCATTCTTTATCATACCAAGGGTTGGTCATTCTATTGTTCTTTTTATAGGACACCTAGAAAGAGAATTTGTTAATAGAAGTGGAAAGGGTAGTTGTAAAATTATGATAGAGGTCTTCAATGTTGTCCTTATAAGTTAGGAGTGTAATTCACTATTTAAATCCTTTAATAAAAAATCATCTTTATTTTTTTCAAAGTACAGTTGCCTTTGATTATTAGAATTCTCTTCAATGACACCCATGTGCATGACAAAGTTTAGAGTTAGGGATAAAAGCTATGATGAAACGGGTTCATGGTCATTTAAAAGGTCAAGAATTACTCTTTGGTTGGGATGGGGATATTCGATATCACATAATCTACAATACTACTACCCACCCCACGAATACAAGTCATTTGGTTGAAGTTTGGCCACTTTATTATTCCATTGTAAATATCTTAATACATACTTATTTTTTATTTTATATAT
>ML784602.1:637015-668731 GCA_009831015.1 Picea engelmannii
ATCGTGATGACTTATGAATTGTTAACATCTTCAATGCTAGTTTTTGTTACCTATTTGAATCATTTTTCACTATACTATAACTGGAATAATGTACCATAATATTTTTCACTATTAAAATCATTTCAAGTAATTGAATACTCTAAATGATTTTTCATTGTATTTTCAATAAAATTAATGTACCTTATTGTTTTGCATTAGGTTATTGTTGAAATCAATGAAACTACTTTATTTCTCTAAATGAATTTTCACTATATCACCACTAACATCAATTTTCATTATATTATCTTTTTTTTTGAAGTAAAAAGGATGGGACCTGTTATATTAGCATAAGAAAAATACAATAATTGTTTGTGATGCCAGTTGTCCCGCCTAAACAGGAAACCGAGACAACTGAGCATCCCTTGCCATGTGTTTCCCAACTAACAAAATTAACAGTGTGTCATCCTGCCCGAAGGAAACCAGGACTATCTCTCATGAAGTTTAAACTGTATGCCATGCCCTGGTTATAAGAAAACTAAGAACTAACTGGACCGAAGCCTAATTTGGAACAGAAAAAGAAATTTCTAACCATGAACATCATTGAACCTTTTATCCTGTGCACTTGTCCTCGTCCTTGTGCTGTCGCCACCCTGCTGGAAGCACGTAAGCCTGCACGCACGTTGGGCATTGCTGCTTTGGAAGAGTTCTAGAGTGAGCCACGAAGAGCAGTTTGAGTCTTTGGTCAATTCAAGCGAGGCGAAAGACCTGGTCATCCAACAGACTCCTCATCTCAAAAATGAGAGTGAGGTACCCCGAGTCAGTGAAGAGTGGTTGCTCCTGCTTATGGCTATCGATGGATGCTGGGGGAATGGTCTCTATTGCATCGTGATGTGTATGCACCTGTTGGTTATGGGCTTGTAGCGCTGCCTCCATGGATGAGTCAGGTGGAATCTCCTCTTCTATATAGCAGGTGGTGTAATGCTCCTCTAGGCTGGTGGCTCTGGGGCCAAGTGAAATGCTCACAGGCAGAGGCTTTCTGTCTGAACCAAACTCTGAAGGTGGATTCCAATTATACGACACTATGAACAGAGTGTGCTCAGGGAAGCTCTGCAAATCATCCTCCGCAGTAACTTCTTCCACGTACGCCATTGGAGGCGTTCGTGGTTTCGTGCGCCTTCCTATGGCTGCCATTGCTATCACCTTCTCGAATTTATTTTGTCTCTGGCTTCGAGATTCGGCCGTGTACTAGGTGGCTCCCCTGCGCGGCTTGCCTCTCGCTCTAGTCATGGTGGGGATCCCGTAGATGACCAGGGTTCCTTTCAAATGGGCCGCTTTGCTCCAGAGCTCTAACGGGGCCTCAGAGTACTGTTGTTGTTCCAGTGGAGTGGATGAAATGCCACTGAAATGTTGTTGTTCCAGTGGAGTGGAAGCTACGAAGGGCGAATGTCGCTCTGCTTTGTCGATTTGGGTGAAAAGGAGGATGGCTAGCGTGACCGCCATAGCCATTAAAACCTGCTGCTGAGTGCACTGATGGCCAGTACTGTTCCCTTGCGCGAAGGGGCTCATCGCATGAGTGTGGCTGCGCTGGTCCATGGAATGTTAAAGGCTGAGGGGATGGTGGCCGGTAGATGCATTAATACCGCGTCCTGGTCTGATCCCGCGTGGCTCCATCGCGCAACGTGGCACCCCATCCGGGGGAATTTTCATTATATTATCATTAAAATCAATGCACTTTATTATTTTGCATAAGTTCATCATTGAAACCAATGCAACTACTTGATTATTTTAAACAATTTTTAATTGTATTATCACTAAAATAAACATATCATTTCTTATTTCTTTATATCAAAGCTAAAATCAATGCAACTATTAGTTATATCATTGTGTGTTATCATTTTGCATTATAGCATTGTTTTAATAAATGCAACTATTAGTTATATCATTGTTGAAATCATTGCAACTATGTGACTACTTTACAACATTTTTCATTTTATAATCACTTAAATCAATGTACAAGTTATTATTTTGAAATATATAATAGTTGAAATCAATGCAATTGTTTCTTGTATTATTGTTGAAATCATTGCAACTATGTGACTACTTAAATAATTTTTTATTGTATCATCACTTAAATTAATACATGTTATAATGTTTTATTATATCATTGTTGAAATCAATGAAGGAAACAAAGTAATAGAGGAAGAAGTGAGGAGAAGGGAAGGGAGAATCCATTACCTTTCTCATGGCGGTTCCTTCAAGAAAATAAAATCCTAGCCTCCATGAGAATGAAACCCTAAGGAAGAAAAGGTAAAGGACAATAAGAGAAGAGAAAAAATGAGGAAATAAGAAAACAAAGGGGGAGTAGGGTTCAAGGATTTTTATGAGAGAAAATAAGATATTTTAATTAAAATAACAAAAATATCCTCACACTCACAAGGATTGAGACAAATAGTCTTTTTTTAGCCTTGTGTTTTTAGTAAATTTATTTTTGAAAAATTGCCTTTGATTTTATTAAGTTACAAAGGGTATCTGACACTAAACCTAATACTAAGGTTGGTGTTAAATCTAATATGTGAGTTTGGTTATCTTCTATCAAACAACATTGAGTTTTCATAAAAACTACACATTATTACTAAAAATATAAATAGAAATATAAAAATAAAGTAAAAGAAGCTAATGACATAATGTTATTACGGTGAACGGTAATAATCATCTTTATCATCATGAAAATTAATTTTAAATCATAAAAATCCACTCAAATGTAAACTTTCATTTTTTGAATCCTCCAAATGATATGCAATATACTTAATAAATATAAAATTATTATAAAACTAAAATGATAATATTAAAATTATATCTGATTTATCAGAAGTCAATACTATAATTATATCAAATTTGATATTTAAAAGTGTAAAACTTTTTTTAACAAAGAAATATTAATATATATATATTTTTTAATAATTTTATCATGTAACTAAAAATATTTTGAAATCATACAAATTACACAGTAAGAGAATTTTGAACCATAAAAATTATTTAGTAAGAAACAAAATGTAATTGCTTATTATTCAAACTGATCAACTGAAAATGTTGTGTAGTTTCTAAAATTGAGCATAATATTATCATCATTGCTCGTAAAGAAACCGTGGTTGTTCTTTATCTCACCGATCAATCATTTTTGTTTAAGGATGTAGATCACAGTGTGAGTTGTGTTGTATTGCATTTTCAATTATATGCATCCATTCGTCCTATCCTTAATTCTATGAAGGGGACGTTGATAAGGTGTGATAGATAAATGGAGTTCATTGTAGACATGGTCAATCTAAATATTTTTCATTGATCACAATATTTTAAGAGTCTACCACATATATATCAATTATTTAGAATCCTAATAATCATGTCTATTTTATGAATGTTGTCAATGATATATTTGTGATAAATTGATGTGTGTCATGGTTTCTCCCATAAAGGTTTAGGAAATCCTTCCCAATATTCCACTGGTATTATTTAGAATCCTAATAATCATGTCTATTTTATGAATGTTGTCAATGATATATTTGTGATAAATTGATATGTGTGTCATGGTTTCTCCCATAAAGGTCTAGGAAATCCTTCCCAATATTCCATTGGTATTATTGAATGAATCCATTCTAGATTCCATTGGAAACAAAATTAGGAATTTCTTGGGGAGTGAGACAGGATGGGAATCCAAACATGACAGAAGATGGGCATGGTTACAGATTGAAGTCGACCTCAGAGAATATTTTTTTTTTTGGATGAAATTGAGTTTTTTTTCCATGGATTCGCATCGGTCTAGTGGCTATATTATTGGAGGTTATCCTTTAGGTGTTTTGGGTGTCATGAAGTGGGTCAGCTGATGGCTCAATTCCAAACTCCCCCTTCTCAGTTTCCTCCTTTCAAAAAATCTTAGAAGAAGAAGTCGAAAGAGAGTGCCAAGGCATAAAAAAAATGTGATGAATGGAGAATTTTCATCATGCAGTAGCCCTCGGGTCCAGTCAGGTTCGATTGACAATAAAATTTCTTTGGGGAATCAATCTGTAATAGAATCAGGTAAGTCAACTAGTCATGTGCATAAAACCACGTCTATTTTAAATTTTGAGAAGGCGGTTTCAATGGAAGTGAATGAAAAATCGGTGGATTCTGTTGAGGTTTTTTTTGGTTTTCTTCTCCTTCCCATATCTCTAAGGATGTCTAGGTCAATTCTGAATCAAATATTTTATAATCAAATGATGAATTGTCCACCCTTTTATTTAAAGTGGGAAAACTTCTTAATGCCCTTGTTCCTTTATAGACATGGGAGGCACTCTCTTCGGTCTCTCCCATATCCTCTTTTTCCCCTAAATTTGAAATAAAATTAGATTATAATATATAGAGTAAATAAAGGAAGGAAACCTATCATGTAGGGGTTCTAGCACTAGATAAGGGGATGACACATAAGATAGGGAGAAAATATAATTTCTCTGTATCCCAACGACAACCATTAAAGGAAATTAAAACCAATAAACAATCTACTATATTAAGGGCCCTTGGAGTAGGGAAATCCCTGAGTTGAGGTTCCATATGATTATTTTTTCCCTCAATTCTCATGAGGTAGGGGCACCCCAAAAATACAGGCCATCAAAATATTGGTTGTAGAGTGTAAACATGACATCTTATTAATTCAAAAAACAATGTGTGCAAGAGATAAGGTTGTGGAAGATTTAAGTCAATGGATAAGAGATTGGAATTATGTGATAGTGATGTTATAGGTTTCTCGGGAGGACGCATCACTACTTCGGGTCCCAATTTTAACTAGCTCTTCTATGGTATCTTAATATGAAATTATTTTGGATTTGAAGGACACTACCCTAGGGTTTCCTTTATATTTGTAAGCATATATATACCTTGTGTTGATAAAAATATTTTTTGAGAGTCTTTAAGTGACTCTGGTTATTGGAAACTTGGTCAATACTAAGAGGGGGGTAAATCAATATTAATTAATTATTTAAACTTTTAATATTTTTAAATTATTAACAACAATTGATCAACAACATTAAACTTGAATATAAAATTAATACAATAATACAAGTTACAATAATGATTGGGAGACACCAATATGCTTGTTCAGGGCTTCAACCCTAGGAAGCACCAACTCCTTTGTTTTAGGGAACCAACCCTAGGAAGCACAAACTCCCTTGTTTTAGGGCACCAACCCTAGGGAGCACCAACTCCTTTGTTTAGGGCACCAACCCTAGGAAACACCAACTCCCTTGTTTAAGTCACCAACCCTAGGAAGCACCAACTTCCTGTCTTCAAACTTTAATCAGTAAAGGACATTAGTCCTTCCTTGCTCCACCCTTCCACCCTCATTACATACATATATTCTCTTTACTTCTTTGGACTTTTCTCTTCCCTTTGATATTCAAATGAAACCCACAAAGACACTTTCCTTCCGCCTTGTTTTTATGCTTATATACTTTCCAAAAGGTATAAGTTTGAACCATTGTGTCTTTTAGTAATGAAACATTGCACCCCTTCATTTAATTAACACAAATGGTGATTTCATTAATTGATTTTTGTACACAAAATTAGACATTGATTTCGTATGAATATTTTGGAGTGTTGGAAACAACGTTTACAATTCTATGACATGGGTTTTGTGCATAACCTACCCAATTAGATGATGCATGAGAAGTTTCCCCAAAACATGTGTGAGGTGGTTGGTACAGGTGGTTCTTTAAAAGAAACTTACCCAGATTTTCATTTCGTCATCGGATGCCAGATTAACTTCAGTGCATTTTACCTTTTCATGAATTTCTAAATCCACCTCCACATATCTCCTTTGTTGGTGACTATTTAAATTCAAATTGCAAACATTTTACTTGGTAGTGGATATTAAAATTAGTTCCCTCTTATCTTCTAGTCACTAAAGATTCAACTTGGTCTTCACCCTTTTTTGTATTTGCTTCCTCATTCGACCGACAAACATATTTTTGGTTGACTCAAATAGGAGAAATTTTGACTTGAGTATTTTGATTCTGGTCCATGCAATTTTCTTTAGCCTCTACCTTTAGGTTACTTGTTTCTTGGACCGACTTGACTAATAAGAAAACTAACTTGAGAGATTCGACTTTGGTTGTCCCGACTTGCTTTGGCTGACTTGAATTGCTCGACTCAATTTTGTTTCAACTTTGGCTTTCGGGGTAATTTACTTCACTTATACTCAGCCCAACTTGACTTAGAAGAAGATCGACTTGTGTAATTAGACTTTGGTCATCCCGACTTGGTTTGGTTTCGAATTCGACTTTGGCTTCGATCTTTGGCTTCTTCGATTTCAACTTCTTCTACTTATTCGACTTTGACCTTCGACTTCTTCAACCTCTTCGATTTCAACCGTCGATTTTGACCCCAGATTTCTTTGAATTCGACCTTCAAAATTTTCAACTTATTCAACTTCAACTTCTTGTTGATATGTTTGTACTAGAATTATTGATATCTACTTCATTTTATTGAAACACTCGACTGTGATCCTTTCTCCTTTTATTTAGATAGTCGACTTGACCCACTTGATTTTTTCAACTCGACTTAAGGCTTGACTAGTCGAGACTTTTCTTGTTGATACTTTTATACCAGACTTGTTGACTCTATGACTACACTTATTCCCATACTAATATTGTTTGACATCAATTCCAACACTATAACACCATGTCCAACATTATTATTTGTGACTTGTATGCATCTATATTGGATTCTTCATTTACCCTTTTTATCTGACAATTGATTCACGGTTTCTTTTTGTGCATGGATTTTAATGACACAATCCACCATAAACCATATTTCCATTAGGGTGATTTCATCAATCTCATGCAATATAGGATGACTGCATCAAACTTATATAATATATTATTCAATATTATCTTTCTATTGATATTCAAGTCAACTTCATAACATTATGTTCGTTATTGACAATGCTTGACATTCATGTCATCTTCATAACATTATGTCCAATATTGGTAATGCTTATCAAACCAATCAATCGATGATACTTAACCTATCTATCAAGGTTGACATCAATGAAAACGAAATTGTCAACACTAGTATCCTAAAGGTCACAAATGTAATCATAGGTGGAGACCTTAAATTTAATATGTCCCTAAAATAAGTGCGAGGGAAGCATCCTAGAAAGGATCCATTAGAATTTATTTTACCCATTGGATAACATCTCATAATATGGTGGATCTTGAATCTCCCAAGATTTATTAAACATGGAGAAACAAAAGAAAAGATGAAGATCATGTGGCTAAAGGTTGGATATGTTCTTGGTGTCGGAAGCAATGTTGGAAAACCCATGGATAATCAAATCATTGGTGAGGATTGGGGGTATTTCAGATCATATGCCAATTATTTTGAATATTTCAAAAGTTGGGTTGAAACCCTTATCTCCTTTAAAATTCAATAACCACTAGTTGAAGGAAAGTGAATTTAGAAATATCATTGTAGATGAGTGGGATCACCTCAAATTTCTCCTGGGATGCTCATATATGCAGTAGATGGCTATCAATATGGAAAAATTGAAACAAGTTTCTAGGATTTGGTCGTGAAATTTTAATCGAAAACACCTAGATCTCCTGAGGGGGGTGGAAGGTATACTTGTTTATTCGTTAATAACAAAACCAATGGATTCCCTCTCAAAGTAGGAATATTCATAGCTAGGAAACATATTTAACAAGAAGAATGTATTGTTGGCATTACAAGAATCTAAATGGAGGATTAAAAGTAGGGTGGTTTGGCTTCAAGAAGGAGACAACAACTCAAATTTTTTCCATAACTATGAAAATCATTGTAGAAACCTTAATGTGATAGCTAAAATCCAAAATTTGGAAGGTCACATGGTATCCTTCTTTCCTGATATTACAAATGCTAGGGTTAGATATTTTTCAAAGTTTTTCTCTACTCCCCTGGGTTTTCCTATTAAGGAAATTTTAGATGTGGTCAAATTGTTCCTGAGATCCATTATATAAGAGGTGAATGAGTCCCTTCATGAAAAAATTCCGGAGGGGGAAATTATTTACATGCTAGAAGAATTTAAAAAAAATACGAGTTCAAGTCCTTATGGTCTTTCAGTAGAGTTTTTCCTTGGCTTCTATGATCTATTAAAATAACTTTTACTCAAGGTTGTACAAGAATCTTAGAAATATGGTAAATTCCATGGATCCTTAAATAATACTTTTATGTTGTTGATCCCCAAAGAGAGGAGATTTCTTGATTTGAGTATTTCAGACCCATTTGTATTGTAACCTGATATACAAGTTAATTATAAGATAATATCCAACAAGATCGAACTAATATTAAGTGATATAATTTCTAAGGAACAATTTTGGTTCATGTTTAAAAGACAGATCCACGACATTGTTTCTTTGACCCAAGAATATGTATGCACCATCGAGACCAAAAACATTCCATCCTTTGTTTTAAAAGTGGATTTATCAAAGGCTTATGACAAAGTCAAGTAGACCTTCCTGAGGCTTACCATGCTTCAAATGGCAACAAATATTCCCACTTTCAACTATATTTTGAGTTGTGTTGAATCTGTGTCCTTTGGTGTGTTAATAAATGGATCCCCATCATATTATTTTAGATTTTCCAAGGGGTTTCAATAGGAATTTCCATTATCCTATTTCCTCTTTCTTATCATTTCACAGGTCCTTAGCAAACTCATTGAAAATGATAAAAGGAACCTCCTACTCAAAGGAACTAAAATGACATTAGAGTTCTTCCTAACCCATTTATTATTTGTTGATGATATAATGATTTTTGGTGCAGGTAATATGCAGGGGAGTAAACTTCTAAATTCCATCATTGGTTTGTTTTGCACCACTACAATAATGGAAATAAATATGGACAATTCAATTATATTAACCTGCTCCCTTAAGAATGAGATCATGGAACAATTGGAGGTTTGGTTTCCTTTCAAGAAAAAAATCATTGATAAGGGAAAAAAGTATCTCAGGTTCTATTTAAAACCATGTGGTTACAGGATGGAGAATTGGCTCTTGATTCCAAGAAAAATTTAGGCAAGGATGAAAAATTGGGCTTTCTGAATGCTCTCAAGGGGAGGGAATATAGTGTTAATAAAATGTATCCTTAGTAGCATACCATTTTACTCAGATTCTATTGCCAATATTCCCAAATGCATCCTCTCAAAGATCAACAAAAATTGTTTCCAATTCTTGTGGTCAGGAAAAGAGGAATCTCCAGGCATTCCCTTATCCAAGTGGTCGTGGATTGTAATGGAAAAAAGATATGGTGGTTGTGGATTAAATATTATCCTCTGGTTCAGTAAGTCTCTTGCTACAAAGAATTTATGGATACTTTCTCATGATTGATTACTATGGGGTAGGGTGATGGAGGTAAAATATTTTCTAGGTAAATCAATAGTGGAATGGTTTCATGAACCAGTCAAATCGGTGCTCAATGGCTCTACCGGATAGAAATATATCATGGAAGTATATCCTATTGTTGGGAACTGTATATCATGGAAAATAGGTAATATAAACCATGTTTGAATGGGTTAATATCCATGGGAAGGGGCTTCCAATTCTTTCAAACTATCTAATGGGTTGATCTCAGATCTTCACAATTTAGGAATTTTTTCTGTATGGGACGAATAATTGAAAATCATATATGAGATCGGATGTTGTTTTTGGAAATATCAGGTCGATATGGGGTTGGAACGGGAAAAATATAATGAATGGGATGCTTTTGTAAAGTCACTAAAAACAAATTTTATTTCCTTAATAGAAGAAGAAAATTACACTTTGTCCTAGGTAAAAAAATTCCTTAAATGGGATGTCTACTGTGAAATTGGGATATCTAGTGTTGGGTGAAGGATCCTTTTAGGATAATTTTATTTGGAGGTGGGTAGATGTATGGAAAATAAATTCTCGTTTAAAGGTGATTTGGTATATTCTCTTGCAATGAGTAAAAATATGCTAACATGTGATGTGGGAATTAAGCATGCTTGGATGGGTCTAAGTAGATGTTCTCTCTACAAAATAAAAAAGGAATCAACATCTCACCTATTTTTTTATTTTCAATTCACCTGCAAAGTCTGGACTGAAGTTTGTGCAATGCCAAAATTAAATTTTTAGGCGGTCAACAGCTCTTTGGAAGAGTGGCTCTTCGAATGGAAAAAGTTGTAGAGTACTAAGGTTTTTGGATATGCCTTTGGTTTGGTTGTTTACATAATTTGGTGGACTAGAAACATGTCAATATTTCTGAATCTAGACATTCACGTGGAGTTGGTAGCAATTCTTATCACCAAATTATCGTCTAAGTTTAAAAATAAGTTGAAAAAAATCAAGGAAAGATGCCTCATCATTCCAAAACTAAAAGAAGGAATGCCATGGGGTTTATTTTATGGGGAAATTCAAGGCCACCCATCGTTGTGTGGAGTGGGAGTCATTATTTTTATATCCAATGTGTGCTTCTTCAAAATTCATTATGCAACAACTAAAGGGACAAATATGAAGGTAGAATTCTCTTCCATGTGGAATCTGTTGTATTATGCAAACATGTTAAATTTGAGGAAAGTACATGTCTATGGAGATTCCAAGGTTGTAATCAACCGGGAGAACAAAAAAGTTCGAATTCAAGTGGTGAAGCTTCAACCAATTTTAAATCATATCTGCAACTCCAACTCCATGAATGAATTTGAATGGACCTCATTTTCACACGTTTATATGGAACTAAATGATATTGTTTATGGTTTATCGAAGAATGATCTAGAAATGGATTGTGGCTCCTTCATCGTGCAATAATTTTTTGAGGGTCATTTATGTGATGAAAAATATTTTTCGTTGTAGGGGTCCCTAATACCTTTGGACAGGGGTTTTAAGTGTCTCTTTTTTTATTTCAATTTTATTATGGACAGAACTGATTGTTATTAGATAGTTTGGAATGTAAATCTCATGTATGGGATAGATAAGATATCAATTTTGGAGATAAAAATTTTGTTTCTTGGTATGGAAATGGCAATCCTTGAGAGGATTGTAATATGTATACTCATTATTATATGAATACAAGTTTTTTATTTTCCATATATATATATATATATATTAATGGACTATACATGAATCTTAATTATATAATTATTATTATTATTTTCATATAACATTACACTAGGTGAAAATTGTTAATTTTAGAGCATCTATTAAGTTTCTTTTCAATTTACTAGATAAAAATAGCATAGGTAGGATCATTGAGAGAAACAAAATCACAAGATACACAACACTTATCCTGGGCAACCCTCATGGGGGAGAAAACCCAACAAAAAATTCCTTAATATAGATAGCCAATATAATGCCAAGGTAATAAACCAAAACACTAGAGAATATCCAACACTAAGCAATGTGCCTCTCTCTTCCTTCTTCTCCCAACTACATCTATATCCAAACTTGTGCACTTGTTGAGTGGAATGAGTGAGTGAATGAATGAGGCACTAGCCTCTCTTATTTATATTAGTTTTCAGGCCCTAGGGAGGTGTCTCTTCACTAGGAAAGGCTGACTTCTTCACTTAGTGGTTAAAACCACTTTAATTAGGCTTGGGGATGACTTCTTAATTTGCATGATATAATTAGGGTTTGACCAATCCACAAAAGGGGATTTGGTAATTTACAAATCCCAACATGATAAATCCAAAAAAGGGGGTTGATATAATCAATAACGACTCAATAGTAAATAGAATACTATTTGAAGTTACAATATTTCAACACTCCCCCTTAACAAGAAGGGTATTATACAACATCTTCAGGAGAGAGAGAGAGGGAAACAACATCAATAGCATCAGAAACAGTGACTAGCATATCTATAAATCATCGAAAGTTTTTCTCATCATCATTCACAACATGGAGTTGGAGTAGCATCATCACCATTTGCATTAGCTTGGATTAGTATAACACTAAAACATCATCATTATCAATAACATCAATAACAACAACATTATCATCACATCACAAAGGATGGAGCAACAACATCATCACAACACAAAGGCTGGAGCAGCAAAATCATCACAACACAAAGGATGGAGCAACAACAACATCATCATCATGGGGAAACAAAATGAGGCAGGTGTTACAACATTTTGTGGTACTCTGACAGTCTCTAAGGAGTTGCCCAGGAATCATAAGATTCTGTAGGATATAAAATCCTAGCGGAGATACCACGTAGTACTCTGACATACTATCCTTACCATACCTTCGGGATCTTTCCAGGAATCATAAGATTCAGTAGGATTATAAAAATACTAATGGAGCTACCACTATTGACCATAGCTAGCATATACATGTACAGGTACTCTAACAAACCATCCTTACTGGACCTTCGGGATATGTCGAGGGATGGTTAGTCCCCTAGGATATAAAATCTTAACTGAGCTACCTGTTATTGGTTAGGATACCATAGTATCATCAACATCACTCCCCCTTTCGAGGGAGGTCCTTTCGGACTATACCAAGATTGTCTTGAAAGTGATAAAACTCTACACGAGACAGAGGCTTGGTCATCACATCTGCAACCTGATCATTTGTGCCAACATATTGGATATTTATGGCTCCCCTCTGCACCATATCACGAATGTAGTGATACCTGATTTCTATGTTCTTTGACTTGTCATGGAACACAGGGTTCTCTGTCAACTTTATGAAACTATGTTTATCACATAGAATCATGGTGGATTCCATCTCCAGATCGAATAGACCTGTCAACAACTTCCATAGCGATATGGATTCACAACTAGCAAAACATGCAACAATGTATTCTACTTATGTTGTGTTGAGAGAAATACTAGATTTCTTCCTACTCTGCCATGAAGTCATGGTTGACCCCAGACTGAAAAAAAATCTTGAAGTGTTCTTTTTGTCACAAACACTTCCAGCCCAATCTAAATCGGTATAACCAATCAGTCTAAAGTCATGATCCTCAGTATAACAGATACCAAAGTCCAACGTACCCTTAAGGTATCTCATCACATGCTTTGCATCTACAAGGTGAACATGTTTGGGCTCCACTAGATACTGACTCAAGGTGTTCACAACAAAACATATATATGGCCTGGTGTTTATCATATACATCAACGATCCAATGATTTGTCTGTATAGAATAACATCAATCAATTCTAATGAAGTATTAACCAACAACTTCAAATTTGTTTCCATGGGTGTATTCATGGATTTTCACTCCAACATATCAAACCTCTTCATTATTTCAACTACATACTTCCCTTGCTTAAGGAAGATCTTCTCTGGGCTCTGCCAAACCTCAAGGCCTAAGAAATATTGCATTAGGACTAGGTATTTCATCTCAAATTCTGCATTGATCTTCTTCTTACAATCAATGATGAGATTTTATTCTCCAATTAAGAATAATACATCCACATAAAACAATAATACAAAAAGGCTCATCATTCATAACCTTGAAGTAAAGGTTAGAATCAACTTTACTCTTGGTAAATCCAAATCTCATCAAGAAACTGTCAATCCTTCCATACCAAGCTCTAGGAGCTTGCTTCAATCCATACAGAGCCTTCTTCAACCTGTATACATGAGTCTTTATGTATTCAACTTCAAACCCTTGTGGTTGTTATATATACACTTCTTCTTCAATGACACCATTTAATAAAGTTGTTTTCATGTCCATTTGGTGTAAATTCCACTTCATCTTAGCTGCAAGGGATATATTGGTTCTGATAGAAGTGTATCTTGCTACAAGAGAAAACATCTCTCCATAATCAGTTCCCTCCTTTTGAGAAAAACCATGAGCTACAAACATTTATTTATATTTCTCAATACTCGCATCAACAACATTTTTTATCTTGTATATCAATTTGGAAGATGCCGCATCTTTTCTCTTCGGTCTGGGAACTATTTCCCATACATCATTATTTATAATGGATTGGTATTCTTATTTCATGGAATCTCCCCATTCTTTGTTTTGAATGGATTCTTAAAAGAAAGTAGGATCCTTCTCTATTAGATCACACATCAAATCCATATAACTGGAGAATGGCTTAGTTTTCTTAACTTGTCTCATGGTTCCTTCGAGGGAACCATGCTTCTCTCCATCTTGAATAAGTTCCCTTGCCCAAGATGGATTTCTCTTGTGAGATATTGTCATCTTGGGAGGTTCTTGAGATTCTACCATATCATTATCTTCATGAATCTCCTCATCAGAGGAAACTATGGCTTATCTTATTGGTTCTACAACTCTGGGAGCCATAGGTTCTTCTTCATATACTTCTTCAAGATGGAATCTCCTTGATTTCATGAGTGTTGCATCTTCATCAAAGGTTACATCTCTACTGATTTCAATATGATGGTAACGTGAAATGTAAACTCTGAAGGCCTTAGATACCTCACATTATCCCAAAAATATTCCCTTCTTTCCTCAAGGGTCTAGCTTGGTTCTCTTTTCTTTTGGAATGTGTACAAAAACTGCTAAGCCAAATATTTTGAGATGGATTAATTATGGCTTCTTTCCAGAGAAAATTTCTTTAGGGGTTTTGAACCAAAGTGCACTATGGGATAATATGTTTTGTACATACACTGTTTTTCTTGTTGATTTTTCCCATAAGTGCATTTGAATATCTTGATCATGGATCATAATATTCACTGCTTCCATTATAGTTCTATTCTTTCTTTCTGCTACACCATTTTTTTTTGGATTGTAGGGAGTGGCGATCTCCCTCTGAATCTCAAAATCTCTGCAAAATATTACAAACTATTTTGAGGTGTATTCTCCTCCATTATCTGGCATGAGTATCTTAATTTTTCTTTCAGCAAGATTCTTTATCAAGGATTTGAATTCCTTGAATTTCCAAAACACTTCATCTTTTGATTCAAGAAGTAAACCCAAGTCTTGCGAGAATAGTCATCAATAAATGATACTTAGTATACATACCCACTAAAAGAGGTGGATGGCATTCGACCACATATATATGAGTGGATGAGCTCTAAGACTTCTTCTGGCTTACTATCAATCTTTGGGAAAGGATTCTTGATGTTCTTTCCTTGTGCACATCCCTTGCACACACCTTCATGATCAACCTTGAAGTATGGTATACCTCTGACTGCCTTTATCACATATGGTAAGGCCTTTTAATTGATGTGAGCTAGTATTCTATGCCAAAGTTCACATGGATTATCAGTGGAGTGAATCAAGGCTACATCTGAGTGACCTTTTAATTTATATAGGCCACCTTCTTCTATTCCGATAAAAAATGCATGTTCAATGGTTTTTCCTTTAGGCCACATGAGGACTTCACCATGTATAAATGCAAACCAGAAGCCTTTCTTATCTAAGTCTGAGATAGAAATCAAGTTATTCTTCAAACCTACTACAGATAGTACATCATTCATCTTCATCGGGGTCCCTGAATCAAGTTTATAATTGGACTCTCCTACTCCTTTGATAGGGTACTAGTAATCATCTCCAAGTGTAACTTTTTGGGAATTTTTTTTTTATTTAAGCCTAAAGAGAATATCTCTCTAACCTGTCATGTGCTTAGAAGCACCACTATCTATGAGCCACGTATCCCCACCAGGTGACACTGATCCTGAGAGGGTAGATATTAAGACATAGTCTTCAATCTTTTCTTTAATAATCTTCATGGGTGGCTCTTCATCTTCAACTCTATGGGCATGGTGCCTTTTGTTCCTCTTGTATTCTTCTCTTCTATATGGACAATTCTTAGAAATATGTCTCATCTTGTCACAGTGGTAACATTGGTAGGATGAGAAATCATTTTCTCTTCTTTGACCTTTCTGAAACTTCTGGAATCTCCCTGGAGCGTGGGATTCTTTATCGATGAATTTATTTGGGGAGTGAGATTCCTTATGTGGGTGGGTATACTTCTTTAAGTGATGCCTTCTCTTTCCTCCTTTAGTATGAGTATCTATAGCTTGATCATCATCCCTTAATAGTATTGCTTCTCGGCTAGCTACTCTTGCTTCTTCTTGAACACATTCTTCCCAAAGAATATCAAATTGTAGTTTTTCCTTTCTGGAACAAATGGTTTGGATGAATGCATCCCAAGGTATTGTGAGACCATCAAGAGATGCCATTATGAGTTCAAATTCATATAAGGTATCTTTAATTTCATCTATTTATTCCTTGAATTGAGAGATTCTAGAGAAATATTCATGAATTGTTTCTTCTTTCTGCATATTTGTATTCTTGAGTTGAGTTCTCAAGTTCATATTTCAGTTAATGTTTCTTCCTTCATACAATCTAGTTAGGGAATCAAACATTTATTTTGGGGTATCTATAGGTTTCAGAAAAACTATTAAGTTTCTTTTCAATTTACTAGATAACAATAGCATAGGTAGGATCACTAATAGAAACACAATCACAAGATACACAACATTTGTAAATTGAGAAACCCTCAAGAGGGAGAAAACCCAACAAAAAATTTCTTAATATAGATATCCAATACAATGTCAAGACATTAAACCAAAACACTAGAGAATATCCAACACGAAGCAATGCACCTCTCTCTTCCTTCATCTCCCAATTGCAGCCATCTCCAAACGTGTGCACTTGTTGAGTGGAATGCGTGAGTGAATTAATGAGGCATTAGCCTCTCTTATTTATATTAGTTCTCAGGTGCTAGGGATGTGTCTCTTCACTGGGAAAGGCTGACTTCTTCACTTAGTGGTTAAACCACTTTAATTAGGCCTTGGGACGACTTCTTAATTTGCATGATATAATTAGGGTTTGACCAATCCATAAGGATTTGGTCATTTACAAATATCGACATGATCAATCCACAAAATGGGATTGATCTAATCAATAATGACTCAATAATAAATAGAATAATCTTTGCAGTTACAATATTTCAATAAAAATATCCTCCATACTTGGCTACAAATCACCTGTCAGTGCAATAATCCTACTGCATGTATAACATGTGGAGTTATCTAATTATTATTTTTATATGTAGAAATGGAATAATGATTATCATTTATATATAATATATGGAGTCCTCGATACCTTCCTAGAGTTGGTTTCAGTTACAATAGTAAATGCTTTGACTAGTATAATTCATTAAATTATGAGTAGACTCATTATGTTACAAACCAGAAGTACCAACACAAAACAAATAATTGCATTGATTTCAACAATGATATGAGGTTTTTATAGGTTTTTTTTAAAAGATAAATTTGTTGGATTTGAAGAAATGAAGGAGGAATATATAGTCAATCCCTATTTCTATCAAATTATTCAGGTTTTCAAGTCTCAACAATATAAGATATGATGGTAAAGGTTCCCATAACAAATATTTTTTAATTAATGGATTTCTATTCAAAAATCTCTAAGTATGAATTACTCTAAGTATGAATTTTTCTAAGTATTAGAAAAATGTATTCAAATGACTTGGGATGTCACTTTAGTTAGGACAAGACTTACATCTTGGTAAATTAAATGGAGAAATATATCAATTTTTTTTTTCATATAGAATTTGTCTAGTTTCTAAGGATGGAGATCAAAACATGGGCTTATATAAACCCTTACTATTCCTTAAAGGACCGTGGATGAATATATTTCTATGGACATTTTCTTTGGCTTGTCTCAAACCTAAAGAGGAAATGATTCTATATTAATTTTGGTGGACTAATCCTTCAAAATGCCTCACTTTATTATATATAAGAAAACTGATGATGTAAGTAATTATTGATTTTTTTAAAGACTCTTTTTTTACATGGGAAATCCAAAACAATCACAAGTAATTGAAAAAAAAAACTTGTTAGTCAGCTCTAGTCTTATAGAGAATACTATGGAAAAATATTGATAGATAATTACAATATAGATGAGTATATCACCCCATAAGAGATGGAAAACGAAATTTAGTGAACATAAGTTTGGGAAATAATTTTACTTTAGAGCATAGTTGCGAAAATCCAAGGCATTGGGACTTGGTTTTAGCACTAGCTGATATTTCTTTCAATTTTAACATTAATATGTTTACAAGAAATTCTTTATTTCATTTTTTTTTTCGAGGACAATCTAAAAGTAATAGTGAATCTAATATATTTTCATGAAGGAAAAATAGTTATTTAGGTAACATAGGATTTTGTGAAGCATTTGAATGTAATGAAACAAGAAATTAGACATAAAATAAAAATCACAAATGAGAGGTATAGGAGAAGCACATATTTACAATGAAGAGAAAAGGTGTACTAGGATGGTGAACAAGTCATGATTTAACTTAAAAAAGAGAGATTCCAAGCACTATTTATCATAAATTGAAGAAGATAAAGAAAATTGATCTGAGAAGATAAATGGAAATTCCTATTTGGTAGATCTACCTAAAGAATTAAAGATCAGTTTCATTTTCAATATTGCAAATATATATTGTCATCAAGATAGTAATAAATAAGTGTAAGGGAAAGTGTTTGAAGAATGAACCAAACAATTACCACATAAAATGGAGACCGCAACTAGAAAGTGGTGGAAATGAAGGTTACCACTACGAGGTAAAAGAGTTATAAAGTGTATTTACTAAAAGGGCAAGGAATGCTAGACTCCAATAACTCTTGGATGACTGAATAAATCTTGGATGACTGAAGAGGAACTCATAAGATTTAATGAACTAGATTCATTTGGATCTGGAGGTTAATAATTTTAAAGGAAGGAGAAGATGAAGCACTATAGTTACATGAATGTGGAAATCTTCAACCATGACTTTAGGATTTTGTTAAATATTTAGTTATACTTTAGCCAATTGTTTTGATAGTTATAATTCATTCACAAATTAGGGAATTTGTGTTCTTATATAAATAGATTGTAACTTTTCCCATGGGTAGGGAAGCACAATTTTTTTTTATTAGGTAGAAGTTTGTAAGGGTCAAATGAGAACACCCTAGAAAATATTATTTGTGATAGTTTATATATATGTTACATATATTAACATATATGTTAATATATATATGTGTGTGTGTGTGTGTTTAATATATATAATATATATGTTAAACATATATTAACATATAACCCTGATGGAGTGACATCTCTTCAAATAAGGAAAGGTGGCGCACAAGCATATAAGGTAGTTATTACCCTTAGTTGTCTCCCATACCCCCACATCATCTCAATGATGGGCCTTAACACTACACTTATGGTAGTGTGTTGCGATATCTCTATGAATTTAATGGCAATGCATTAAAACCATCTCTAGAGTATTAAAGAGGGTACTCGTCCTTGGTCTAAGGTGACTTCGATAGTCATGGCGCCCCCCACTAGTATTCAATCAACTGCTATGAAGGTTAGAGCTCCTGGGCATTCTGTCATTTACCATTTTCAATTATCTCTTTGGTTCTCTTTGTCTCCTATGTTTTCCTATTGTGGACCTTCTCCCATCGCCTCCTGGCCACTGCTGGTCACCTCTCTTAGCCTCCTTTTCACCAACATGACTCCTCTAGCATGGTTTTTACTACTCCATGCTCGATGTTTTCCTTCAATCATGCCCAGAGAGTGCGACAAACCCAAAAGGGGACCACTGTATTACAATTTTATCACAAGGCACGACCACCCTGACCCTTCATAGCCTTTCCCCTCGACCAACTCCCCTGGAAGAGGCCAAATTTGGATTGAGACCCCCACACCCTCCCCTCAGGCCCATAAATTTCCTCCACCCCTTTATGAAAATATGTACGATACAAGAAGCTTCCTAGTGGAAGAATAAATTCCTCCTCTTGGGTTGCAGCCCTTGGAATCCCCTCTCGAGCCTAGAATTATCACTAGATGCCCAACCCGGCCTATGGAGTAAGGAATCTTCCTGGTGGAGGAAGAAATTCCCCCCAGCTAGCTTGCAGAGTGGATCGCCAGGAACTCTAGCCCTCGATGGGATAGGGAAGGAACTCCATCGGAGGATTTTGATATGGATCCAACTCTTCTTGAGGAAGCAAAGGGGATAATTGAGCATTCTATGCCCAATCCTCATCGCTTTTTCGATGACCATCTACAACTAATATTTGATATGGGGCGAAGTCTGAAGGATCAAACTCAGAGTCGATGCACTCGAATTCGACGCATGGACCTCATGTTCGATGCCTTGTTAGACGTTTCGAAGAAGACTTGTTGTATGACCTAGATGACCTAGGTGATACAACGAGATGCCCTGTATAAGTTTATATATTTAGAGATACCTCCCCATAGTAGTCAAAGAGTTTGTATCAAACTCTATTTCATATCCATGCCTACAACTAAGAGATAATCTAAATCCTATTTGAGTATAGACAAAACTTTGTTTTAGATCCGTAATTGCAATTGAAAGTGTCTACATCAGAATCATTGCATATCCCAAGCACTTTAACTCACATGCAAACGGTTTCATCATTCTTCCTTTAATTCGATTAATCATTAAGAATGATTTATTTTTACTCATCGTGCCACACAAGGCTTCATAATTGTCATCTGTGAACTTGGCTAGACAAGTGGGCCACTCTGCACAAGTCTATTAACAATCATTCATTCTCCCATTTTTACAACGAATTTTGAAAATATGGTATGTCCATGATCTTTTGAACTAAATTTAATCACTACATGACAATCATGATCCTTTTTAATGTTATCACAACAATGTGAAACTCCAAATTATCTACTATAATGAACTTAAATATGTATGTTAGAAATATTAACTCTTATGTGTGGTTTTTGAGTTTACTCTTAGATCATGGATTTATTATACATTTGTGTAAAAATGGTCTAGTGAAAAATATATTGAAGTAAAATTTAACAAAATTATTGAATTTAACTAATTCAATAAGAGAGTGAGGTTATTTATTTAAAATTTACTTTTAACAAGAGAAAAGTGAGTGTGGATATACAAAACAATTATTAAATCAAGATGCCAAAAACATAAGTGAAAACACCAAGTATGTGCATAAATATAGGGAAACATAAAAGTAAAAGCATTTGGTCATATGTATCATAATTTCAACACCAAGTATGTGCATAAATCTAAATAAACATACAAGTAAAAACATTTGGTCGTATGTATCATAATTTCTTGTTTATTAACATATCTCTACATGTCATTTCTAGGTGATATAAAATTCATTCCTCAAAAGTTTGCATAGTATCATGTGTTGTAGTTGGAAAAAAAATATAGATACATGTTTTGTCTCCCATAATTATTCTTTGATTAGAGGTTGTTTGACCATAATGGAACCATAATATTTTCTATTGGTAGTGTATAGTGTATAGAATTCACTTGGATACATTTTGTATAAATATTATATTCGTAGAGCATAGGGAACTTTCTTGGTTGGGTACCTATGTGTCCTGGTAAAAGGAGGTATGTTCATAGGATGGATATTATTTCAAATTTTATAGTCTGGTTGGTGTTAGTCTCTACTAGATTATAATAGGTTCCCTGTAAATCTATCCAATATCAGTGTTCATTTGAAAGGTATGATTATCTCCTATCCATTTTGTTGTTTGAGATGATTATCCTATAAGTGAGCCTTAATGGGTGAGCATGGACACCTAGATTTAGATATGGAAGTGAATTAGTTGGGTGAATATTCATTGGTTGGTTATTGTGTTGTTTAAATATGCAATGAATCCAAAATTTTCTCTCAAGAGAAGACAAGTGTTGATGGTTGTTAATTTTGAGTTCGAATAATGATATTGGAATAGGGAGGAAAATGACATTTTCATGGATGTAACTAGTAGTACGGTACTGTTAGGAATAGGATGAGAAATAAATAATAAAAAAAGAGATAAAAATGAATGTAGAAATAAAACACATGAGAACACAATACAAGATAGACACCAATATACGTGGTTCACCCTATATGGTCTACGACCATGGAGAAATGGCCATTCCTTCATTTATTCCATCTAGCAAAATGAAGCGATAACACCTACAACACATCCACTACAACCTTCTATTCTCTCTCTCACAATATCCTCTCTCAAACAAACTGCAATATCTCACCTTACACAACCACAATACAATGCCCTCTTTAAAAAAGGGTTTCCTTCTAGGGAGAAAAAAAGTACCAACATAAACTCTACCATCATATCTATGACATAATAATGAATAATCTATATTGAATACGTAATTACAATATAATATATAGGATCCCAAATTGCCCAAAATACTTAATCCTATGACCTGGATTAGAATACAACCTTAATTCCTTAACCAGAATAAGAAAACCATGTGCAAAAAACACCAAAAGCATATGAAAAAAACTATCCAAGTTTGTTTTCTCGGGGGATTTCCCCCCCTTGTGACCCCCTTTCCATTCCCAACATAATGTAACAACATGTGGGGGTGATAACAAAAATAATATAACACAAACAACCCACCAATGACTGGGATCCAAATGCAACTAAAACAAAACCTATGAATGAGGATGATAATCAAACTCCACAACCAATAATATCACACTTGGAAACTAATCACATCAACTCCACCACCTTTGGAATTGGAAATTTTCTCATATTCATCATCATGCTTGAAAGACAACTGAAACTGTGCAAGAACTCAATTTCTCCCTGGTTACTATCTTCGTTAACATGACTCTAGGATTCTTGCTAGTGTGTATATTTTCCATATTCAACTATCCCTCATCCAAAACTAATCATATGAAATGGTGCCTGACATGTTTATCTTTAGTCCTAGAATGTAAGGATGAGTTGTTTGCAAGATAAATGGCACTGTGGTTTTCACTGTACAACCTACTATTCTCCTATTTATTTCCCAATTCCTCCATAAACCTATGTAACCAAATTATTTCTTTTATAGAATATGTAGAAGCGACATAATATAATTTAACTATTGAAAGTGAAACTACATTTTTTTATTTTGAGATCCAACTTATTGGTATTCCACCTATAGTAAAAATGTACCTTATGGCGCTCCTCCCTCTATCTATAACACCTTCCATATCTAAATCAACATATCCCTATAGAATAGTGTTTCAATCTCCAAAACATAATTCTTAAGTATTAATACCTCTCAAATACCTGAGAATCCACTTCACCACCTTCCAACGCTCTTTACCTATATTATTCATATACCTACTCACAACTCCCATTGCATGTACAATATCTAGTCATGTGCACACCATCACGTACATCAAGTTGCCAATTTTCAATGAGTATGGAACATTGGACATGTAGTATATATCCTCCTTTGTCTTTAGACACATCTCCTTAGACAATTTGAAATGGCTATCCAAAGGTGTACTAATTAGATTTTCATATTGCATTTTAAATATTTCCAACACCTTTTATATGTACTCACCCCAAGACCATGTTCATATTCAATATTTCCTCTCTCTTTTTAATCTCATACCAAGGATTTTATTTGCAACACCCAAATCCTTCACCAAAAATGAATTAGATAAATTTATTTTGAGCACATTGATATCCTACATGTCATGTCCCTTCTTATTTGTTGGTAAACATCCCAAACATTTCATGGAAATGATTTCCCAAGGTCGAGTGGGTACATGTAATGGATGTTAAAGACCTTTATTACTATTGTTGGGCTTGTTGGTACAACAAAGTATTCATCCTATAATATAATGTACTACATCTTCTTTCATTCTAGGTAAGTACACATACCTTTGTAAGTTAGTAAATTTCTCCCCAATACCAAAATGTCCTGCAATTTTAGAGGTGTGAGCCTCTTGTATAAGCTACAATATTTCACCTTTTGAAACATAGAGCTTGTCTAGATTTTAGAGTAATCCATTTCAGAGATGATAGTAATCCTAACTATCACCTTCTTGTACTTTAATTTTTCAATATAGATATTTAAACACCCTATAAACCTCCCCATCTTATGTGTTTGCCTCTTTGTACGTGTTATCACACTAAGTCGCCTTGGGTCTCTTAGTTTGTTTTTGTTAAAAAGAAAAATTAAAAAAAAGGCCTTAGATTCTTATTTTCTCTTTGAAATAAATTTATCATCCATTAAATGTTATTTAGGACCCCTTAGGATGGCTAAACCTTTGAGCCATAGCTCATGTGTTGATCCACATTTCAATTTTTGGTCCTTAAACCCTTATGCATTCATGGTCTATTCTTTAAGTCCCCTCTCATGACTCATCCCTAGGTTGATACCTTCCATGACTAGGCTGATGTGACACACCTCTCTCATCACTCATGACCTCACATGCATACTCATCATCCCCACTCACATGTCCAATCATTTTTTGATTTGGAGAATGTTGCCCACTCAACAAGCATTTTCGTAGCACCTGTCACGATTATCATGCACCCACTCCAAGTCATGATTGCCATGACTGATACCTTAACCCTTGTTTTCAGTGCTTGAAGTCAGTTGAAATGCTTAGATCTTGCATTTATGATCCTTGGTAACAGTTTCTAAATTTGAAAAGTTCTGCAGTGATGTGCTGCGTAAGTTTTCCAGCTCAGATCAGGTGATTGCATGTCCACTAAATCTAATGTTGTGAGAGATTTCAGGGCCGAAGTTTCCTCAATATCATCCTAAGTTCATGCTGAGGAGATCAACAGTTGGTGACTTCACAGGTATCCTATGCAACCTCCTTCGCATATTAATTTTCATTGGAGATTTGTGCTCGGGTTTTGGTTTGCTAAGCTTGTAGGGTAGTATGGGAGCCATATTTGCATTGTTGTAACATCTTCACTCATATCCATAGTCTAATTATTGTGGTTAATCATAGCCTTTGAATGTCACGGGCCTTAAATAGCCTATCCTTTGTGTATGCCTTGTGCTACGCAGAGGCGCTGCTCAAACCTCTCTAATTATCCTTTGCTTCTTTTCATCTTGTACGAAGAGTCATTTCAGAATTACTTCCCCATAGTCTACACTCAGAAAACCTGTATAAGCCTGAAAGTCCATTTCTCATAGGCAAGTTCATTTTCTAAGCACTGCTAATTTGCAGGGACATCTTTGTGCATTTGAGACTTAAATTGAAATTTTCTAGTCAATAGCATCCCTTACATCCTCTTAAGAACCCTCTTTCTGAGTCATGGAGACCCCTCAGTGGAAGAAAGCACACAAAGATGGCAAGATAGTTCGAATAGAACCTGTGGACATGCACATTTTTGACACAGAACCCATGGCAAGGGAAATGTTTCGAAGAGTAGGAAGCCTCTCTTTCTGCCAGAACATGCAGAGATGCCACTCAGAAGTAGAAAAACAATTTGCACTAACTTTTGATGGCAAGAAAACCAGAGTTGGAGATCTGGAATTTGAGGTGACTGAAGCCTCCATCTCAGCTGCAACAGGGATTCCCATTTCAGGAGAAAGTTGGTTCAAGGCCATGGTATTGAGCTCACCTTTCGTTAACGATCGTTTCAAGCCTGAATACCAATCCAATGATTTATCTAAGAATGTGACCAGGAATCCGTTGATTGACTAGTTTGACAGAATATTGAAAATCATATAGAGATATTTTAGTTGTGAAGGGAGATTTAACACCCTGTATAATTACCACATAAGGTTGTTATTGAATTTTACTAGTAAGGCTCAGATGAATATTCCATATTAGCTGATGAGAAGTATAGGTAAAATGGTAGATAGGGTGTAAGCCAAATCCAAGGATGTGGAATCTAGTCTTTTCCACTCTGGACTTATCAGGATGCTTATCTCCAAAGAGTTCAGAAAGAAAGAGATCTCCTGGGAGAATTTTTTGGTCTCTTCTCAGTTCAAGCTAGACCCAACACCTACCCCCCAATCATAGATTGCAGGCTCTTCATAACCTACTAGTACTAAAATAGGGATCAACAAGAAGAGAAAGGGCAGAGCCCCTATTTTAGAGATCAATAACCAGGTCAGGGAAGCTGAGGAGGAAGTTTGTCCTTCCCCACACAGAGATTTATCACCACCACATACACCAGGGTTAGACGAAGTTCCATATTCTACCAAGGTGACATCAAGAAAAGGGAAGAAGATTCTCTTTCCCTCTCCTCCTCCAACAGTTGAATTCAAACGTAAAAGACCTTTCACTAGGTCATCAATTCCTAAGGGGGATTTCAAAGGACACCCTTTACCATAAACCCCTATACATAAGAAGAAATGGAAAGGCATTGAAAATGATGTAGAAGAGAAACAAGAAACCCCTGTACATAAAATCAAGGTTAAAGGTACCAAAATACCTTTGGAGAGGGAAGATGAAACCCCTGTGAAGGATTGTAAAAAACCAAGAAGAATAAAGAACAGGTTGTTGTGCAGGAGAAGAAGCATAAAGGAAAAGGTTTTGAGAAGACTGATGAAAAATGCAAGGAAAATCCTGTACATATGGAAGAAAAGGATGAGAAGAAGCCTTTTGAGACTACACATGTCCCCAACCCCCTTGGTAGCTAGACCTACAAAAGACTTATTAAGTAGCTTAGGGATGCAAGGAGAGAAATAGCTCGTCTCAAAGAAGAATACAAGGTCCACTTGGCTCATATGAATGAGATCATGACTAGATACAACCATACCCTGGACTTGGAAAGGTTCGTAGTGAGAAAGGCTCTACCTCTTCGTAAACAAGTGAAGAATCTTTACAGACAGGACAAGAAGCTAAAGGCAGAACTGAAGCATTTCCAAGATGAAGTAACCCAAAAGAATTTGCAGATGTTCGTTGAGGCTACCATTGAAGATGAAAAACTAGTAGCTAAGGAGAGCACAACTATATTGAAGAAGCCTACTAGTGCTAAGAAGAAGAAGTCTATTGATTTAGTTGAAGACAATCTTTCCACCAGAAAGAGTGTGAGGCTAAGTGTTAAAATGACAAAGTAGCTGGTAGTGGTAAAGCCCATTTTTTAGAGTTGTTCCTTCTTGGGAAGGTTAACTGATATGCACATATTAATTTTTTCCACCTATACAAGCTTCTAGAGGTTTAGCTATATGAATTTTGGAATTTTTTTCTAAGTGCTATATTCACTCAGTGGTAAAAGCACCAAAGTAAATTAATTTGTCATCATGGAAGGACACAAACATATCTACACACATTTAGGAGTCAAAGACGCTGCATTTTGGCATAGCTACCCAAAACCTTATGCAAATGCATCATAGGTGGCGTTGCGTAATATTTTACAGAACGCAGAATTGTCATACAGGCGCTACCCACAAGCGTTGTGTAATATCTTCCAAAGAGCAGGTCTACAAACAGGCGCTACTCAATTTTTCAACAGAGGACAAATGTAGCCACAGATATGTAGCACATGGGCGCTACCCACAAGAACTACCTTCTCTCCTTGTTCCATTTAGGGGGCGCTACACAGAATTGCTACCCAAGGGGGTAGCTAGCAAACACCAGGGCTCTAGGAAGACTAAGCCAACAGTTTTGGATAAGTTAATAATGGAATAAATGACAGAAGTAGAAGTTGGTGTGCAGAGGACCATTACAAGCTCCAAAGGGACACATGGAAAAACAGGAGCTGAGCAGCAAAAGAGGATCAAATTATTTAGAAGCATGATTGGGTTTAGTCACCAACACTTCCCTATTTTATAGCATATGTTGTTGTCTTAGTTGTTAGAATAAATAAATGTTCTGAGATTTTTAAGGAAAAGAGGCTAGCTCGTACCTCCATTTGTTGCCTCCCTTTCTTTTTATAAATAGATAGATGAATTTATTTAATAGGTTCATATGGTAGAGAAAGGATCCCAGGAAACTGTAATATTTTTGATAAAGTGACTGTGATCTAGTATGTACCGTACTTAAGAATTTTTTACTTATAGAAATCAACTCCTATTTCGGACTATTTGCTTTTAATGCTAAATGTTCATATTTGAATGCTTCATATGAATGTCTGTGGTAATGATATGATGGATGTTTGATCATTTTATTGTCATGGTGTTTATTTAGCTTCTTAGTTTCTAATTTCAAGAAGATCTTCTTTTAAGAAATTTTCTTCATTTGGGCTTTGTGGACCTGATGTTTGCAGTAGCTCTTATATTCCTCTCATTCAACTCTTATTTCTGTCCACATTTACTTCAAAACTACTGGTTGAAATTAGTCAAGACCTTATTTGTTGTTACATGTTAGCCTTGTTTCCGAGTGAGGATATTATCATTTCGAGTTTTTCCATTCAACCTTTCAAATAACACTCATACTTTCACATATCATCTGATGGGTACTGGGCTTACCTTCCTTGTAATCAGAAGGTGACTCCTAGTGCTAACATTTTTGGTGCCATTTCTGGGGAACGATTTGAAGACTTTTCCCTGGGATAGAACGACAATGCTTACTAGCTCTCAAGGTGCATTGGAACTTAGTATTTTGAAGATTTCATCTTGCACCAGGCAACTCCATTGATTAAACTATGGTGCCTAAAAGTAGACATACAAGATCAAATCCACAGTTACCTTTGGTTCCACCTGAGGTTGACCTAGAGAAGATAATCAAGAAGGGAAAAGCTTCTAAAAAAGGTTTTTCTACTGCTATTACAAGTGCTTCTGGTTAGTTGCTTGATTCCACTCTTGGTACTCCAACTTTTTTATCAAGTAAGCCTCCTTTATCTTCTGCTGAAGTATCTAAAAAGATAGATTTTGAAGAGTTTCCTGTTGAATAATCTACCTTTGAAACTGAATTGAAAGAAGAAAATATTGATATATTCTCCTCCCCTGATATTGAGAAGTGTTTTAGTCCTGATAGGTTTGAATATTTCCCTACGTTAGGTTTTGCTACACCTCTCTCTGTTAAAACTTTAGCTGCCAAAGAAGTAGGAACTTCATCTCCTTCTCAGACATTACCATCCTCTTCCAAGACTCCACCTGCTATTGTGAAGACTGAAATCTCCCCTTTATCATTTTCTCCTTCTCCTAATCTACACATAGCCAAATCTCCTTCTCCTGCTTGTTCACCTAGAATCCAAAATCAAATGGCATTTGTTAACCCCCCTGCAAATAGGATGGATGCCATAGTGGCTGCAAGATATGTTCATCTATTCTTGCCTCAACCAATGAATTCTCTCCCCCCTAGAGATTATTTGAAATGCATGCCCAAGTTTACTAGAGAAGAAGATATAAAAGTTGAGGAACATCTTGTTTCTTTATATAGCTATGCAGATAACCAAAATATTGAAAATGAAGATGTTTGGATGAGGGTTTTCGTCCAAGTCCTTTTTGGTGAAGCTAGAAAATGGTTTAGGGGTCTGGCCCCTGGATCCATCATGGGTATTGAGGCATTAGATGAAGCCTTATTGAGGCACTGGGGTGACAAAAAGGATTTTTTGTATTATGTCACTGAATTTGGATCTTTGAAAAGGAAATAAGGAAAGTTTGTCTCTGACTTTTCTAAAATGTTTAACAAGATGTACAAGAAGATCCTTGATGAGATAAAACCCACTGAAACCATGGAAAAAATCACTTATGCAAGTTCTTTTGACTCCGAGTTCTACCTTCTATTGAGAGAGAGAAGGTCACCTTCCTTAGTTCAGATGCAATATGTTGCCTTAGAGGTATAGTCCAACATAATTTCTTTAGATAAGCTCAGGGGAAAATCTGACAGAGATAGGAGGAAAAACAGAGTTGAATCTTCCACTTCTGACTCTCCTGTTGTTCATTCACAGGTAAATGAGTTTACCAAATTAGTAAAGTCCCTTTCTACTGAGATCAAGAAGTTAAAATTAGAAGGAAGAAAGCCATATAGAAATGCTCAGAACACTGAAAATAGAGGTAATTTCAGGAGACCGAACAATGCTCCCCAAATCCTTCCTATAGATCCCAGAAACAGAGAGAGAGATGATCAGAGGATTCAAGCTCCTTTTCAGAATAATCTGGTTGTTGATGAAGAAGAAGAGAAGGTAGAGGTTGATCCTGAGATCCACTGTTTAGGTTATTCATCCCAATCCCCACACTTGACTCAATCCTCTTATGAGCAATCTTTAATGGATATTCAAATCAATGAGTTAAGAAAGGGAGAAAAGATGAAGGAAAATGCTAGTAGATATAATCTCAGATCTAAGAAGAATGAAGAACAAAGTGCTTCCCCTAATCAGCCTGTTCAGAAAGAAGATTCTTCCAAGACTGTGACAATGAACAGCAAGGAAAAAGATTCTCAAAACCCACAACTCCTGATCAGAAATCCTCCTCCTGAAACCAAGGAAATTTTGAAGCCTTCCCCCTCCTTCAGTTTTGAGAATGAGATCCAGAAAATTAAGATCCCTGTACCATTTTTGGAATTGATAAAAAATGAAGAATTTAAAAAATATCTGAGCAAAATGTTACAGCCCGATGTCTCTCCTAATTCCACTGATTCAATAAATCTACAAGATGAAAAACCAGCTATGATTTTAGGCCCTTTGATAGAAGATAGAGATGACTAATCTCCTCCCTTCTATACTTCTCTCAATATTCATGACAAGGTGTTGCATAATTGTCTTTTGGATTCAGGGGCCTCCCATAATCTTCAAAACCTGTTATGGATGAACTTGGACTAGAAATCACCAAAACCTATCATGAATTACATTCTTTCGACTCTAGGAAAGTAAAATGTCTAGGGGTCATTAAGGATATGGTTGTGACTCTATTTCAGTTACCCATGAAAAGTATACTTATGGATGTTGTGGTGGTTGATGTTCCTCCCAAGTTTGGCATGCTCTTGTCAAGGTATTGCATAAAAATACTTGGAGGAACCTTGTATATGGATCTCTCATATGAAACTATCCCGGTATTTGGTGGGGAGCATAGAAGAATTTACAGAGAAAACCAACTAGCTTACATTATTAGTGATGAAGAAAACCATTCTAATCATCATGTTTTTTCTCTTGATACCGATTTGGGGTCTAGCATTTTGCAGATCATTGATGCTCTTGAAACTCCTCTTGAAATACAAAAAAAGTATCTTACCTTGTCTGAAGAACCTCCTCTAAACAATTTTGTTTGGAAGATGTTCTTTGATGGAGCCTCTTCTAAAGAAGGTGTCGGTGTTGGAGTGCTCTTTCTCTCACCAACTCAGGAAACCATATCTTTTTCATACAAGCTAGAATTTGAAACTACCAACAATGTGGCAGAGTATGAAGCTCTTGTTTTGGGCTTGAGAGCTGCAAAGGATATGGGGATTGTTGGGGTCCTATAATTATAGGTGAATCGATTCTTCGACTGTTGATTTTGCGTTTTCCCTCCTTATGACGAAGTCCTGGCTCAGGTGATTCTGTTTCCTCCCTCCATTCTTGTCGCTCATTTCCCCATCACACTGCTGTATCCTTCATCCATGCTGCGCCCTCACTCCCTTGTCCTGTTGCCCAATTGAGTACGCATCTCCCACCACCTTCACCTGTCCATGGATAAACAAGACTTAGGATGACAAAAATAACAATAAAATTAGTTAGATTAAATAAGTAATGTTAGTATAGTTAGAATAGGTTTAATTAGTTAATAAAGAAATAGCTAATAATTAATTAATTATTAATTAGTTAATTATTACTTAAGCTAAAAATCTAAGTTAACAAATATAGTTAGTTTAATAAGCTAGATTAACTAATAATATGTGAGGTTAATTAATAATAAATTAACCATTAATTATTTAATTAATTAATGATTAATAATAATAGTTAACTTAGGGTTTGTTTAATTAAAATTAAAAACATTTAAAAAACAATTTAAAACAAACAAAAATTAAATAAATTAAAAATAATAAAAAGTAAATAAAATTAAAAACATTTAAAAAACAATTTAAAACAAACAAAAATTAAATAAATTAAAAATAATAAAAAGTAAATAAAATTAAAAACATTTAAAAAACATAT
>ML784602.1:674079-694526 GCA_009831015.1 Picea engelmannii
CCCATCCCCCTACGTCAAGTCCACTCACCCACCCCTCCCTACGTCATATCCCACTATCCCCTCCACACTCCCGCCTACACCTAACTCCTACACACATTCATACATCCCGCCCCTCCATTATAACCAAACTTTCAAATCCACGCACTATATTTTTTCCGGACCCCCCCTCACCTTCCGAATTTTAACGAGAGGGGGGGGGGTCCGGAATTGAAATAACCATCGAGCCAATCTGAACGACCCAGAAATGAACACCAAAATCAATGGCCCAGATTAAATTCTGGACCCCCCTGGGCATTCTACATTTAACGAGGGGGGGGAGGGGGGTCCGGAATATCGCTTACCATGTAAAAAACCACTTTCCCCAATTTTTGCCAATATTTGTCTGTGTTACCATGTCTTCTTCCGGAGGAGATTCTGAGCAAAAGGAGAAGGATTTTGAAAATCCGAGAGAGGTTTTTGCTCAGCACGGGATGAAGAACAAAAAACTCTCTCATTTTTTTCAACGGAGTTACGAACAGGGAGAATCGAAGGCATCTTCGAGGCCTATTTTTCCAGATTTTCAATTTTCCTTTTCAGTCCCGATCTTGCAGGAGCTGTTACGGCCAGCTGGGGATGAATTTGGCGAAACCGAAGGAGGTTTTCGTCCATCACATGCCCATATACAATAAAATCCTTCAGTTTCCTCCCAAGTGTCATTATTGAAGAGAAAGTCACGTCTGATCGGACCCCTTTTTCGCAGAAAAACGGTCCATTTTTCATGGCAGAAAACTCCGAATTTTGTGGGAGTGGTGGCTATTTTTGGCCGAGGCGGTTAAACTGACTTCCAAAACTAATTGGGATGGTCTATCCTATTTATCCAGATGATTTTAATGTAAAATGGTTCGACCTGTGAGGTTCCTGGACTGGACTGTGGGTTATGCATGACCAGAAGACCTCTTCTTCTTTGTAATTTTGAGATAAGCAATCTGCAATGAGCATGTTTTCTTTCACAGGATTCTTGTGTGGGTGTATTGGTGGTGTTTTCCTTTGTTAAATTGTTTTCCTGTTATCTTTCAATTTGTTTTCAGTTCTTATTATCAGAAGGAATGTCATAGAGGAAGAATTTATCAGCAGATACTCTGCCTCTCAGCTTGTGATAATCTTTATGTTATTCATCTAAAGAGCCCAGCTTAGGAATTCTTAGTTGCTCCCTTGCCTGGATTTTTCCTCCACTTTTCTTCCTCAAGTCAACATCATTAAAACTCAATTCGATCCAAAACGTTCACTACCTTTCCCTGTGTAAAAGAACTTTGTCCAGAGCTGAGAGTGAATCTCCTTATTTAAAGTGCAGACCCCATTTGCCCAATGGCCCTCCTTGCTGTTCCAAATCAATCATTTAAAAAACCCAACCCATGTTCTTCATAACTAGCCTAATACCTCTTCAAACAAAGGTATATCAGATAGAGAGATCCCTCCTTGAGTCTTGGAGGGCTAGATCCAAGACTCGAAGTGGTTTTGATGTTGCCTCTGTGACTGCCTCACAACCTTGGGAAAATTACAGAGTGCTAACAGGGATTAAAAAATTGTCAGTATTTGGAGATGTTGAATTGATAGTCCATCAGACCAAAAATCTTTGCCAAACTAAGCACCCTAGGCTTAGATCTTATAGAAATGAAGTATGGGACCTAGTGGAGAATTTTTTCTCTGAGTATGACATATCTTTTATTCCACGAGAAGAGAATTATGTGGTTGATTCTTTGGCTATATCAGCAAGCAATTTCAGGATACCCATACCACCAAAACTCAAGTATTATGTAGAAGTCAAATACAGGGTTTCTATACCAGAAAATGTCAAATATTGGAAGGTGTTTGAAGATGATTTAGAACTTAAAAAATTTCTTGAGTCTGTTGATGAATTTTCTTCATTACACATTGATCAGGATCTTGATTATGAAATTACTCCATATGCTGATGTTTTTCTTAACAGAATTGATAATCATCATATCGTGCATCTACCTAGCAACCATATTCCAAAAGGACTAGTTCCTCTGGAAACATTATTTGATGAAAATGATGTGGCAGTAAAAGGAAAAGTGTCTACTGACGATGCTATTATAATTGAGTGAAATTTGGGAATAGAGAAGGATCCCAAATATGTCAAGTTGTCAAGCAACCTATCAAGAGAGCAGAGGGATGAATATGTCAAATTGTTGAAGGAGTTTGCTGATGTATTTACATGGACTTATGAAGATCTCTAAACTTATGACACAAACATTATAGAGCACAAGATTCCATTAAAATAAGAGACTAAGCCCTTCATGCAAAATTTGAGGCAAATCAATCCTATGTTACTGCCTGTCATGGAGAAGGAGGTAAAAAAGATTTTAGATGCAAAAATTATTGTTCCTTTGAGATATTCTGAATGGGTGGCTAATTTGGTCCCCGTGAGGAAAAAGAATGGAGAAATCAGACTCTACGTCGATTTACGAAATCTGAACAGAAGCTCTAAAAAGGATAATTACCCTTTGCCCAAGATGGAGCATATATTACAGAGAGTGATAGGTGCAACCTAGATGTCTATGGTTGATGGTTTTTCTGGCTACAACTAGATTTCTATTTTTCCAGAAGATAGAGAGAAGACGACTTTTACCACTCCTTGGGGTACATTCATGTACGCCAAGATGCCCTTTGGTTTAATGAACATGGGGGTGACCTTTCAGCTAGCTATGGACATAGCATTTATTGGAGAGAAGGATAAGTTTTTTGTTATCTACTTAGATGACATAACTGTGTTCTCTCAATCTGATGAAGAGAACTGTGATCATTTAAGAAAGGTTTTCTTAAAATGAAGAAAATTTGGCCTCTCTTTGAATCCGAAAAAGACATTGTTTGCCATGAAAGAAGGAAAATTATTGGGGCATATCGTGTCAGTTGAAGGAGTGAGGATTGATTCCAGCAGGGTTGAAGCTATACTAAACTTAGCACTACATATATCTAAAAAGGATGTTCAATCTTTTCTAGGAAAGGTTAATTTCTAGAAATGGTTTGTGTCAAATTTTCTTGAGTTGCTTAAGTATATCATAGTCATGTTGAGGAAAGATAATGAAATCAAGTGGATTGTTGAAGCTCATGGTTCTTTTGAAAAAATAAAGAAAGCTTTGATGGAAGCCCTGGTCCTAGTCAGCACAGACTACTCCAAGGACTTTCTTATTTTTTCTTTTACCTCTTTTGATACAATAGCAATAGTTTTGTTGCAGAAGAACTATGAAGGCTTAGAGCAGCCCATTACCTTTTTCATCCGGGCTTTGAGAGATGCAGAATTAAAATATGAAATTAAGGATAAGAAATCTTATGCACTGGTTAAAGCTCTTAAGTCCTTCAGAGTTTATGTTCTGCATTCAAGATTTATTTCTTATGTTCCATCGGCTGTTGTAAAAGAAATTCTTATTCAGTCTGATATTGATGGAAAACGTAGCAAATGGATTTCTAAGATCCTTGAATTTGATTTAGAAATCAGGCCTACCAAATTGGTCAAGGGCCAGGGTTTATCCAAGATGTTGGATGAATCAAATTGCTCAGCATTGGGAGTAAATTTCATTAGCTCATGCTCAGAAAAGAAACAGACTGAATTAAAGAACAGAGTTCATTAAGCAAACCCTGCATTGGCAAATTGCAATTGGTACAAGGAAATTATATTTTTCTTGTAGAATCTACAACCTCCAAGTGGTATGGAAAAGAACAAGGGGAGAGAATTAAAACTCAAATCGATAAAGTATTGCTTGGTTGATCAAATTTTGTATTGGAAGGAACCATTGGGAGTGTTGTTGAGATGCCTAGACCCGTGAGAGGCCCAAAGGATTATGTCTGATTTTCATGATAGTTTGTGTGGGCGGCATAATTTTTGAAGGACTACTGCCTACAAGATTCTCAGGGCTGGGTATTTTTGTCCTAGTCTATTCATATATGTTTGTGCTAAGATCATAGCATGTGTTAAATGTCATAAATTATCTGGAAATCAACAACTTAAGTCTTTGCCATTAAATCCCGTAGCAGTTTCAGTACCTTTTCAACAATGGGGCCTAGATTTTATCGATTAAATTCATCCTGCTTCCAATGGCCAAAATAGATAGATCTTGACTGCCACAGATTACTTCACTAAGTGGATAGAGGCTATCCCTACCAGGAATGCTTCCTACAAGGTGATCATTGGTTTCCTTGAAGACATTATACGGAGGTTTGGTTGTCTAAATAGAATTTTCACTGACAATGCTGCATCTTTCAAGGCTGGGTCATTGATTCAGTTCTGTGAACAATATGGGATCACATTGATTCATTCTACCCCTTATTACCCGTAGGGAAATGGGCTTGCAGAATACTCAAACAAAAGCCTTATAAAGATCGTTAAGAAGCTATTGGAGGATAACAAAAAGGCATGGGATTCAATGCTCAAGTTTTATTTATGGGATGACAGAGTGACAACAAAGAGGGCCTTGGGCCTTTCTCCTTTCCAGTTGGTGTATGGGGTTGAGGTCGTTTTCCCCTCTCAACTCGCCTTGCCTGTGGAAAAATTCTTCCAAGATTATCAAGGGGAGCCGGATGATATGACCAAGAGGATTCAACAGTTGGTTGAAGTGCAACAAACCTGAGAGTAGCTCATAGATAAATCATATGATCGTCAACTGAAGATCAAGCAAACATTCGACAAGAAGTGGAAAAAGAGGATTTCCAATTGGGCGATCTAGAGCTCAAGTAGGATGCACGGAGGTAGGATAAAGGCAAGCACGGTAAATTTGAAGCTTTATGGATCGCTCCTTTCAAAATATTTGAGGTATTCCCTAATAACACTTTCAAGTTGCAGAATATGGAGAATGAAGAGGTTTTTGGTGGCCATGTAAATGGGCATTTCCTGAAAAAATACTTTGCTTGAACCTGGAGTGGCTCTTTACATCATTGTAAATATCATTTTCTTTTGTTTTTGTGTTCCAATAACTGACCCCATAGCCCTAGGATAAGGCACTGAATCTACTCATTCTTGGCAGACCGCAGGGGGAATGCCATCCCTTGTGGAGCCAATGTTATCACACTAAGTCGCCTTGGGTCTCTTAGTTTGTTTTTGTTAAAAAGAAAAAAAAAGAAAAAAGCCTTAGATTCTTATTTTCTCTTTGAAATAAATTTCTCATCCATTAAATATTATTTAGGACCCCTTAGGATAACTAAACCTTTGAGTCATAGCTCATGTGTTGATCCACATTTCAATTTTTGGTCCTTAAACCCTTATGAGCTCATGGTCTATTCTTTATGTCCCCTCTCATGATTCATCCCTAGGTTGATACCTCCCATGACCAAGCTGATGTGACACACCTCTCTCATCACTCATGACCTCACATGCATACCTCATCATCCCCACTCACTTATCTAATCATTTTTTGATTTGGAGAATGCTGCCCACTTAGCAGACATTTTCGTAGTGCCTGTCACAATTATCATGCACCCACTCCAAGTCATGATTGCCACGAATGATACCTTAACCCTTTTTTTTAGTGCCTGAAGTCTGTTTAAATGCTTAGATATTGCATTTATGATCCTTGGTAATAGTTTCTAAATTTGAAAAGTTCAACAATGATGTGTTGTGTAAGTTTGCCAGTTCAGATCAGACTATTACATGTCCACTAAATCCGATGCTGTGAGAGATTTCAGGGCTGAAGTTTCCTAAATTTCATCCTAAGTTCATGCTGAGGAGATCAACAATTGTCAATTTCATAAGTATCTTGTGCAACCTCCTTCGCATATTAATTTTCATAGGAGATTTGTTCTCGTGTTTCAGTTTTCTAAGCTTGCAGGGTAGTATGGGAGCCATATTTTGATTCATGTAAACCTGTTCGCTCGTATTCATAGTCTGAATATTGTGGTTAGTCATAGCCTTTGAAAGTCACAGGCCTGAAATAGTCTATCCTATGTGTATTTGTTGCGCTACGTAGAGGCGCTGCTCATACCTCTCTGATTATCCTTTGCTTCTTTTCATCCTATACAAAGAGTCATTTCAGAATTACTTCCTCATAGTCTACACTCTAAAAACTTGTATAAGCTTGAAATTCCATTTCTCATAGTCCAGTTCATTTTCTAAGCACTGGTAATTTGGAGGGCCATCCTTGTGCATTTCAGACTTAAATTGAAGTTTTATGGTCAATAGCATCCCTTACAACCTCTTAAGAACCCTCTTTCTGAGTCATGGAAACCCCTCAGTCAAAGAAATCACACAAAGGTGGCAAGATAGTTCGAATAGAACCTGTGGACATGTTCCTTTTTGACACAGAACCCATGGCAAGGAAAATGTTTCGAAGAGTAGGATGCCTCTCTTTCTTCCAGAACATGCAAAGAGGCCACTTAGAAGTAGGAAAACAATTTGCACTAAATTTTGATGGCAAGAAAACCAGAGTTGGAGACTTGGAATTTGAGGTTATTGAAGCCTCCATATCATCTGCAACAGGGATTCCCATTTCAGGAGAAAGTTGGGTCAAGGCCATGGTATTGAGTTCACCTTTCGTTAAATATTTTTTCAAGCCTAAATACCAAGCCAATGATTTATCTAAGAATGTGCCAAGGAATTAGTTGATTGACCAGTTTGACAAAATGTTAAAAATCATACAGAGATATTTTAGTTGTGAAGGGAGATTTAACACCCTGTATCATTACCACATAAGGTTGTTGTTTCATTTTACTGGTAAGGTTCAAATGAATATTCCATATCACCTACTGATAAGTATAGGTAAAATGGAAGATAGGGTGCAATCCAAATCCAAGGATGTGGACTCTAGTCTTTTCCACTCTGTACTTATCAGGATGCTTGTCTCCAAAGAGTTGGGAAAGAAAGAGATCTCCTGGGAGAATTTTTTGGTCTCTTCTCACTTCAAACTGAACCCAAAACCTACCCCCCAATCACAGATTGCGGGCTCTTCATCACCTACCAGTACTAAAATAGGGATTAGAAAGAAGAGAAAGGGAAGAGCCCCATGTTTAAGAGATCAATAAGAAGGTCAGGGAAACTGAGGAGGAAGTTTGTCCTTCCCCACAAAGAGATTTCTCACCAGCACCTCCACTAGGGTTAGAAGAAGTTCCATATTCTACCAAGGTGACATCAAAAAAAGGGAAGAAGCTTCTCTTTCCCTCTCCTCCTCCAACAGTTGAAATCAAAGGTAAAATACCTTTCACTAGGTCATTAATTCCTAAGGGGGATTTCAAAGGACACCCTTTACCATAAACCACTATACATAAGAAGAAAGGGAAAGGCATTGAAAAAACTGTAAAAGAGAAACAAGAAACCCTTGCACAGAAAATCAAGGGTAAAGGTACCAAAAGACCTTTGGAGAGGGAAGATGAAACCCCTGCGAAGAATTGTAAAAAACCTATGAAGAATAAAGAACAATTTTTTGAGCAAGAGAAGAAGCATAAAGGAAAAGGTTTTGAGAAGACTAATTAAAAATGTAAGGAAACTCTTATACATATGGCAGAAAAGGATGAGAAGAAGCCTGTTGAGACTGCACATGTCCCCAACCCCCTTGGTAGCCAGACCTACAAAATACTTATTAAGAAGCTTAGGGATGCAAGGAGAGAAATAGCTCATCTCAAAGAAGAAGACAAGGTCCACTTGGCTCAGATGAATGAGCTCATGACTAGCTACAACCATACCCTGGACTTGGAAAGGTTCACAATGAGAAAGGCTTTGCCTCTTCGTCAACAACTGAAGAATCTTTACAGACAAAATAGGGGTTTCCAGGCTTAGAACAGGAAGCTAAAGGCAGAACTGAATCATTTCCAAGATGAAGTAACCCAAAATAATTTACAAGTGTTGGTTGAGGCTGCCATTGAAGATGACAAACCAGTAGCTAAGGAGAGTACAACTATACTGAAGAATCCTACCAGTGCTAAGAAGAAGAAGTCTAGTGAGTTAGTTGAAGACACTCTTTCCACCAGAAAGAGTGTGAGGCTAAGCGTTAAAATGACAAAGTAGCTGGTAGTGGTAAACCCCATTTTTTAGAGTTGTTCATTCTTGGGAAGGTTAACTGATATGTACATATTAATTTTTTCCACCTATACAGGCCTCTAGGGGTTTAGCTATATGAATTTTGGAATTTTTTGCTAAGTGATAGCTTCACTCAATGGTAAAAGCACCTAAGTAAATTGATTTGTCATCATGGAAGGACACAAATAGATCTACACACGTTTAGGAGTCAAAGACGCTGAATTTTGTCATAGCTAACCAAACCCTTATGTAGACGTAGCATAGGTGGCACTGCGTAAAGGCACTGCATAATATTTTACATAATACAGAATTGTCATATAAGTGCTACCCACAAGCATTGCGTAATATCTTACAGAGAGCAGGTTTACACACAGGTGCTACTCAGTTTTGCAATAGAGGACAAATGTAGCCGCAGATATGCAGCACAGGGGCACTACCCACAGGTGCTAACTTCTCTCCTTGTTCCATTTTAGGGGGCGCTACATAGAATTGCTACCCAAGGGAGTAGCCAACAAACACCATGGATCTAGGAAGACTAAAACAATAGTTTTGGATAAGTTAATAATGGAATAAATGACAGAAGAAGCAGTTGGCGTGCAAAGGACCATTACAAGCTCCAAAGGGACACATGGAAAAACATTATCTAAGGAGTAAAAGATGATCAAATCAGTTAGAAGCATGATTGGGTTTAGTCACCAACACTTCCCTATTTGATAGCATAGGTTGTTATCTTAGTTGTTATAATAAATAAATGTTATGAGATTTTTAAGGAAAAGAGGCCCTCTAGTACCTCCATATGTTGCTTCCCTTTCTTTTTATAAATAGATAGATGAATTGCTTTAATAGGTTCAAATGGTAGAGCAAGGCTCCCAAGAAACTGTAATATTTTTGATAAAGTGACTGTGATCTAGTATGTACTAGACTTAAGACTTTTTGATTAATAGAAATCAGCTCCTATTTTAGACTATTTGCTTCTAATGCTAAATGTTCATATTTGAATGCTTCATATGAATGACTGTGGTAATGATATGATGGATGTTTGATCATTTAATTGTCATGGTGTTTATTTAGCTCCTTAGTTTCTAATTTCAAGAAGATCTTGTTTTAAGAAACTTTCTTCCTTTGGGCTTTGTGGACCTAATGTTGGCAGTAGCTCTTATATTCCTCTCATTCAAGTCTTCTTTCTATATACATTTACTCCCAAACTACTGGTTAAAATTAGTCAAGACCTTATTTGTTGTTACATGTTAGCCCTGTTTCTGAGTGAGGATATTATCATTTCAATTTTTTCCATTAGACCTTTCAAAAAACACTCATACTTTCACATATCATCTGATGGGTATTGGACTTACCTTCCTTCCAATCAGGTGACTCCTAGTGTTATCAGTATGCATCATGGTTAAAAGGATCCATGTGCATAAGAGTTCCCAAGGCTATAATATTCTATATGAGTGTCCTTGAAAGCATGTATTCCAACTTGTTAGTGATTGCCTTCTTATACTTGATGACTAGATGAAATATTTGCAAAAAATGCATCCACTTTTAATCTCTGGTTTGTTGAAGCTTACTCTAAGCCTACAAATACTACAATGGTTATTGATTTGTGTGGAAAATGGTTTCCTTTCCATTCATATAGTGATTCCACTTCTTAACATATTGAACCAAGGCATATATTTCCTTATCATATTTAGGTTAGTTTAAGACTTCCCCATGAAACATTTTAGAATGATAGCATATTGGCTTCCCTCCTTGCATCACACCTAGTCCCATAGCATACCCATTTTCATATGTCTCCACTTCAAATGGACTTTGCAATGTAGGCAATGTGGGAAATGGTGTTTGACCAAGATTTCATTTTAGCTCATTGAAATCTATTTTCTTTGTTCTTTAACCACTATAAACTCTTACCTCTTGTTCTTATGGCATGTAGTGGTGCAAGTTCCACTGCAAAGTATATTATGAAATTTCGTAGTTACTACGCCACCAAAACAAATCTCATATATCCAGTGGAATTAGTATGATATGGACATTTTATGATGGCCTCCATCTTTGTGAGATCTATATTGGTCTCCTCTCCACTGACCATATACCCCAAATATGCTAATGACTACTGAGAAAACTTACATTTATTGAGGTTATCATGTGAGTGGTGATTTTTCAAAGTCTATAACACCTACATGAGATGTGAGATGTACTTCTCCTATGTAGAGATATAAATCAATATATCATATAAATATATTATAAATGAATCTAAATATGGGCGTAATACATCATTCATCATCCTAATAAATATAGCCGGTGCATTACATAAACCAAATGGAATGACTAGTCATTCATATAAACCTTGCCTTGTCTTGAATAAAATATTCAAGGTGTCTTCTTATTTGACACATACCTGGTGGTATCCAAATTTCAGATCCATCTTGATGAAGTACTTGGCATGCTACAACTAGTCTAACAAATAATCAAAACTAGGTAGAGGGTATTGATTCTTGAGTGTAATCTTGTTTGAAGCTCTGAAGTTGATACACATCTATCAAGTCCCATCCTTCTTGGTTATGATTATGATAGGTGACCCATAAGGTGAGATTCTTGGTCAAATTTCTTCCTACTCTAGAAACAACTACAATTTTTTATTCACTTTATCTACCTCCAGAACAAACTATCTATATAACCCAATATTAGGTAATGGGGAGTTAGGAAACAACTGTATCTCATGCTTTCCTTCTCACTTAGGTGATATCCCTTTAGGCTCCTAGAAAAATCCTATGTATGCTTATAGAAAATCCTACAACTATTGTTTTTTCTTCTTGTAACATCCCTCTAAAGATTCATTTACCTTTACTGATTCATCAATTGGATGCTTCTCTCTTAAGAAAAGAAATACATATTTCTTACTAGAACTAATCAAAATTTTGGCTAGGTTGTCACTTACTAGTGATATCTTCAATTTACCTTTGTTTGCATTGATGATGTAGTATTTCCCATCCTTAATCAGGAGGTATTGGATATCTCTCTACATGAAGAGTGAAACCATCATGTACATGTAGGGGATTCCAAACACTACAACACACATGTCTAGGGGAACTACGTATATCTCATCTTCATCCATAAAATTGGCACTTACAACAAATTTTGATCTTACATTGTTTTTTTACCTTGATTTTTGCAGCCTTGTTCACCCACCCCAGTAGATATGGGATTGGATGATCATGAAAATCCAGCCCAAGCTTGTTGACTAGATCAAATTCTATGAGATTGGCCTACAAACCAGAATTGAAAAAAGCATATAACTTGGTATTATTGATCGATATTTTGATATGGAACATTTTTGTCATCTTCTTCTCTTCCTTATGATGGAGGATACTCAGATTCACCTCCTTCTAACTGAAGTTGTTTTGATCGAACACCTTAAAAATATATAAAAAGTCAATAATTACAATCCACTTCGAGGGGGGAACCTCCTTTTACAATATATCCAATTCATAATACAATAGTATATGAGATAATATGATCCTAATACTATGTCTCCTTGGTATATATAGAGAGACAAAGAGTACAATTATAATGAAAGGGTGTGATGAAGGGGTTCAGATCCTACTTACAAATATAACACAAGATATTTTATAATTCAATAAGGGGCTTAATAAGGGGTTTTATGCATAATAAGATCTTTGTATGGAGTTTTGTATAGGGATTAACATGCCCCTCCCATTCAAACAATTGTTGTCATGAACACTTGACAATCATGGGTTTGTATTCATTAATAAAACATCTTCCCATGTCGCATATTCCACAAGTATGTCTTCCACATGATGAGGTACTCACTAATTGCTTGATTTTGTAGCTTTTTAATCCTTATTTAAAGGATTTTTTCTAGTTCTAGTATGATTATCCCTTATCCATTCATCTATGATACAACATTTTGCACTACGTTCTTGTCATTGGTTATCTTCTTTAAGAAAGAAACATGGAATATTGGATGTACACTTACTTGGCATGGATTAATAGCATGGTCATGATATCGAACATGTGGAAGGTCCTAAGGAATCTCTCCAAATACCTTGGAATGATTGTTGATAACTTTTTGGAGATCCATTGAAGTAGAGGATATATATTTTTGAGAATATATTAAGATCAATCGTGCAATTTCACCATGGTGTCCCTTTTTGAGTAATTTTTCCATGTTGTTAGAGCTTATCACTTTAGAGGGTTTTCCTTGGATACCTCTAAGCTCAATTTACTTTCCTTCTAAGGGAAATCTCATGAAAATATATTGAAAATTAAGGGCCATTGTTCCCATTGATGGTAATCATTGGACCCCTAATATGACATCAACACCACCCATTTGGATGTAAATAATGTGACTATCCAATAAATATTCCTCATAATTGAGATTAATACTATGAGGCTTCCTAGAAAAATTTATGGTACCTCCATCTGCAATCATTACTTGGAACTCTAGTGCTAGATATACAAATCAATTGGGATCTTTTTCTAATTTTCAATTGACGAGGTTATGGGTACTACCAGAATCAATCAACAATGTTACCTTTGTATTTTTTATATATCCTTCTATATTTAGGGTTTGAGGGGTACTGTTGTTGAGAAATGCATGACAATATATCCTTGGAGTAGTCTCTTCTAGCTCTAGATCTTGTGATGGTTCCAATTCTTGATCTTCTTCCTCTTCATTGTCTATGTGGAATACGTTATTCTCACAACATTTATTCCCCTTACTGTACTTGTTGTAACAATTGAAACATAGTCCCTTTTCTCTTCTTTCATCCATTTGTTGAGGTGTCAACCTTGTCAGTTTCGGTACGATTGTATTATGAACCCAAATCCAATGATAGACTTGTGTGTAGCCTTATTCTTGGATTTAATATGAGAGCACATTGCATATATTCCATAATGTTTGTAGGATGTTTTAAGAAAATATCATGTTTAATTTTATTTTTTAATCCACCAATGTAATCTTGCAACAATTATTTAGCACTTTTGTCATCCACCCTTCTGACCAATACATGAAATTCTGAATTATAATCTTCAATATCACCTAAGTGATTGATTCTTGTAAATTTAATGAAGTAGTCATGTTTCCAAACTTTACCACATTGTGCTTCTAAGTCTCTTGTAAATAGACCCCAAGTATAATGATAAAACAGGGGATTCCTTTTAATTACACATTGATACCATTGATATGGTTTTATCTCAAAGTTCAAAGTTGTTATGTGAATAATTTTATTATCATCCATAATATTATGTAGTTCAAAATATTGCTCTATTTGGTTCACCAAGGTAAGGACATCAATTCCATCAAACTTCTTTAATTCAATCCTAGGAGAGTTGAATTTAGGACCCCCACCATAATTAAATCCACTATTGGAGTTAAATCCACTTGAAAATTAATTATTATTAGTAGGTTGTTCAACCACAATACTACCTTTATTTTCATGGGTTCCTTTCATTTTGATATCTCCTTTAGGGATTCTCTCATCTAGAGCCTAAAAGAACTTGGAAGACATGGAATTTTGTATTTCCTTCATCGAATTTTACAATTCCTTCAAGGAATTTTGTATTTATTTTCATCCATATTCTTCTCCATATATTCCCTAATTTTAGAGATCATCTTGTCCATCTGGTTATAAAATTTTTGGATTTCATCTTGAGTCATGGTTGAGATCTTTGGAGGTTTAGTGGGTTAAGTAATTTTTGGAGTAGCCTTTGGAGCCATGTGAAAAAATACTAATGCTCTTATTTTTTCTCTTTATCACTAGTTTTGAAACACTCAAAATATACCTTCTAATAAAAGGATATTTCAATTGTAAGTTACATACATGTCAAACCCTTAGTTTGGAGTTTTTCCTCATAGCCGACCTTCCTTTTGATGTATTTCTACATTTTCATCCCTTCTAAGTCTGGAATTTTTGTATGTAGTACTATGATATGTACTCTCTATAATTCCATAGGTTTGAACAAAATTTGATCTGCCAAGTGAAAGATATGATAGCTTTCCTGAACCTTGCTTCTTTTTGGACTTTTCTAGAGAGAGAAATTGTAAAGAATGCCACGTGTCCAATATTTGATACCTAAATCTGAAAAATTGTACCAGAAATACTAATAACTCTACTCTTTCAAATGAAACTATTCTCATATAATTTGGATCCTCTACGAATAATATATGACAATTTTACCTGGAGAACATGTTTGATACTAGTAATAGGACTAGTAAAAAATCGCAACTTCCATAGTGTGTATTTCTGAAAGTATAATGACCTAGAAGCTTAAATTTCTACCATAGATACCTTGAAATGTCTTATAAATAACCTCCAAGTTTTATTTTTTGAATCGTCCCAGAAAAAAAAATGTTATAGCAAAAATTCTAAGATGACTTTCTTGTAGAAGAAAAACCCTATAATCAATGCTCTGATACCAAATGTTATGATCCAATGCCTTAGAAAATGACAAAAAATCAATGATTACAATCCACTTCAAGGGGGGAACCTCCTTTCACAATATATCCAATTCAGAATACAATAGGCTATGAGATAAGATGATTTTAAGACTAGGTCTCCTTGTTATATATATAGGAGACCAAGGATACAATTATAATGAAAGGGTGTGATGAAGGGTTTTAGAGCCTACATACAAATATAAAAAAATTAATGTAATAATTTAAGAAGGGGATTAATAGGGGGTTTTGTACATAACATGGGATTTGTAGAGGGCTTAACATAAGTGTAGGAAATATTCTCATCCACATATATATTTCTCTCTACTTAATTGCTTGAATATGTGGCTATAAGGTTTTTCTTCTGGGCATCCTTCTTATGGTTGTTAGTGTGACAACCCCATCGTTACGACTACAAGCGAAGCAAAAGTGCAAATTCTTTTTTTTTTTTTTTTTTTAGGCAAGAACGCGACGACGAAAACAGTTAACTACACCACTGACAACAAACATAAGCATGCATTCTAGGCAACAGGAAACTATGACTCCATGCAATGGCATAAGGGAAATTGGGAAAACTTGCATAGAACAAAAAGGAGGAATGACTACCCTCCCGACGCAACAAGACACGCCTACAAGCTAAGGGACAACATCCCCCTCTCGACACAATGACCAAATATGAACAAGACTAGAACCTCAAGGCACGTGAACCAAACGCTTGAAGGCGTTCCACCCATGTGCCTAAAGAAACTTACAATGCTCGTCAACAGTCACACAGAACACAACGAATCTGACCAAGTTCTCGATCGCCACTATCCAATAGGGTGCGCCATGATCCCCTCATCAGGAATCATGTCGTCCCTAGGTGATAGACACGTCCATAACCTTGGTACAACACATCCTATATGGACCAAGGACTCTAGATAAATATGACACGCTAGGGGCTGAATACCAATAAGAAAATCACACCCAACCCCAATCAACAGGTCAACGAGACGCTAGTGGACGATAACAAGGGAAGACACAAGCCAAACATGACTTCGTCAATAACCCAACCCTTTTATCAAGTCTAAACTGGTCATTATTTACCATCTAATAAAGCGTTAAATACAGATCTAAATTAACCAGTCTAAATACAACTAGTCAATGATTTACAACCTATCTTAACATGAAATACAACTTTAAATTAGAGATTCCAATTTACCAAATTAACAATAACTATATATCGAATTAACTTTAATCTCATATCCAAATTAACAAGTCTAGATGACTACTAGTCAATAATGTGCAAGGCTAATTAAACCTCAAGTGCAATTTAATTCGCAAGTCTAAATGACAATTTAGAAAACAATAACAATTCAATCTATGATTAATACAATCTAACTCAACAATTAACAATTGAATATCACATTAACAACAATACAAGTTGTACATTACAAGCTATAAATGCCAAATAATTCTATGAGATTTACTGCCATTCAATGAGATTTCATGCCCATTTCATCTAATGAGATTAATTTCTATATGCTTGATCATATTTAATGTCATTCGGGGCCATTTAATGCACTTAATGCCATTGTTAAACTATATCCTACAACCATAATTATCATTGCTAGTTAAAAATCGAGGGAAGTTGTTCAGAACCATAATGACAAATATTATTGTTGTCAGGAAAAAGAAAAGAAAACTCAGGGGTAAGGACGCCGAAGCAAAAAGTTAGTTGTCTAAAACTTGTTGTCATTCCCAGGTTAAAAAAAATGCAGTCAAATTTAAGGGAAAATCATGGTCTTTAAAGAAGCAAACACAGTAATCTGTAATGGAAAATTCGTGGTCTTTAAAGAGAAAAACATAGTCAACTTTAAGGCAAACTCATGGTCATTCAACAACAAAACACAGTCATCTTTAATGGCAAATTCGTGGTAATTAATAGGAGCTATTCTATTCATTGCACTAAGATAATTTTGTGGGAATTACTGGAGCAATTATAATGTTGTATTATGAAATTCATTGCAATTACTGGGGAAAAACGTTGTAATTTCAATTATGAATACGTTGTGAACCCAGTGATAAAAACATTGTAGACTCAGTGATAAAATGGTGAATTCAGTGATAAAAAGAACATTGTAAACCCAGTGATGAATACACTATAATTCCAGTGATAAATACACAGTAAATTCAGTGACAAACACGTTGTATTCAGTGATAAAAAAATTCTTTAACTTCAATGATAAAAACACGGTAATTTAAGTGACAATCATGTTGTATTCAGTGATAAAAACACACTGATGTAAGATGAAAAACTATGGTAAATTCAGTCAATTTCATAGAGAATTTAAAAATGGAGTGAGACAATTCATGGGGAGAAATGAATGTTTTTTTCACAGTGAACAAGGCATGGATACTCACTGGGATGAATGGCAATTTGTAGAGGTTAGCAAGCTTCGGAAGGCAGCCTTAACAAGTGGAAAAATCGCCAGGAGTCGGGCAGCAAATGTTGTCCAACCAAAAGAAAAATAATTGGCACTCCAATGAAGAATCCGTAGTGGTTCAAGTTCAAAAAGAAGCATGCACTCAATGAAAAATTCTCAATGTGCCTAAAGGCATAGCCTTTCTTCCATTCAAGGAAATACTCAGTCAAATAAAGGTTGTCAATCAACTATACCATGCGGGCTGAGATAATCTTCAATAAACTAAGGTTCAGAGAAAAAAAATTGCAGAGATAAAAAAAAATATTGAATAAAGGAAACGTAGAGTAAGATCGTAGAGTAAAGGTAGATCAGAAGTGAGGAAAAACACACAATGAATCACCGGGAGAACCATTAGAATAGGCCTTTAATGATTACCAGGGAGGGTATTAAACATAGGGATCAACACAAGGGTCTTAAGCAGTTCGCTGCGGGAAGAAAAACCACCATAGTGCAATATAGTTACTCAACCATGGACAATCATCAGGTTTAGACTGTTGGGCAGAAGCATCCTTCACTCATCATCCATGAATAGAAAAGCAAGGCATTTAGATCCATAGGTCTATTAACACCGAAGTGACGACCCTAGATCAGGCTCATAGCCGACTTCTCAGGTGTGGACTAATGAGTTAGGGACGAAGGAAAAAAAATTAAACTGTAAATCATCAGAAATCAATAAACCATAGGACGATCAAGATATGCAGGGATCGAAATCCAAGGGAATCAATCAACAACGAGCTTAAGGCTATGGGGGGGATTTCAGTCATTAACTGGAATTCTAATAAAATTATTTTCTTTACCCAATTAAACATACATAACTAAAATAATAAATCATACTAACAATCTACCATGCAGAAATAAAGAAAGCGTTCCGTAACCCAAGTCACCCACTCTAAGTTGATATCCCGAGCGCTCCATGCAACTCCTGCTTTCCGACTAGTGAGACTTCACCAATACCTCCTAGCCAATGCTAGGGGTACTCTTCTTCCCCCTTAGCTCCTTGAGCCACAAAGGGGACAGGCACACTAACCAGAGAATCAACTAGCTCCTAGATCACCTCACAAGGTCGAGCTACCACTCCTCACTAAGTTGGGCATCCCAACTCCCACGAGCTAAGTCATTCAAGTATAAATTTCTACAACATAACATTATGCATCACATAAGAGATCCATCATCCTTCTCCTCCCTCCATTATATAGATTTTTGAAGTCCTTTACCTTCCCAAAATCCAATTTAATTTAATGTTTAATAATTTAATTCATAAAAATCCTCCCCATACATGTGTCACCCATCCCCTTCATTCCTCCATAAATTAATTTCATTAATTAGTTAATTACCCCTATTTACCTCACTCACCTAAAGACACACCTGCAATCGCTCAAAGGGTGCCACTCGCCTCTTTTTGTTTCTCTTGTATGACATGCCCTTTAGGATGCACTACGTTCTCTAAGGGTGCCACTCACCTCCTTTCATTTTCTTGCTCGATGTGCCCTTCAGGTTACACTACATGCTCCAAGGGTGCCACTCGCCTCTTGACTGACTTGGTAGACATCTAAAACCCCTGGAGTCAATACTCCGCTAGGTGATCTCGTGGGAGACTAAGGGCCTCTAAGGAATAAGGCCCTTGCCTTATTGCGTTCCCCTTAGAATCATCATGAGCGACTTTCGCAGTCGGCCCTCATGACATCGTGGGTCTTCTCAAACTAGGTAGTTGTTAACCTACAGTTCAAGCCACGGTGGGAGTGCTAGTAGGATGTGGCAAGGTTGTTGTCCACACCTCTCCCTCAACGTCTCTGGTAGTCATGCGTGACCCCTTTACTCCACATGTGAGTCTAGTCAACAAGCTATCATCAACTTGCATCATCAACGAATCATGTCAGAAATGTATCCATATCATATCATCTAATCAGATGCACTAATATCACATATAAAATAATCAAACCCCAATGGTTCACTCCCCAACTTGATCCAGAGTCTAAAGGTTTCCATCGATGCCTCTGCATCCTCGAGGTCCAAAATCCTACACAGTCAGTAAAATCAAGTCAATAGCACCTGTCTATGCCAATGCTGAAAAACAACATGTCATTAACCCATAACGCCTCATAATCAAAATCAAATGTTTAATAGTATAATAATCTAGATCACTTGCAAGCAAGTGTCCTCAAAGAATAAGTTCGCTCAGTGTGCACAAGAGCGGGATGTTACACTTAGGGTTTAGCTCCGGATGTATTTTCCAAAAATTTTCTCTAGTGTGATCATCAATATTTTAATGGTTATAGTGGTTACTTGGATCCTTGCATTGATATGCAATGGTTTTCATATTCTTTCCTTTCCTTTTCCACTTCTTATTTCCCTCCTTAGAACCATCTTGATGCTCACTCTGTTTGGAGCCACTTGGATTTCCTTTCTTGTGGCCTATATTTTTTAGATATTGTGCTTGCACATATCACTCATCAATTGTATTAGGCTTGAAGAGAATCACTTTCTTTCGTAAATGACTTTGTAGATCCCCCAAATACTTGAGGAGTATATATGGGTTCTTTGGAGAGATACCTAACATGATATCCATGTTTCTAAATTTGGTGGTTTACTCATGCACACTCTTCCCTTTCCTTTTCCTGAAGTAAATCCAATGGATCCATTGATCCTCTAAAAATACTATATAGTATAACTGGAACTTAATGAGGGTTTTGAGTGTTGGTTGTGGAGCCTGATTATCTTTTTGATTTAGAGGTCCTTTCTTTCAGCCGTGTTTATACCCCATGAAGTATTTACACCCCAGAAGTATGTACACTCTTCCACGCGGGGGAGTGCAGAGGGGGGGGTACCCCCTCTGCGGGGTCCGGGGGGTCCATCCCCCCGACTGGGGGGTCTGGGGGCAAGCGAGCCCCCAGCGGGGGTTCGGGGGTGAAGCCCCCGAAGAAAAAATTGCCTTGTAAAAGTATATTTTAATTTCATTGTAAATCTGGACCGTTCATTATAAGGTCACAGATCTAACGGTAGAAATTATGTTAGGGTTTTTTGCCCTAGAAGGCAACCCTCTTTTATGAGGGAAATGTATCGCGGCTATGATTGATGGTGAATATTGTATTATGAGAGAGGAGACTATGAGACAAAGAAGAGGAAGTTACAGCGGGTTTTGCTATAGGTTGTATCCCTTCATTTGTTGGATAATAATAAATCAATGACTTGGCAATTTCTCTGGTGGACGTAGCCCACACTGGGTGAACCACGTAAATCTGTGTCTCTCTTGTATTGTGTGTCTTCTGTGTTTTGTTTCTGCATTTGTTTTATTTTATTGCTCCGCGGTCCTATTTTTCTAACAAGTGGTATCAGAGCGTAAGGTAACTCGCAGGAAAAGAGGGTTCCTGGTTCGAGTGGGAGCAATCTCGGAAGATGGAAAGTTTAGGGTCGAGAAATTTAACGGCCAAAACTACCAGTTATGGAAGATGCAGATGGAAGACTATTTATATCAGAAGGATCTATTCCTACCATTGAGTGGAGTAGCAAAGAATCCGACGGCCATGAAGGA
>ML784602.1:720643-762404 GCA_009831015.1 Picea engelmannii
TGCTGGGTTTTCTTCCCCTAGAGGGTTTCCCAGGATAAATGTTGTGTACTTGTGGATGTGTATTTCTTAGTGATCTTGTGGTTGTTATGCTCTTATCTTATGAAATGCAAAGAACTATAATATCAGCATAAAACATTAACAAATATATCACAGCCATAATACAAAATATAGATCTGAACTGAAGCAATAATAACAACAAAACATAACAAGAGAAGTGATAATGGAGTTCGGCACAAAATTGCCTACGTCTCTGGGCCTTTGTCTCAGTGGGGGAGGCTTCTTTATTTATGTTAAAAAGATCAAAATGTACATCGTAGTAGTATCATTAGGCTACAATAATGATCTTTTCATGTTCTTCCAGATCTGTAGAACCCATCAAAAGAAACAACATCTAAAATGGATGACCAGAGCTCCCAGAAATGGCCCACAAGCATCTGCTCCTCAACAGCTTCCCTGCATAAAACTGGCTTTGGCTTCACGTTGCTTTAGCATATCTTTGCTCTGACTGTCCTCCATGGCCTCAAACAAACCTAGTTTTTATAGATCTAAATTTGGTTATCATTCCCCAACTTCCTCACAAAATCTAGGCTCAAACCCCCCTTCAAATGGCCCAAAATCCCCAAAAAATCCATTTTCTGGGCTAAATATCAGTAAAAAATCCCCAAAAATCATAAAAATCCAAAAAAATAACATAAAAAACCCACTTTATGTTTAATAATAGGGCTTATCCCCCTCTCCTTGGGCGTGCACCCCTCTTTTAAGGTTATATGAATCTCATATGGCCAAGCGCCAGCCTTTTGGGCTGCGCACTAGCCTTGAATAGGCTCCAAGCTCCTGGTTCCTAGGTGAGTTGCATGGGACCGATGGTAAAGGATAGACCTTTGTGCACCTTTGAAGGGGATAGCCCCTAGTCTTGTGGGATCCCCCGGAGATCCGAGGGCTGGTGCCTTTCATGACCCCCGCGCTCTGCCCTTTTGCTTGGTTCTATGGTAGGGGCGTGTGAATAGACCACGAGCTAGGGCTTAGCCCCAGCCCCCCTTTCCGCGCCATATTACAATATTGCACTTTATATATTAAAGTGTGAGTTATATATAACAAAGTACACATGTGGCACGTTGGTGTTGGGTCATTTCTCAAGGGTTGGTGCCTACCAAGAGGTTATGGGTTCAAATCCCATGAGCTCCATTACAATTTTTTCATTCAATGATTGATCCAACCACCGGGTGCCACATGGCAACCCAAGTCTAGGCCACATGGCACTTCCTTATTCACTGGAAACTGATACCACTTGTCAACTTGCTATTGTTCCCCGTCACTGTCTAGTCACCCTGTTACCTGTGTTGCCACATGTCACTTCTTCCACTTCCATGTGTCACCTCTAGAGAGTGCCATGTCACCTTTTGACTATTGACTTTTTTTTTTACTTTTTAGTTGTTTGGGAAAATGGTCAGAGTACGATAACTCTTGCATACGATGCCCATTTGAGGAAGTGAATATATGGCCAGAATCAGCGTGATGAGTCGGTCGCATTGGAATTGGTTTCGTCTGATTATGAGAACTTTCATTTTTGAGCCTTTTTGAGCCCTGTCAGGCTCCTGGATATGATTCTAGATCATACCCTTATTTTAGTTGATGACTAGATGAAATTGTTGTAAAAACCCATCCACCTATAATTCCTAGTTCATTGTAGCTTTCTTTGGATTTGCAAATATTGTAGTGGTTAGTGATCTATGTGGATGATGGTTGCATTTACCATCAGATAGTTATTCCACTTTTTGATAGATTGTACCAAGGCATAGAGTTCCTTGTCATAGTTAGGGTAGTTGAGAACAACCCCAGGAAATACTTCATAATGATAGTAGATAGGCCTCCCTTCCTACATTAGTACTACTCCCATGGAATACCCACTTACCTATGTCTCCACTTTGAAGGGCTTCTACAAGTTTAGTAGTGTCAACACTAGTATTTGATTGATCTTTCTTTTCAACTCATCAAAGGCTTGTTGTTGATTCTTCCCCCACTAGAAAATATTACCACCAGTTTCTATCACATGAAGTGGTGCAGCTGCCGCTAAAAATGAAGCTATGAACTTCCGCAAGTATTTTTTTCCCCCAAAAAAAATCCTAACTTCATTGACATTGGAAGGAACTGACCATTTCATGATGGAATCCATATTCACAGTATTTATCTTGAGCTCCCCTCCACCAATCACATACCCCAAATACACCAAATAATGCTAAGAAAAATCACTTATTGCAATTGGCTAGAAGTTGGTGCTTCTTTAGAGTCTCTAACACTTGCATAAGATGTGATATTTGCTCCTCCTAGGTAGCACTATAAACCAATATATCATCCAAATAGATGATAACAAATTAATCTAAATAAGGGCATAAAACATCATTCGTTAGTCTCATAAATGTAGTCGGTGTGTTGCATAAACCAAATGGCATAACCAACCACCCATACAAACCTTTCCTTTTCTTGAAGGTAGTCTTCTAGGTATCTTATTATTTGACTTGTACCTAGTGATATCTTAATTTCAAATCCAACTTAGTGAAGTACTTGGCGTGTTGCATTTGGTCCAATAGATCATCGATCATTGGAAGAGGGTATTGATTCTTCAATGCAATATTGTTCAATGCCTTGTAATTGATACACATTCTCCAAGTCCCATACTTCTTGGGAAAAATTATGATGGGTGACCAACAAGGTGAGCTACTTCATCGAATCACACCCTGCTCCAACAATTAGTACAACTACTACTTCACTTCATTCTCTTCTAGAACAAACTGTCCATATAGCCCAATATTTGGAAATGGGGATTCTGGAAATAACTATATTTCATGATCCACATCCCTCTTGGGTGGTATCCCTTTAGTCTCATTGAACACTACTCAGTATTCCTGTAGAAACTCCTTCAACTGATGTTTTTACTCTTTACTACACCCTCCAGCAGGGATGATTTTAAGAATGGAAATTTATATTAGATGTAGAAACCTGGGATAATATTACTAGTCCTTATTATGAAAAATGTAAAATGTTTGACGATAGTTTTGTAAAAATATTCAAATTTATAAGGATGTTATGTAGATTCTATAAAAAAATTGGCGATTTTTAAGGTAAAATAATTTTATATTCTGGAATTTGGGCGAATTGTTTTTAGAAAAAATGGAAATTGGGGAATCTTTTTTTGGGAATAACCATGGAAAATTATCCCATTTGCGAAATTTACCCCTAAAATCATCTATTCCCTCCAGGGATTCATTATGATCTAGAAGAATCTAAGGAACACTCACAGAGGTTCAGGAGGATCTAGAATGCTCACAGAGGTCTTAGGTGGTCGATAAATGTTCAAAATTCAACTGTATCAAATTTTATAAAAACTGGCATCATTCTATAGATCTCATATTTAACTTTATAATGGCATAAATGACAAGTCAAACAGAGTTCGTATGAAAAAATTATGGGTAGTCAAAGTTCAAGTCAACCCAAGTCAAATTCAAAATTCAAATGGGTAAAAGGACACATGCCATATCCATACAATGACATGTGGCATGATCATACATGTGATATGTCCACACCTGAGGGTGCCATGTGGACTGGTCAGTTGAATCAACAGATGAGTTCTCAAGTCATACCTCCAGGATTACAAGTGGTTCAATCATCATTTCACACATGGCATTGAAAAGCCAATGAGAGGCTACCATGTGGCAACTCCTCATTGGCTAATATTGGTTAATTTTGTAAAATTTTGGGGTCAACAGGGTTCAACCCTATTATTGCACAATTTGTACATGCCAAAAATCCCAAGGCAAGTGGCTAAAGAATTGGCGTAACTGGGAATAACCTATCATTGTCACCTTAATAGGAGATCACTTTCTATTTAGGAGTATGTCAAGAATACCCTAGGGGATACATCGCTAATGACCCGGGGGTTTGAGAAGGCTAAGGCAAGTAATCACAAGGAAATCCTTCCCCTCTCACAGATCACTCAAATCAAAGGGTTCTTTATGTCTTATAGAGATGAAGCAAATAAATAATATTGTGTACCTTCCCAGAACAAGACAACAAGGCAAAAAACGGGCACTTTCCAAGTACCAAATGATGTTAGTGCTTCAATAAGAAAATGAAACTTCAAAAGTAAGCTAGATAATATGAATTTGCATCAATGTAACAGTTTGTAACAACAATTAATATTTTATAACAGACACAAGAATTATGCCTTATAAGTGCTTGAAAATAACAAGAAGTAATGGCTTTAACCTAGTTGAACGATAAAAGATTGTTACAAGAAAGTTTGGCAATGTATAGCTAGAAAAATAGGTCACTTTTACATAGAATTTTCTGCAGTTAGATGGTTGTAGAATTTTTTTTCAACAACAACAAATTCTAATGGTCAAAAGTGCAAGAAAACACCATACAAAGTTAGCACTTACCTAGTAGATTGATTAGAAATTATCACAATTGAGTTTTGAATGAGTTAAATGCAAGTTATGTAGAAAAATGTATCCAATCAATGTATGTTTGTATGGTTGTAGCAATTTTTTTCAACAACATAAACTTAGCTAAGGATTTAGTCTACTTTAGGGTTAGCAAATGTTAGTAAAAGTTTCAAGGATAAAGGTTTGAGTGTTTGTTTGATCAATAAACACTTGTAGGTGGTAGACTAGTTCCTTTCTAGGGTAATGGAGTCAATAATGGAAGCAACAAATCTTAGAGGAAAAATAGCAATGATAATTTTATTTCAAAGTGATGGAGAGGATAAGAAAGGTGTTGGTATCCCAAGGCCTAAAAAATCCAACTCCTATTGATAATTGCTAGAAAGTAACAAAGGTTAGGCCCTAGCGATTTCTCTTTTCCTTGAACAAATTGTAATAAAATATGAAATGGGAAAGGAAGTAGGGTCACTAGAGTGATACAATGGTAGGGATATAGTATCTACTTCAATATGGGTTCCTTTCAAGAAATTTTAGCACATGGAAGACTATAGAGAAAAAGATAGTAACTTATGTCTTTCTCCTAGGATTTCAAGCAAGCAATTTCATAATCTTAGACATGAAACAAGTAAATTAACCATAAGCATTCATTCACAATAAAGAAATGCAGATTTTCCACTTATTTCACCAAGAATAATCAGGCATAAACCCTAGTTGAAGTTCGTCCACATGAACATTTTCCAAAATACACCAAGAAATGCCTCCTCCAAGAAGTGCGCACCACTAGATTTCAGCCAATAACCCTTAAAGAGGGATGAATTTCAGACCACCACTTGTGTGATGAGTGAATGATGAAAAAATATGAGATTTTTATCTCTTATTTATACAATATCAATGACCTTTAATTATTTTTTAGGTCATAAAAGGACGACATGAACAAATTACATCAAAAATCCATTTTTTACATAAATTCAATAATTAAAACCTTAATTTCTCTTTTAGAGATGACGCCATTCCCTTCTAGGGTGACATTAGACCCCCAACATGGAACGATAGGCCTGAAATGCAAAACGCTTGGCCTCCAAAGGCCTCAAATGTTTCCACATGTGCCAAATAGCACCAAACCATCCTCATAAATTCCAAACCCTAATTGGATGACGTCAAGGGTCAACATGATGACTTCAACGGACAATTTCATGGTGGAAGGGAAAGAACCCCCTAGTTTTAGGCATGCCAGAGTGTCTCGGGGAAAATTTCCTTCTTTCTTCATGGTTTCATCCTCTTGTGTCTCTCTGCCCCTGGTTGGGGTTACACCATCCATCTGCTGGAATTTCATCCCCATGGAGTTCCAAGGTAATCATCTCCCCATATGTACCTATCTATCGAGCATGGTCTTGCAGTAACAAAAACTACTCCTTCCATGGTTTCATAAGTCATGGGGATCATATAAATGTTAATCACATCCAATAATCAAATTACCCAAACATGTGCATCAAACCCCCCTTTACCCAAACAAATGCTCAAAAACATTATGTAGTTTAACAAGTCAGGTTTGGAGAGGGTCTTAGGATGTCCTATTGGGATAATCCTCCTCAAGTTAGGGGTGTTTCCCAGGTGAAGATCAATATAGGTCATGCAAGTATGTGAAATGGTGTAGGGGTAATGTTGGGGCAGAGGGTGCAATGATAATAGGGAAATGTAGATCTTTGCATGTGGGTGCCTTTGTAGAGGCCAGAGAGATGCACCTTGTCATGGATGTCATTGTTTCTTAGCCGATTCAATGCTTTTTATTCTTTGTCTTATTGAATTTTTTTTTCAAGATAATGGATTGGGGACATTATCCTGGCTTGGTGACCAGTTGTGACAATGTTACCCATAATAACTTCACGGAAATGAGAAGGTTGGCACGTGATGAGACCCCCTTTCTCTTGGCTATGACACCAAGATCCACTAGCCTAGTTTGGTGACCATATAGATGGTAGTTTCATACTACTACATGCCCATGGACCTAATAGGTCAACTCATGATGAGACCTCCCATCCACCAACTAGACCTTGAATTTTATTTTTTCTTACAGGTCTCATTTTCTTACTGAGAAGCCTTTTATTCCTTTCTCAGGGATCCCTAGGAAAAACATCTCAAAGGTTTTATTTTGGATTTTAACTCTTTTCATCTACTTTTACCCTCTGGGCCTTTAGCCTCTTCTTCCCACAAGGCAAGGTACAACCCTTCCTAGTGTGGAAAACCCAATGCCCAAACCAAGGTAGGGGAAGATGAGAGGGATAATGATAAAAAAGGGTAAGTATGGAAGGAATGGACGATGACCTTTCATAGAATCACCCAATGGAAACTCATCCTAAAGGGAATGATCTTACTATGGAATTATGTCACCCCCCCGGGTATGACAAGTTAAAGAGCATAATTTCCAAGAAAACGTCATGAAATAAAAGAGAGTTTAGTGTAGCAAATTCAAATTCTTCGAAAATCATAGTGACACATACCATGATACCCAAGCTCATTACCTTATGGAGTAGGACCCACTGTTACTCCAGGACCAGGCTGGTGGGATGGATGTTGTTGTTGTTGATAGATGGAATGCACTAAAAAAATTATGGTCACTTCAGGGCCAAGCTAAGGTCGTATGGCTCTCGGTACTCCATGTCTAGGACCTATGGGACTCAAGACATAATATCCTTAGTTATCCCTAGGATAGGGGTTAACAGACCCAATGACCTTCGTGACCACCCAAATCCTTAACATACCCACCACAACCAACAAGCCACATGATGGATCTTAACCTTTATATGTATAATATTTTATTTAAATTAATGTAATGTTGCATGTGGAGGGGAAAGGGGGCCAAGGACTAGCCCCAACCCCCGGTCATACACTATACCATGAGACCAAGGATTAAGTTTGCAGGGAGCTAAAACATATGCTGAGTGATTTAAATAATATACCATATGCATGGTATATGGTAACCATATGTATCAATGTCGAGCGATTTCTATGCTAATGAATTCAACATTTTTGCACCGTTGTCGGGGACGTGCTAAAGGGATTAGAGCTTAGGTAGGTAAGTTTTCTTTAATTACAAAACAAGGGGGAGGAGAAACTTTAATAAAAGAGGTAAGAACCTACACATCTATTTTAATGGGTCGCTCCAAAGCCTTGTTGTTCCCTTTCCGCAAGAATGTTTAATTTTTCTGCAAATTCGCTTACTGTTCTTAGTTTGTTTACTTTCCTGCAATTTACTTTCCCACAAGCGTGTTTTCTTTCCTGCACAATGTGTTTACTTTCCCCCAATTTATTTTCCTGCCTGTGTGCTTATTTTACTACAAGAGTTCTTTCTTTTATTTATTTTAGGCAAGCTTTATTCCTTTCATTATGAATTAGTTTCTTCTTTCATACAAGTTTGCTTTTGATTTTGTACCTGTTTATCTATGATTTTACGCTCCTTTTGTACTAGTATTGTTTCATAATGTCTCGTATAGTAAGATGATTTTAGAATGAATATAACCTTGGAACAACTCTCAAATCCTAGCAAAATTCGGGATCTCATATTCTCAAGAAGATGAGATCTTGACAACAATTAAAGACTTAGCTAGTCCACCTGAAGAAAAAGAAGAATCGACACTCAAAGAATCAAATGAGGAACAAATATTCAAATAGAATATCGAGGAGGACAAATAAGAGAATGCAAGTAAGATTAATCAAAACAAAAACCACACATACGAAAGCCTCATTGAACAGTGGTTTCAAGCAAGTATCAACACAATTGAATGTTTTCTTCCCTATTTCTCTGTATCGCATTTACCGCAATTAATTTCACACACTTCTATACATTTTAATTTTCAATTTTTGAAATTGCATGTCAATATATTCTTGCTCCTATTACACAAATGGTTAAATTGGAAATTTACGTACACATAATCAATTTCTAACTTCTAATTTGCATAGAGTAGGTAGGATGTTATTTTCAGTTTTTTGCGTTAAGTTTTGAATAATTGTTCTCTCCTTGAGGATCAGAAAGTAGGATGTCTCTAATGTTTTCAGGAAAAACAACATGTAAAAAATTTCTTTAATCCCCATTTTCTAAAAAAATTCATCTAAATATTTCTTAAAATTTCCAATTTTTGTTTTTTAAACTAGTGATACAAAAAATAAAAAAATAAAAACAAAACAAAACAAACCTTAAAAAATTGTGTTTTTATTTAATGTAAAATAAAAAATTTCAGGTTGAGACTGTTGATGCAGACCCCTCCCCAAACCTGCAAGTTGGGATCCGCACAGGATCTTTTCTTTTCATCCCCTAAGAGCTCAATTGCCTCTACTATTTCCCTTTCGGGAAATCAACCCACAACAAACCTTGAGGAATTTTCCTCTTTTATTTCGGGATACCCGATTTCGCGAATCCCGTGGTCGAGCACCTTACCTCTTCGACCTCAGAAACCCAAATTAATGATTTTCCGAAATGCAAGTGTCTCGGCCTTCCTCTTATCTTCGTGATTTTGGGGTTTCAACCACCGAAATGTGCTTTTACTATGTCCTCGGGGCTCTCAAACCTCCAAATCCCGAAATGCCGAAATGACGTCTTCTGAAATCCTTTCAGACTTTTGCGTACTGGGTTCTCCTCTTTACTATATCTATTCTCCCTTCGACAGGACTTCCATTATACCGAATCCCAAAATGTCAAAACGCTAAGGTTCCACTTCCAAGGAGATCAACGGTTGTGTACCTTTCCTCGATCCAACGGTCAATGAAATTTCATGTACCGGGAGTTCGATACGTCAAGATCGAACCCTGTGTCCTCTCCACCTTCCGGTCCCTGAAGTCTCGAAACACCAAAATCCTTTTTCGCGACTCATGAGTTCAGGTTTTCTCCCCTATTGTGTCCCGATCTCTCTCCCTTGAGACTTCCGAAACTCTAAACTCCGAAGTCCCAAAAACTTAAAATTGCTTCTCCTTACCTCCACACACGAAAACCTGCTTTTCGCATTTCGGGGGTTTGGTCAGTCAAGGATTTTGGCTTGCACTTCGGACCTTCAAACCCCGAAATGTCGAAATGATATGACGTCCAAATAAGTCAATATCAATGGCCCCTTATCCACCTTGCAGCTCATGTAGATCCTACATCTCTCGCTATTTCAGGAATTATTCTCAGAGAATTTTGATCGTCCCAATTTCTTCTTCAAAGATCTCTTTCTCTAAATTGACTCGACGACTCTCTTCTTGAACCTGTCCTCTGCACGATGGCTAAATTTCCCTTCTATTCCTAAAACACTTTGAAGACACTAACTCTCCTGAGATTTCTTTCGCCGACTTAAATCTCCTATGATATTTTTGCACGCACTCCTTGTCGCACTTCTTCAAATGCGTTTAAGTATTTGAGTTCTTTTGACTCTGTGCAACTCTTTGCGATAGCAGTCTTACAATCCTCTCCTTGGTTGATAAGTTCTAAACTTCCAACCAGCCTACACACACCTTGCACGGTTTATGTGCCCGACTTGCACTTCTATGGAAAATGAGAACAACAGTATCCCTCCTGAGCTTTCAGAGGTGAACTCTAAATCCGTCAACGCACTCCTTGCAGACGCTTCACTGCATTCCTTGCAGGAACTTTTACTCAAGAGGAGAAACAATTGAAACTCATTCCCTTACTCTCTCAGACTTCAAATACTTAACATGAAATCATACATACATAGCATAAAATAAAATGTACAACAGAAAGAGTAAAACAACCATAAGCATAACATTCATCATGTATCCACTTAAAGTATTAGAACACCATGAGTCTGAATCAAAGCTTCATGTATTAATTTTAGAACTTCTATACATGGATTCTTCTACACATCTCTCTGCTACAGCTCTTCTCTATTCTCTATTCTCTTCTTGATAATGTTACAATGATACAAGATGAGGGTGTCTATAGTCGGTTTTCCCTCTAGCTCCTAAAACTGTCTAATCTAGAATTTAAATCTACGTACTTTCATTAACTATGCATAAATGCCTCTACACCTTACAGATGAGAGAGAATCGCTCAAGATCTCTTTACAATATGGAAGTACGCCTTCTTAACCATTTCATTAGTGTCTGCGCATCCAAACTTTCAAAACATTTCAAACATTTTCAACATGTGCCAAAAATGTGATGGTGCTTGTCCCACGCTGGCTTGCTGCTGGTGATGCTCCTACATCATACTCCCTTGCTTTAAAATTTTCATGGACTCCTATTCATGAGCTCTTGCATTGTCTATCCATGCTTCTGAATTTCTGCTTCATTCTCTCAGCTGGCATCTTCAATTGGATGTCCCTTCCACTTGACTAAGTATTCAAAATAATCTTTTCTCCTGGTCCTCTTACTGACTCTCTTGTCAAGTATACTCTCCATCTGTGGCTTTTCAGCTACAGGAATTTTTTTAGCCCACTGAACCTTTGTCTGTTCACTGTCTACTCCTTCTTCTTCATCTTTGTAAGGGTACAAATCTGAGATGTTGAATATCGGTGAACTTCCGATCCCATCGGATAATTCAATCTCATATGCATTTGCCCCAAATTTCCTTATGATCCTGCATGGTCCAATAATTTTCATTTTTAGTTTGTTATATGTTCCCCTTGGGAACCTTTCCTTTCTCAAGTGTGCAAGAATCAAATCACCAACTTCGAACCAAAGTTGTCGCCTATGTTGATCTGCTCTGCTCTTATACTCCTGGATTGAATTTTGTAATCACTCCTTCTCTTGGTTGTGAAGTTCCTTCATTGCCTCTGCAAAATCTTCTGCACTAGCACTTCTAGTTTCATTCTGTTTTGAACCCTTCAATTCAGAAACTCCCCTGGGTTGCATTCCATAAACAATCTGAAATGGACTCTACCCTGTGCTTCTATTGATCAAATCATTATAAGAAAATTCTGCCTATGGAAGAATGTGATCCCACTGACTGTGGTGTTCAGTCACTAGGCTCCTTAGAAAATCTTCCAAGATTTTGTTTACAACTTTTGTCTGCCCATCCGTCTAAGGATGATAAGATGAGATAAAAGACAAACTTGTCCCCAGCTTCTTCCATAAAATCCTCCAAAAATATCCTACGAACTTGGTGTCTCGATCTGAAACTATACTTCTTGGTAAGTCGTGAAGTCTGACAACTTCTTTGAAAAATAGGTTTGTGATATGGGCCGTGTCACTGGTTTTCTGACATGGTATAAAGTGTTCCATCTTAGAAAATCTATCTTCCACCACAAAGATTGAATCAAACCCTCTTTGTGTTCTTGGTATCCCCAACACAAAATCCATGCTTACTGCATCCCACAGCCTTTCAGGTATGGGTAATGGCTGATATAACCCTTTGTTCTATCTCTTTCCCTTTGAGTGCTGACAAATTATGCATCTGTCCACAAATATTTTGACATAAGTCCTCATCCTTGGCCAAAAATATGAGCCATTTAATTTCGAGAATGTTTTATCATGACCGAAATGTCTGACCAATCCTCCACTATGTTTTTCCTTCAACAAATTCTCCCTCATGGAGCATTTTGGAATACACAGTTGATTGCCTCTTAATAGTAATCCATCCTGGACCATATATTTAGTCCATTGACTTCTGTCCCTAAGAATTGGATTCTCAAATGCCTCATACGCCTCTTTGAAATTTGGATCATCCTTGTATATGTCCTTGAGATTATCAAAACCCAATGTTTTGACTCTGAACTCCTGCATAAGAAAACTCTTCCTGCTCAAAGCATCAACAACTTTGTTAACAGTTCCAGAAATATGTTTAATTACAAAAGTAAAATTCTTCTTATATTCAACCCATTTAACATGTCTTTGGTTCAACTTTTGTTGTTGAGTTACAAATTGCAACGCGTGATTGTCACTGTACAAGACAAAATCTTTAGGAACCAAATAGTGCCTCCACTTTTTCAATGCCTGTATGACCGCATAAAATTTCTTATCATACGTGGAGTACTTCACTTTCGCTTCATTCAATTTATCACTGAAGTACGCGATTGGTCCATCATCTTGGCTTAAGACCACTCCTATGGAAAATCCACTTGCATCACACTTGACTTGAAATGACTTGTTGAAATCTGGCAACACCAAAATTTGTTGTTCAGTAATTTTCTTTTTCAACAAATTGAAACTTTTTTCTACTTCTTCCATCCAGTGAAAAGATTTATGTCTTTTCTTCACTGTGTCCATCATCGGTGCACTAATTCCATTCAAATTTCTGATAAATTTTCTGTAGAAACTAGCCAATCCATGAAAACTTCTAACTTCAAATATACTCTTTGGCGATGACCAATTCTTAATCGCCTCCACTTTATCTGGATCCATTTTCAACTTATCTGCAGAGATAACAAATCCCAGGTAAATGAGCTCTGTCTTCATGAATGATGATTTCTTCGTATTTATCATCAACTTCTCTTGCTGTAATCTTTTCATCACTGTAGCTAAATACTTCAAGTGCTCTATTTCTGTCCTACTGAAAATCAGTATATCGTCAAGATATACAATGACGAATTTTCCAATGAACTCCTTTAGGACTTCATTCATCAATCTCAAGAAAGTACTAGGTGCTTTTGTTAAGCCAAATGGCATAACAAGCCATTCATATAGTCCCTCATTTGTCTTGAATTTTGTCTTCCATTCATCACCTTCTCTCATACGAATTTGATGATATCCACTTTTCAAATCAATCTTTGAAAAAAATTTGGCTCCACTCAAACAATCCATCAAATCATCCTTCCTTGGCAATGGAAATCTATACCTGATGGTAATCTTGTTAATTTCCCTTGAGTCTGTACACATTCTCTAGCCTCCATCTTTCTTTGGACTAAGCATTGTCAGAACAGCGCATGGACTCAAGCTTTCTCTAACCAATCCTTTGTCCATTAAATCCTGGACCTGTCTCTTGACCTCTTTATTCTCCTACGGCATCAATCTGTACGTTTCTTTGTTTGGTAAACTAGCTCCAGGTATGATATCAATATGATGACTCACACTTCTGATCGTTGGCAACGAACAAGGTAGTTCATCCATGACTATATCAACAAATTCTTCCAGTAGTTGTTGGATTTCCTCTAGTAAATCATCCACCCTTGTACTGGTTAAAACAATCCAAGGTTTCCTCACCACGATGAATTGTGTTTCTTCTTTCTTCTTAACCTCCTTAAGAAGTTCCTTCCCACTCATGAGAAGTACAGTGTTGCTTACCTCTGTTGTCACTTCTTTATCCTTAATTGGAAACAACATGTGAGTTCTTCCATTCTTCTCCAGGGTGTATGTGTTCTTTCTCCCATCATGAATCACATTCCTGTCATATTTCCACGGTCTACCCAACAATAGATGACAAACATCCATGGGAATGACATCACATAGTATTTCATCCTTATATCCTCCTATTTTAATCTCAACTAAACATTGTTTAGTGACATTTACCTGATGTGCTTTTCGTAGCCATGAAACTCTCTATGGGCTTGGATGTTCAATAGTCTCCAGCTCCAGCTTTTCTACCATCTCTATAGAAACGAGATTGTTTGTGCTACCACTATCCACGATGACCTTGCATACCCTGTCTTTGGTCTTGCAAGCAATCTGAAAAAGTCTGTTCCTTTGGACTGGATTTTCTACCTCCTTCTCTGGCGTTAAGAGAACTTTCCTCATCATCAGTGATCTTCCACCTTCAACATCTTCTGCCTCAACATTTTGTCTTTGTGCTTTGGAAATGTGAGTTTCACCTCCTTCTTTCTTCTTATATGGACATTCATAAGACTTATGCCCATTCTTCCCGTAGGTAAAGCATTTTATTTCGCCACGTCTTCCTCTTCCTCTTCCTCTAGTTCGAGGAAAAGTATTTTTGTTTGCATACTGTCCTCTCTATGAGCTTCCACCTCTCTCAGTTTGAGTTTGAGGTTTCTTCCACTCTTCCTTAGGTTTTTGATTCCTATCTTGGACAATTGTTTTTCCTCTGGCTTGACTTCTGCCTCGCCCTCTTTGACTTTGCTTTTGGTTCAGCTTCTCTTCAGCTTCAGAGCCATCTGATAAGCATCTTCCACCGTTCGAATGGTCATCATGCTCATCTCATCTTGTATGTCATATCTCAGACCATTCATATATCTGGCGACCTTTTCATCATTGCTTTCCCGATGACCTGCCCCGATGTTTAGTTTGTAGAACTCTTCAGTGTACTCCTTCACTGACATCAACTTCTGTCTCAAATTCTGCATTCTCCGAAACAGAGTGATTTGATAATCCTTGGGTATGAATTTTGCTTTCATTTTCGCAACCATTCTATCCCATCTCTTTATTTTTTGCTTACCTTTGCAGCGTCTATCAGCCTATAGTTCATCCCACCATAATGTTGCATGCTCTTTAAGTCTTGTGACAACATGTTTGACCTTCTTGTGTTCATCGACATCTTCATAGTCAAAATACGTATCCAGAGCTCTAATCCATTCTAGAAGCTCTTCAACCTCTAGGTTTCCTTCATATACTGGAATGTCCATTTTTTTCCCTAGCACCTATCCTTGCAACAACCCTGAATAGGCGTTCTTCTGTTGCATCTTCGGCTACAACTTCTTCTCCTCCATGTCCAGCTTCATCTTCACTTTTAGACTCACTGATATCTCTAGCACCAACTGCATGCCTCTGCGTTATTTCCATGGCATCAAGCCTAGCACTCATTTCACGCATCTCTCTTGCTCCTGGAGGCTCAGGTAATTGCCTACCCCTTCTTCTTGGAATTTCCCTTTCCTCTGGTGGATCGAGTGTTTTCCTGTCTCTTCTTCTTGGCGGCATGGTTGTAAATCTTTCTCGCACCCTCTATCTGCAATATACAAACAGAGAAGGGCTTTGATACCACAACTAATGTGTATCAGAGTACTCATTTTCCCTAGCTTACTCTGCCTGAGATATACAGACAAAATCAAGCTCTGATACCACAACTGACGCAAACCCCTCCCCAAACCCGCAAGTTGGGATCAGCACAAGATCTTTTCTTTTTGGCCCCTAAGAGATCAATTGGCTCTACTATTTCCCTTTCGAGAAATCAACTCACAACAAACCTTGAGGAATTTTCCTCTTTTATTTCATGATATCGGATTTCACAATTTCGTTAATCCCATGGTCGAGTGCCTTACCTCTTCAACCTTCGAAACCTGAATTAACGATTTGCCGAAATGCAAGTGTCTCAGACTTCCCCTTCTCTTCATGATTTCGGGGTTTCAACCATCGAAATGCGATTTTACTATGTCCTCAGGGCTCTCGAACCTCTGAATCCCGAAATGTTGAAATGACGTCTTCTGATATCCTTTTGGACTTTCGCGTACCGGGTTCTCCTCTTTACTATATCGGTTCTCCCTTCGACAGGACTTCCGGTATACTGAATCCCGAAATGTCGAAACGCTAAGGTTCCACTTCCAAGGAGATCAACGGGTGTGGACCTTTCCTTGATCCAACGGTCAGTGAAATTTCGCATACCGGGAGTTTGATACGTCAAGCTCGAACCCTATGTCCTCTCCACCTTCCGATCCCCGAAGTCTCGAAACGCCAAAATCCTTTGTCACGACTTCTGATTTCGGGTTTTCTCCCCTGCTGTGTCTCCATCTCTCTCCCTTGAGACTTCCGAAACTCCGAACTCCGAAGTCCCAAAAACTTAAACTTGCTTCTCCTTACCTCCACACACGAAAACCTCCTTTTCGCGTTTCGGGGGTTTGGTCAGCCAAGGATTTTGGCTTGCACTTCGGACCTTCGAACCTCGAAATGTCGAAATGATATGACGTCCAAATAAGTCAAGATCAACGGCCCCTTATCCACCTTGCATCTCTTGTAGATCCTACAACTCTCACTATTTCGGGAATTATTCTCAGAGAATTCTGACCGTCCCAATTTCTTCTTCAAAGATCTCTGGCTCTCAATTGACCCGAGGACTCTCTTCTTAAACCTGTCTTGTACACGATGGCTAAAGTTCCCTTCTGTTCCTCAAACACTTTGAAGACAATAACTCTCCTGAGCTTTCTTTCACCGACTTAAATCTCCTATGAGATTTCTGCACGCACTTCTTGCGACACTTCTTCAAATACGTATAAGTATTTGAGTTCTTTTGACTCTGTGCAACTCTTTGCGACAACAGTCTTTCAATCCTCTCCTTGGTTGATAAGTTATGAACTTCCAACCACCTGCGCACACCTTGCACGACTTTTGTGCCCGACTTGCACTTCTATGTAAAATGAGAACAACGGTATCCCTCATGAACTTTCAGAGGTGAACTTTGAATCTGTCAATGCAAGCACTCTTTGCAGGAACTTTTACTCAAGAAGAGAAACAATTGAAACTCATTCCCTTACTCTCTCAGACTTCAAATACTTAACATGAAATCATACATACATAGCATAAAAGAAAATGTACAACAGAAAGTGTAAAACAACCATAAGCATAACATTCAGCATGTATCCACAAAAGGTATTAGAACACCATGAGTCTGAATCAAAGCTTCATATATTAATTTCAGAACTTCTATACATGGATTCTTCTACACAACTCTTTGCTACAACTCTTCTCTATGCTCTATGCTCTCCTTGATAATGTTACAATGATACAAGATGAGGGTGTCTATAGTCGGTTTTCCCTCTAGCTCCTAAAATTGTCTAATCTAGAATTTAAATCTACCTACTTTCATTAACTATGCATAAATGCCTCTACACCTTACAGATGAGAGCGAATCACTCAAGATCTATTTACAATATGGAAGTACGCCTTCTTAACTATTTCATTAGTGTCTGTGCATCCAAACTTTCAAAAACATTTCAAACATTTTCAACATGTGCCAAAAATGTGATGGCGCTTATCCCACGCTCGCTTGCTGCTAGCGATGCTCCTGCATCAACTGTCAAGATTGCGCCCACGTAGAGGCTGAGACTGTCAAGCTTGCACCCACGTTGAAACCTTCAAAACGATAAAACATGACGTTGTGGATTAGTTTGTCTAGTTAAAAATTAGTATGTCACTTCATACACCATAAATCAATAGTGGGTGGTGCTGGAGAAAGAGAATAAAAGATAAATATCAAAATCCATTTGGCTTATTTGGTATACACTTTCGAAGAAAAAATGCAACAACTATCTAAAAGTGAGAGACAGAATATTTGCTCTGTATTTCCTGTCAATCCCGGTAACCTAGGAAGGAAAGATACCACAGCGAAGTGAAGGCGAGGTCCAAGGATCGATTCTGCCCGCCACGATGGTCTTCTCATTGTCCTCATTCAGGTACAGAGATAGCCTCATAATATTTTCAATCTCCATAGCATAAGCGTTTGTGTGTGAAGGCATATCATGGCTCCTCATTTGCAGAACCCCCAACTACAAATATCTTCGCTCCAATATCGACAGAACAAGTAAAAAAATTAGAAACCCTGAGACCAAACGCCTCCTTAGAAATGGAGCACGCATCCCCTTTATTTCCAATAATTAAGAAGAAAACAAACATTTTGATTGAAGAGTTTCGCATATTGCTTACCGAGTGAGTGGGATTGGCTTTCCTATTTGTCAGTCAGTAAGTACGTGCCTATCGAGCATAAAAAAAACCCATCTCTTTCTCGCTCGCTATTCCATCCCACTTTTCTATGTCAGTCATATTAAACCGTCAAGGTAAGGTTCTGAATTTGTGGAGGTTGACACTATAAAATCGATCTATCTATAGCTTTTGTTTAGCCTTTATTGAACATGGAGACACCAAAAATGAGTGGCATCTCGCGGAGGTGCAATGGAAGCTAATCCAGACGGTTATCTTTATTCCTCAGTGGATATGATCCAATGAACTGCGCGATGAGTGTTAGATCTAATTTGCAGAAGTTTCTAGGTTTTGCTCTGCCCATAGGTGTTGCAGACGCAGGATTGTTCCCAGTTCTTGATACCAAATCGAGTTAAAAAGTTCCCATTCATTCGCGGCTTCGGTGGAATGGATCCTGACGTTTTGATTAAGTCGAGCACAAGTGAGAATTCCACACTATAGAGTGACCCATCCTCGATACAAGCACACCATAATCCACTACGCCACCTCTGTGATTGCAAAGATTGCATCTAATGGTGACCGATTAAACAAAATTAGGCAAAAAACAATTTGTGCATTCACCTGCCCGTGTAATGGAGATAACTAATATCATCCACCCCATTCATCGCCAGAGTTATGATTGGATTAGGTTGTTTCCAATCGATGAACACCAACTACAGAGATAACACTGCGAAAATGACTTCTATAATTCGCATTTAAATGTCATGTTGGATTATTCCATTCGATGTAAAAGAATGACATGGATTTTTGTAGAATGAAACAATCATTAACCCAAAGGACTAGGAATTCATGGCTCATTTAGTACAGAGGAAAAGAACCCAACAGATCAAAATATGTAACTACCAATATTGGTGGCCATATTAATTTCCACAGCCAGCACCAAAATCACCTGCTACACTATCGAGCAAGATTTTATGATTCAGTTTGAGTGGCTTTTAATTGATTATTCCAATCCATCGCTCCACGACCCAATTTACAAATTTAGTTTTCCATGTGTCATCTGAGAAAACTACAAGGGTTAAACGCAACCGTATTTTTTTGTATCGTCTAAGGATATGATAGTTGGGTGTGTTTGTTGCAACTCCAAGCAACAGAATTATGCTTCAAGAAAAATCGCTTTGTATGTGCTAATGAATTCGTTTCAAACAAGATCTCGTTAGTTGAACCGAACCGAGATTTCAGGTAATTTTTCCTGTTCTTGGAATCTATTCTTCTTGCATAGACAAATAAGGAACTGCGTTTTTTTCTCAACTTTTAACTTTTAATCAAAGCATCCCTGGGTGTTTCGTCTCCTCAAATGAATAAAGAAATAATTGGAAGTATTTGATGTCATGGATCTATGTGTTGGCTATTGATTTTGTTGCCAGGACTGTCGAATTCGAGATCTCAAATGGAAATTGCAAGATCATATCTGAGGGGTGCTCTCTTAATCCAAGAAAGATCGTTGATTAATATACCTGGTAATTTATTTGTCGTCCCACTAATCGAAAATACTGCACTATTTGATCATTCTTGAAGTGAATTTTGTTGTGAGTACCTTCACTTACCCAAATTGACGAATTAGGCAGCCAAACGTTCCTTTTAAAAAAAATGGAACCACTTTCGTTTACTTTCCAAATAAAATAAAAAAATGTTCATCTTGAGCGGGGTAATGTTTGTTGTGGTATGGTTTCACTCAAACCTTGAACATATGTCATCATTTATCTCACTGGTTGGTTATGAAGGCCTATATGGGGTTGTCCACTTCGTATTTTTGAGCCCGATACCTGAATCAAGTAGCAAATCTGTAGGATTGGTTTCATATTTTTTTGTTTGTTGGTGTTCGATCTCAGAATTCAGAGTTGTGATTACAGTCCGATCCGACTTTACCTTGCAATTTTCTCCAAGCAATTTTTAAAACTGTGCTCAAACCACTGGTACAATCTCATTGAAACATACAACTGAGACATACGTTCCACTTTTTGGGCATCTAAAAAATCCATGTTGACTCAAAAATCATTGAGTGTTCCTTCCTTGTAAAGTGTTGACATTAAGGTGAATCCAAATTTACAAGAATTCAAACGTCATTGCAATCACTTACTGTTTTACACAACCTAATATATTTTATAGCATTGTTACATATGACCTCAGTGAATGCTACATCAGTTGTTTGTGTAATTTCACTTATTGAGCATCGACGGTGTAGTAGAGTAGTTTTGCTACATGATAGCAATCTATTTGAATTATTAGTGGTCACAATCTTCCCTAACTCAGCAGTAACTTGCTCTTTGAGTGATATCACACTTGGATCATGGCATGTTTATGATAGTTACATTATTGACCAAGTGGTTATAAATCTATGGCTCTGCTGTTATTTCCCTTGTGAGTGAAGGAGCCAACATTACCAAAATTTTGTGGAAGATATATCGCCAAGGAAGGAATAGTGATGTAGAAATCAACAACATGATGGAAGCATTGAAGTTAATCTCTGTTACATCAAGTGACATATCATTGATAGAGCATTGGCTTGTTGGTGGTTGACAAGATTCATAGGGGTGATTGCTCTGCAATTGGCTTCTGAACGGAGAATTAGCTCCTTATTAATACCAATCATCGTCTATCTCAATATTGTGTCTCAGCAAAGGGAAAATCTCAGGCGAGAATGAATACTCATATTTCAGAGACAGGGCTGGCATTTGAATTTGCTGCGTGGTTGTTATTCGAATTTGTTGTCTGGTTTTTATAATAGTCTATGCTTGTTCTAAAGGCAGGTTTGTTGGAAATGATATAGAGGTGTTGTTGCATGTGTTGGTTATTCCATTCTTAAAAAAAAAAAATCAAATGTATGTGTACAATGCATATAAAAAGAAGATCGACAATGGAAGCCAAACAACGCTATGTATTGGCACTACAATTTTTATTTTGGACAACATCAAAATATATTAGATTTGGTGGTGGCTGTATTGATGATATTAGAGGCAGTATTGATGATTTTAGAGCAGCTAGGAATCAAACAATAAAGACAACAATTAGAATAAATTTTTAACATAATAAAACATTTATTAGTTTATATATGTATATATTTTATAATCTAATCACAATTAAAAAACACAACATAAAATTAAAAAATAAAAATAAAAAAAATCAAATGTATGTGTACATTGCATATAAAGAGAAGATCAATAAACATGAGTCACGTACACAACCAATGAAAGAGAATAGCTTGCAATATGTTTATTGTTGTCTTCTTTTGTATGGACAACAAAATAAAAAAATTACTTGTGCTCTTCATTTTGCTGATGTATTTTGAATGCAGGTAAAGAGATGATGGAAGCCAAACAATGCTATGTATTGACACTATTGTTTTTATTTTGGACAACATCAAAATATATTAGATTTCGTGGTAGTTGTATTGATGATATTAGAGGTTGTAATGATGATTTTAGAGCAGCTAGGAATCAAACAATAAAGACAACAATTAGAAAATGATAAAATTTAAAAAAAAACACAACATACAATTTTTAACATAATAAAACATTTATTAGTTTATATATTTTATAAACTAATCACAATTAAAAAACACAATATAAAATTTAAAATAAAAAATAAGAAAATTTAAAATATATAAATAAATAAAAAAATATTAGGTAAAAAAAAATATAATAAATGTTGGTTAAGGTTGGTTGGCATTGATGTCAACCCTTGAAGAAAGCCCCGTAGCACAAAGGTTGGGTAATGGATCCAAGATTGTTTGATGTGACTCGTTATTGTCTTGTCATGGTTGATGATAAGTAGAAATGGATGAACTCCAAAGTGGTCCCCTTATGATGAAAGACCTCATGGGAAGACGCTTTGTGGCTTGAGTTATCCTAGAAGTATGGTTAGATAACCCATGCTTATTTTTGGAATAATGAGATGAAGTTCAATAAATTTTTCATTGAAACTATCCTATATGGATAGTGCTTCTCATGCCATTTTTTATGGTATGTGGAACGTCACATAACTCCTCACGGCTAGAGGGTTATGGCCATGAGAAGTTGGAGAACCTAGGTTTGGGTAATGGAACCAAGTTTGTTTGATGGATAATGGTATCAGTTTTGATATATTTGCAGGTAATACTATTCTATATGGACGGTACATTTCATTCTATTTCTGGTGGTATGTGGAATGTCACATAACTCCTCACGGTTTGAGAGTTATGGCCTTACGAAGTTGGAGGACCCTCTTATGTCATCTAGAAGCCCCAAAAGGTCAAAGTAGTCAAAGTGGTTTAAGATATTTTAGAAGGTAAATAATAAAGTGAATTTGTGAGTGTACTATAATTCAAAGTGAATACAAAATAAATTATTTAAATAATAAATTTAATGGAGAAATTAGAATTGGGTTAACCCTAAAATAAGGAAAGTGGACAAAGTGACCTAGAAGATGTTTTTAAGGAAGCTACTTGCAGAGTATAAATAAGAGGCAAGGCTCTCTCATTTTAGACACACTTGAGAATATTGAGTACCTATAGGTGTCTGAGGTAACCAAAGGATATCTAAGCCTAATTTCTGAGGGAAGGTGAAGAAAAGAAGGCCGGAATTCAAGGAAGGATAAATTCTTTTGATGATACTTTCTAAGGTATGTTATTTACAAGTTATCTCACCATTTTCGCAATAATTTTTTTTATAGAATGATGCAGATCTAAGTATCTGTGGTAAAATATTCATCTTGTGGGTCGTTGTATTTTCTTATTTACACTCCGTGGAAAATAGGGTTTGTGGCTAGTCCTGAAACTAGTCAAAAACATGTGTTTCGGGTAAAAACATCATAACTTCTTTCTAACAAATCCAAATTCATTAAAACCAAATTTGTTGGTTATAGTACAGTCTTTAGTATGATTTATAACAGTTTCATATTGATTCAAAAAATATTTCGTGCAAGGCACGCTCTACAAGGTCGCTCTCTAGAATAAGCTAGAATTCAGCAAGGTATGCCATTTTTTATATAACTAATTTTCTGAGAGGTTCCAAGTAGTGAAACCTGGAGGAATTGCATAAAACACACTGAAGAACATTGTTTATCAGTTTCATATCTGTATTCATTACAGGTACAAATTTATTATTATTTCAAGTTAGGGTTGTTGACTAATCCAAAACTAGTCATGTGAGACTAAAGAAAAGTTTGATGTAAATGCTAGTCTCTTGTTGTTTAAAGTTAAGGAAGGTTTACAGGTATGTGATAATATACACCAGGTCTATTACAGAGTTATAAATCATATTTGGATGATGAAATTGATGAGGGATTTTGGTTGAGGTACAAGTTAGGTACATGGTTGAGATAAGTAGTTAATGAGTTGGCACATACATGAGGTGTATAGTTGATGATTTTGGTACATATTGATGAGTAGTTGACACATGATCGGTACATACTTGGTACATGGTTGGTTGCACTTGTTTATGGTACAAGTTTATTACAGATTTTTTGGTATAGGTTGGTGCATGGTTGATGCACTTGTTTATGGTACATGTTGGTGCATGGTTGATGCACTTATTTATGGTATAGGTTGGTGCATGGTTGATGTACTTTTTTATGGTACAGGTTGATTATAGGTTGAGGTATAGGTTGATTTATGGTTGATGCATGGTTCAAGTTTATTGGTACAGGTTTACAGTGGTATATCTCATAGTGATAATGTGACAATGGTTCCATCATTCTACTTCTACTTCAGGGCGGTTGGATGGGGCAAGGACATGTGGTTGTAGCCACCTTTTGGTTGTAGCCAGAGAACATAGGGTCTTGTAGCCTCATTCTGGTTGTAGCCAGAGAACTAGGGAGTTGGAGCTTCCCTTAGGTTGTAGCCTGAGAAACTATGGGTTTGGAGCCTCCTTCTAGTTGCAACTGGAAAACAAAGGAAGTTGGTGCTTCCAATGAATGTAATTCTTCAAGACATATAAGAAAAAGAATTTTGTGGTTTTCTCTCGATTTGGGTTTTCACATAAAACATTGGTGTACTATATATGTGTGTGATTATTCATTTCTTATTGCTCATTATTGGATAATAATTATACATTGATATAACACTTGGATTATTTGAAGAAAAAGCATTATCATTGCGCTATTAATTATTCACACCCCATCTCAGTAATCCAACAATTGGTTTCAGAGAAGGTTCCTTCATAAATCAGTTTAACCACTAAAAGGTAGATCATGGAGAGTACCAACTTGTATAAAAATTGAATACCACAGTTTTATGGACGGAAGTATGCTTTTTGGAGCATAAGGATGAAGACACATATACAGGCACAGGAATTTCAATTTTGACAATCAATTGTAGATGAATACACAGCACCAACAGTTCCACCAACAAATGACAAAGCAGTGAAACTCGGTGAAAATAATTCCAAAGCCAAAAATGCACTTTTGAATGGTCTCAATGATACAATATTCACCAAAGTTGCACATTGTAAATCTGATAAAGATATTTGGGACAAGCCTCGAAATCTTTATGAAGGAGATACAAAAGTCAAAGAAACAAAGCTTCAAACTTACAGAGGTTAGTTCGAACAACTAAAAATGAAGGAAGATGAGAATATTGCATCCTACTTCTTACAAGTTGATGAAACAGTGAATGCAATCATAGGATTGGGAGAATAAATTGAAGAATCTGTAATTGTTCAAAAGGTACTAAGATCTCTTCCCATGAGATTTAACCCTAAGATATCAACATTATAAGAAAGATCGGATCTAAACTCAATAATCATGGATGAACTAAATGGAATCTTCACAGCATATGAAATAAGAACTAAATAGGAAAATCCAGATGTAAAAGAAGCAGCCTTCAAAGCATCCAAAAGCTCAAAGAAAAAGAAAAAGGAATAAGAAGAATATAGCAACAACAATGACGTCTTAGAAGATGATGAAGAAGTGGCCAACTTCATCAAAATACTGAACAAGGGAACCGACGGTAGGTATAGAGGTAAGTTTCATTTAATTTGTTTTAATTGTAATGGTATTGGTCATTTTGCTAACAAATGTCCTCATAAGAAAAAGAGAAATGATGAAGGTTACTCAAAAGGCAAACACCCATATAAAGGAAAAATAACTACAAAGAATTTTTTCAAGAAAATCTTATGCACCAAAGAAGACATATCATCATTAGATGAAGATGAAGTTAGTGACAGTGAGATAGGAAGAGTTCTATTCATGGCAGTAAAAGACTCTGACAAAGAAGACTCTGAAGAAGAATATGAAGAAGCTGAAGAAGAATATGAAGAAGTCGAAGAAGAAATTGAAGAAGTAGAAGTTGACTATTGAGAAGAATTAATGTATTCCATAGAAGTTATCAGAAGAGAAAAGAAGAAAAACAAGAAACTACAAGTAGAACTAGACAAGAAAAATGATACTTGAGAACTAGAACAAATGATCACAAAATTGAAGGTTCAAATAGAAGAAGATAAAATAATTGATGAAGCACTCAAAGAAAAGCTAGAAGAAAAGGACAGGATCATTGGAAACTTGGAAGCAGAGATTGTCTCACTAAGAAAGGATATTCAAAAGAAAAATATGCAGAATAGCTCAAAAGTTCTGGATGACATTATCAGTAGTAAAAAAATTCATCTTGACAAGTCTGGACTTGGATACAATCAAACAGAAAAGGGATCAAGATCCAAAACAACAGAGCAAGAAACATATCCAAAAATTTATGCAGAAACAATCAAAGGGGATAGGAAGATATACAAGGAAGATTACAGGGACACTCCTCCACCAAGAAGATTCAGATTTCAGAATCAACAACAAAAAGATAGGTCTCAAGAAGAAGAAGGATCCATAAGAGCACCTCCTTTCAAAAGATCTTCAACTCCCAGGTATCAAACTATATTTTTTGTTTTATGTTATGCATGTAATAATTTTGGACATAAAGTTGTGAATTGCAGAGCTAACAAAAAGAACAATAACAACTTTGAGAGTCATACACAAAGGGGTTATTCAAGAAGACCCATTGAAACACAGAGAAGAAGTTACAACGGGTTTGAATCTTTGAGCACTGAAGTGGAATGTTACAAATGTAACAATTTTGGACACATGGCCAAAGATTGCAGAATGGCAGTCCTTCCTAAAGAACCTCAACAGAATAACAATAGTCACAGACAGGAACCTCAGTAAACGACATGGATAAGAAAGCAAGATCAGTATAGCAATGAAGAATGCACAATTTCTCTAATAGCTAAGCATAAGAATGTGGTTGGTATGTTGAAAGTGGATGTTCAAAACACATGACAGGTGATAGAGACAAGTTTCTTACATTACAAAAGGAAAGAGATGGATCAGTCTCCTTTGGAAATGATGGTTCAGCCAAAATCATTGGAAAATGTACAATCCGAATTGGGAACAAGAATGAAAAGGCAGAAAATGTTCTACTAGTATAAGATATGAAACATAATCTTCTAAGTGTGAGTCAAATGTGTGACCAAGGTCATAAAGTTACTTTTGATTCACAAAAGTGTGAGATAGTAAAAGAAGGTTCATGGAAATTGGTCGCTACAGCTGCAAGAACTTCAAGCAACATATATGTGTTAAGCGAAATTGGAAATGAAAAGTGTTGTCTAGGAAAGGAAGATGAAATTTGGCTATGGCACAAAATAATGGGACACATACATTTTGATAACCTTTTCAAAGTCAGCAAAAGAGAAGCAGTCAAAGAAATGCCCCAGATCGTGAAACCAACCAACACTTTATGCAAGCATTGTCAACAAAGAAAGCAAACAAATACCAGGTTTAAATCAAAGTAATATTCAACGACAAGACCACTAGAAACTATGCATACTAATCTATTTGGACCAACTAAAACAAAGGGCTTAAAAGGTGAGAAATAATTCATGTTATTAGTTGATGATTATACAAGAATGAATGCAGTTTTCTTTCTCAAGAATAAGTCAGAAGTTTTTGAAAACTTTAAGATCTACAAGGAAATGGTTGAAAATGAAATGGATTCAAAAATCAAATGCTTGAGATCTAATAATGGAGGAGAGTTCACCTCAAAGGAATTTATGGACTACTGCAGCAATCATGGAATAAAAAGGCAATTCTTCGTTGCTAGGACACCTCAACAGAATGGAGTTGTTGAAAGAAAGAACAAGACAGTAAAGGAAATGGCTCGAACAATGTTAATGGATTAAAAATTGACATATATTTTTTGGACACAAGCTCACATTCAAAATAGAGTAATGCTCAAAACAGAGTTCACATTCAAAACAGAGTAATTCTCATAAACAACACTGACAAAACTCCTTACGAACTATGGAAAGGAAGACCAACAAATGTAAAACACTTCAGAGTTTTTGGAAGAAAATGCTATATCAAAAGACAAGATAGTGGAATGGGAAAGTTTGACTCTTGTGTGGACAAATGAATACTTGTTGGTTACTCAAGTACAAGTAAAGCATACAAGTGTTACAATAAAAGATTGAACAAATTTGTGGAAAGCATCAATGTAACAATTGATGAAACAAGCAGACCAGAATCAAAGGAAGAAAATGAAACAATGAAACAACCCTTAGAAAAAGAAGCATAAGATGAAAAAGAAGTAGAAGAGGAAGATGAAGAGAATCCGACAAAAAAAGAAAAGCAAGTTCTGCAAGTTTCTCCAAAGACACCAAGTAAACGAGTACAGAAGAATCATCCTTCAGATGAGATTATCATAAACAAAGATGTAGGAGTTGAGACTAGAATAAGAATCCATTCACCAGAACAAATACACCTAGCACTCTTATATACAATTGAACCAAATTGTTTTGAAGAAGCTAGCAAGGATGAATCATGGAATAAGGCCATGGATGAATAATTGGATCAAATAAAGAAAAATGACACTTGGAAACTGGTTGTAAGACCAAAGAATAAGAATGTGATCGGCACAAAGTGGGTCTTCAGGAATAAATTGAATGAATATGGACAGGTTACAAGGAACAAAGCTAGATTATTATGTAAAGGATATGCATAAGTTGAAGGAATCGACTTTCAAAAGGCATTTTCCCCAGTTGCCAGAATGGAAGCAATCTGTTTTCTTTTATCTGATGCATTCTCCAAAAATATTAAAATGTATCAAATAGACGTAAAATCAGTTTTTTTGAATTGAGAACTTGAAGAAGAAGTCTACATTGAACAATCAGAAGGATTTCAGTTGTCAGAAAATGCAGATTATGTGTGTAAATTAAAGAAGGCCTTGTATGGTCTAAAATAGGATCCTAGAGCATGGTACTCTAGACTAGATAAGTATCTGCAGCAGGTAGGATTCAGAAAAGGAAGTGTAGACAACAACCTCTACATCAAGGTAGGTCAAGGTAATATTTTATTAATTGAAGTTTATGTTGATGATATTATTTTTGGTAGTGATGATGATAAGTTAAGCCAGAAATTTGCAAAAGATATGTAGAATGAATTTGAAATGTCATTACTTGGAGAACTATCCTTCTTTCTCGGACTTCAAATATGCCAAAGAAACCAAGGAATTTTTATTTCTCAAACCAAGTATATCATAGAAATGCTAAAAATGTTTAGTATGGAAGATTGCAAACCAGTTATCACTCCCATGCAAACTAGCTACAAGTTGAGCAAAGATGATGATTCAAAGTCTACAGATTAGAGGAAATACAGGTCAATGATTGGAAGCCTACTATATGAGACAACATCCAAACCAGATGTAATGCAGGAAGTTGGATAGGTGGCACGATTTCAAGCAACACCAAAGGAATCACATGTATTAGCAGTGAAGAGGATTTTCAGATATCTCAAAGGAACAAAAGAGTTTGGATTATGGTATTCAAAAGGAAAGGATCTATCACTTATTTCCTAGACAAATGTAGATTGGGCAGGTTGTATTGATGACTGACGATGCAACATTCTACTTGGGTGAGTGTTTAGTATCATGGCTAAGCAAAAAACAATCATCAGTATCCTTATCTACAACCAACGTAGAGTACATTGAAACAACATCATGTTGTACACAAGTTCTTTGGATGAAACAAACTCTAACAGATATACATGTTGAGTATGATGATCCCATTCCAATCTATTGTGATAATACAAGCGCCATCAGTATCTCAAATAATCCGATGATGCACTCCAAGACAAATCACATTCCAATCAAGTATCACCTTTTACAGGAACAGGTTGTATAAAATAACATTAGATTTGAGTATGTGGGCACAAACGAACAAGTGGCAGAGATCTTTACAAAACCACTTCCATAGGAATCCTTTGAGTATATTCGCCAGAGACTCAGAGTTATTTCTACTCCAAAATGAATGTTTTTGGATGCTTATATTATATGTCTTATATGTACATGAGGAATCACCATAAGAAGATAGTTCAGTTAGGGGGAGCAGCCCCTGATGGAAAGATACCTTTGTCATTGATGAAAAAGGGAGAGAGATTTATTAGAGGCAGAGGACAAAGGCATTGTTCCAGGGGGAGAAGATTTATCAGATGTAGAGGATAGAGGCATGGTTCCAGGGGGAGCATGAGTGATATGATTTCAGTATTGCATCATAGTGTTTCCATCAATGCCAAAGGGGGAGATTGTTGATTAAGGTTGGTTTTCATTGATGTCAACCCTTGAAGAAATCCTTGTAGCACAAAGGTTGGGTAATGGACCCAAAATTGTTTGATGTAAATATGACTCGTTATTGTCTTGTAATGGTTGATAATAAGTAGAAATGGATGAACTCCAAAGTGGTCCCCTTATGGTGAAATCCCTCATGAGAAGATGCTTTGCAGATTTAGTTATCCTAAAAGTATGGTTAGAGAACCCATGCTTATTTGTGTAATAATGAGATGAATTTCAATGAATTTTTCATTGAAACTATCCTATATGGATAGTTTTTTTCATTCCATTTCCGGTGGTATGTGGAACGTCACATAACTCCTCACAGTTAGAGAGTTATGGACATGAGAAGTTGGAGAACCCAGGTTTGAGTAATGGACCCATTTGTTTGATGGATAATGGTATGTGTTTTGATATATTTTTAGGTAATACTATTCTATATTTATGGTACATGTCATTCCATTTTTTTTGGTATGTGTAACATCACATAAATCCTCATGGTTTGAGATTTATGGCCTTACGAAGTTGGAGGACCCTCTTATGTCATCTAAAAGCCCCAAAAGGTCAAAGTAGTCAAAGTGGTTTAAGAGATTTTAGAAGGTAAATAATAAAGTGAATTGATGAGTGTACTATAATTCAAAGTGAATACAAAATAAATTATTTAAATAATAAATTTAATGGAGAAATTAGAAGTGTGTTAACCCTAAAATAAGGAAAGTGAGCTAAGTGACCTAGAAGATGTTTTTAAGGAAGCTACTTGGAGAGTATAAATAAGAGGCAAGGCTCTCTCATTTTAGACACACTTGAGAATATTGAATACATATAGTTGTATGAGGTAACCAAAGGATATATAAGCATAATTTCTTAGGGAAGGTGAAGAAAAGAAGGCCAGAATTCAAGGAAAGATAAATTATTTTTATGATGCTTTCTAAGGTATGTTATTTATAGGTCATCTCACCATTTTCGCAATAAATTTGTTTCTAGAATGATTCAGACAATGAAATTTCTATTCCATTGAGGAAACATATCCAAGTATCCGTGGTAAAAAATTCATCATGTGGGTCGTTGTATTTTTGGAGTTACACTCCGTGGAAAATAGGGTTTGTGGCTAGTCCTAAAACTTGTCAAAAACATGTGTTTTGAGTAAAAACGTCATAAATTATTCCTAACAAATACAAATTCATTAAGACCAAATGAGTTGGTTAGAGTATAGTTTTTATTATACTTTTTAATAGTTTTATATAGATTCAACAAATATTCCATGTGGGTCACTCTCTACAAGGTCGCTCTCTAGAATAAGCTAGAATTCAACAAGGTATGTCATTTTTTCTATAATTACTTTTCTGAGAGGTTCCAAGTAGTGAAACCTGGAGGAATTGTATAAAATGCATTGAGGAACATTGTGTATTAGTTTCAGATATGTATTCATCACACGTACAAAGTTATTATTATTTCAAGTTAGCTTTGTTGACTAATCCAAAACTAGTCATGTGAGACTAAAGAAAAGTTTGATGTAAATGCTAGTCTCTTGTTGTTTAAAGTTAAGGTTTGCAGGTATGTGATCATATACACTAGGCCTATTACAGATTTACAAATCATATTTGGATGATGAAATTGATGAGGGCTTTTGGTTGAGGTACAAGTTGTGTACATGGTTGAGACAAGTAGTTGATGAGTTGGCACATACATAAGGTGTATAGTTGATAATGTTGGTACATATTGATGAATCATAGTTTATGATTAGTTGAAACATGATTGGTACATACTTGGTACATGGTTGATTGCACTTGTTTATGGTACAGGTTGATTACAGATTATTTGATACAGGTTGGTGCATGGTTGATGCACTTGTTTATGGTACAGGTTGACTACATGTTGAGGTATAGGTTGTTGCATGGTTGATGCATGGTTCAAGTTTATTGGTACAGGTTTATAGTGGTATATCTCGTAGTGATAGTGTGACAATGGTTCCATCATTCTACTTCTACTTCAGGATGGTTGGATGGGGCAAGGAAAGGTGGTTGTAGCCACCTTTCAATTGTATCTGGATAACATAGGGGGTTGTATCCTCCTTCTAGTTGTAGCCAGAGAATTGGGGAGTTGGAGCTTTCCTCAAGTTGTAGCCTTAGAAACTAGGGAGTTGGAGCCTCCTTCCAGTTGCAACTGCAAAACAAAGGAATTTGGTGCTTCCAATGAATGCAATTATTCAAGACATAAGAAAAAGTATTATGTGGTTTTCTCCCTATTTGGGTTTCCACGTAAAAAATTGGTGTACATTGTATGTGTGTGATTGTTCATTTCTTATTGCTCATTATTGGATAATAATTCTACATTGATATAAAAATTGGATTATTTGAAGAAAAAGGATTATAATTACTCTATTATTGATCCCCCCCCCTCTCAGTAATCCAACAATAACCATAAAAAATAAAAATAAAAATTGTAAAAAATATATAAAAAAATTTGCAAATGGATAGCCAAAATTTCCTGAAAACGATATTACTTCACGCTTTCATTTCTTATTCTTTTATTTTTCTCCTTGAATTCACTTAAACAAGTATTCACGAAGACAATTGTCATAAATACATCATGGAAAATCGGTATATAATGTATTTCATATTTTTATTTATTTTTAGATGGGTTTGATAACACTCCTTTTTGCACTATGTTTTTTGATGATCTCACAATATTTATTGTAGGATTAGTGCTGACATTTTACAGGTTTGAATACGATCAACTCTTATGTAGAAGTGATTTTCAAGGATCACCAATATTTTCAGAAAACATTCCTCCTTAAATGCTTGAAGGAACTTAATTTTTCACCACACATGTCATGACATTTGTCGCTACATCATCATCTTTCAGAAAACCAATTATGCCATGACATGATAACTTACCCTTCTCCTTCCAAGATTATCCATCCTCCATGTATTGAATTCCACCTTCCATTGCCTTATCCATCATGACTTCACACATGCCTATCTTTCTGAGTCACATACATCTCTTTCTTATTTTGTCGTTCATTTTGTTGTTGTCAAGCGGTTTCTATGCTAATGAATTCGAAATAAAATTGTCAACCCAAGGCTCATAAGATTCGAGGTGAAAGCACAATATATGCAGGATGAACGAAATATAGCCTAATCTAAGATTGAAAAAGAAACACACGACTGAAATTGAATTGCATGAAATAAACAAAAGCATGAAATTGCATAAATTACACCTGATTGAGGAAGCATGAAATTGAATTGAATGACATAAACAAAAGCATAAAATTGCATAAATTAATCCCGATTGAGAAATCACGATATTATACAAAGGAAATATCATCTATAACATAAATAACAAATAAAAAATGACAAACATATGTGAGCTCACATAAAATCTATATTAACAACTCAAAATAACAAATCTATTATGGAGAAATCAATCTAAAACATCAACTCTATTACAACATGATAAAATCCATGACTAACTCATTATCTCAACAGAAAAGACTATCTGTTTTCATCCCTACTTTCTCTCTTCCTCTCCTCCTCTTCTCCTCTAAAATGAAAAGAGAGATCTCTTATTTATACATGGGTGCTTTGAAAAGAAGATAAGAAACTCATAATTACAATTCCACTTTTCTCTTAACCAATTTTCTATAATTACACAATGCTTATCCCTTCAAACCCTCTCAACTTTTCTCTCAACCCATTTTTAATAATTACAAAATACTTATCCCTCCAAATCCTCTCCACTTTTCTCTCACAAATTCTCTTATGTTATTCCTCCTTGAAATTAGCTTGAATTATCTCCTTCAAATTCTGAAAATATGGAGAAAGCATTCGAGAAACTTTTGAATACTCCTTGGTTGAAAGCTTCAAATATCCCTACATTACAAAGCTCACACACATATTTGAGATATATATGAAAAATATATTGATTTGTAATATTTAATCACAAATTCTCTTTTAATACTAAAATAAATGATTTCAAAAATATTAAGGTTAAACCCATATTTAATTATGAAAATGGTATTAGTGAATGGTTTATGGAGTGGTAGAATATGGATACATGTGAATAATGGTGAAAGGAAAAGAGGATGGAAATGTGATAATTCTGAGACTCAATAGAAATTAACCTTTATATCTGTTATATTTTATTTAAATTAATGTAATGTTGCATTTGGAGGGGAAAGGGGGCCGAGGACTAACCCCAGCCCCTGGTCATACACTATACCACGAGACCAAGTCTTAATTCTACAGGGAGATAACACATATGCGGCGGGATTTAAATAATATACCATATGCATGGTATATGGTAACCATATGTATCAACTGACGAATATTCACACAAGATTTTATTGTTATAAGATATATAAATTATATATATTATATACGATCTACTATACACTATATATAACAAATATAACCACATATATTAACCAACGAACAAGAATATGAAATGGAACGAGAATAGAACTGCTAACCTCCACTATAATAGAGTATGGTTTTAACCATCACACCAACGCCCCCATAATTCATGGAGATTCCGCCTAAAATAGTATTTAAGTTGCAGTTGTTTTGGAGGTGGTTTTGGAGGCCACCCTATATATTGGGCATGAATCCCAATGAAAATATGGATCATGAGGTATACACACATCCATATGCATATATTTCAAGATGCACAGAGTCCAAGACAAGGCATGTATCCCCAGATAGTACAGACTATACGAAAGCACATGCAAGTACAAACTTGATTTCGTGTTGCACTGTAAAGCATGCCAAATGGTACCTTAACGGAATTTCAAGTGTTTTATATCAATTCTGCATTATTTTTTACAAGGATAATGAACATGAGGTATTTTTTGTGATTTGAGGTTATTTTTAAAACATTTTTCTCAATTTTTCATCAATGGGAATTTAATGCATTGTTTTTTGTGCCAAAGAGCACAAAATTGAGCTAGTTTGTAAATTGGTCGACTTTATAGTCAAAAGTTTTAGAATTTCGCAAGGATTTCAATGGTGAAGTTATTTTCTTTTTTTTAGTAATGGAATTTAAGAGCATCCATTAAATTGGAATATGTGAGTCATTTTACATGTGGTCTTGATACTTTAGATGGAGAAGGTAGTTTTCATTGGATTGAATGGAACTTAAAGATGAAATAAAAGTATGTAATTTGGTTTCTTTTATTTTCTATTGTGACATCTCACTATCATTAAGAAATATAATCTTCAGTTTATGAGTTTTTGGGTAAAAATCACATCATCATAATTTTGCAAGCCATCTGAATACAATAAGTAAATTATTTTGGATCAAGTTAGATAGTCCATGTGTATATGTAAAGCAATAAGTGGTGTCTAAGGATTTTTGGATCAAGTGGTATCAGAGCTAGTTTTGGCATGTGTTACAAGCTATTGTTTTGATCAGATCCAAGAGATCAATTGGTAAAGATCTTGAAGGCTCTTTTTAAGGAAGCAAGTGTAACACCTTGTTTCCCCCAGTTTGTAAATATAATTATAATGGCCAAGAGACTATGGAAAAATCAATAGGTGTGAATGTTTGATTTGATGGACCTTTGTATAAAAGGTCAATGAATGTAAATTATGTTATTTACTAGAAAATGGATAAGTGTTGCATGATTGATGGAAGGGGGGTGTACTAAGAAATACCATGAATGCTATGAAAAGAGATGGTTAAGGGGACCAAGAATGGTTGCATTAACCTCCACCAAACCAATACCTTACTGGATTTAATTTCTCAGGACCAGAACAATCCTCTGACCAGGAAATGAATTGCATTCAATTTGGTAGGTGGGAAGACCTTCTCAATATTTAATGAGGGAATGGGGCAGAGCACCCATATGTAAGGATTCAAGACCTAACCACGAACTGAGAATTCGAGCCACACATAATCTTTCTTAGAAAGGAAAGAAAGGAAGGTGTGGTGGGTAGAGGAAGACCTGCGAAGACTGCATAGATGAAAGGTTAATCTCTCGGGTTCAAGGAAGAACTAAAAAAGGAGTGTTATGGTCGCAGGAAAAGGCCAGCAGGGTTACAATACAAGCTCATAAATGAGTTTGGTCCTCCTTTTTTGGTATTTTGAAAACCATCGAAAAGATCCTGTGGGAGGAGGAGAGTAACCTCTGTCCCTATTGTTGTTGATCCGAAAGAAAGGATTTCATCACAGAGCATCGTGGTATAACTCAAGGGTGTCTAGTGGTAAATCCATCAGGAGTGACTGAGCTTATGGTTGGGTGGAAACGTGCACCCCTTTCAGCAATCACTTCATTGTATATGGCTCTGATAAGTATTTTCCTACTTTATGTATTGAATTGAAATAATGGATGAATGCATTGGTTTATATGTGTGTGTGTGTGTGTGTGTGTGTGTGTGTGTTTGTGTGTCTATCTATAAATGTTTTCTGTGTGGAATGATCATTATATGAGTATGCATTCATCTTCTAGTGAACTTATGCTTCTGACAGATAGTTTTTCTTCCTTAGCTTATCTCCTGAGGCGTACTAGGACATAAGATTGTAAGATGGTCGAGATAGGAGATATCATGTCGACCTAAACTTGTTCATCTGAAGAGGAAACCTCTTTCAGAATCCTTGTCATGCAATCGGTATTTCAGGCCAAATTCCTTAACCATTTCATGATAAATATCAGGAAGGATAGTGAGGTTCAATCCTTGAAAAGGGAAATATCTTCATTTGGAAGACAAGCGGACAAGATCTATTTGGGAGGACCCATATGACCAATACCTAGGAATGTTAATCTAAGCCTGAGGGAGCTAAGTTCCTTCTGAATTTATATCAATTCTGCATTATTTTTTGCAAGGATAATGAACATGAGGTATTTTTTATGATTTGAGGTTATTTTTAAAACATTTTTCTCAATTTTTCATCAATGGGAATTTAATGCATTGTTTTTTGTGCCAAAGAGCACAAAATTGAGCTAGTTTGTAAATTGGTCGACTTTATAGTCAAAAGTTTTAGAATTTCGCAAGGATTTCAATGGTGAAGTTATTTTCTTTTTTTTAGTAATGGAATTTAAGAGCATCCATTAAATTGGAATATGTGAGTCATTTTACATGTGGTCTTGATACTTTAGATGGAGAAGGTAGTTTTCATTGGATTGAATGGAACTTAAAGATGAAATAAAAGTATGTAATTTGGTTTCTTTTATTTTCTATTGTGACATCTCACTATCATTAAGAAATATAATCTTCAGTTTATGAGTTTTTGGGTAAAAATCACATCATCATAATTTTGCAAGCCATCTGAATACAATAAGTAAATTATTTTGGATCAAGTTAGATAGTCCATGTGTATATGTAAAGCAATAAGTGGTGTCTAAGGATTTTTGGATCAAGTGGTATCAGAGCTAGTTTTGGCATGTGTTACAAGCTATTGTTTTGATCAGATCCAAGAGATCAATTGGTAAAGATCTTGAAGGCTCTTTTTAAGGAAGCAAGTGTAACACCTTGTTTCCCCCAGTTTGTAAATATAATTATAATGGCCAAGAGACTATGGAAAAATCAATAGGTGTGAATGTTTGATTTGATGGACCTTTGTATAAAAGGTCAATGAATGTAAATTATGTTATTTACTAGAAAATGGGTAAGTGTTGCATGATTGCTAGAAGGGGGGTGTACTAAGAAATACCATGAATGCTATGAAAAGAGATGGTGAAGGCAACTAGGAATGGTTGCGTTAACCTCCACCAAATCAATACCTTACTGGATTTAATTTCTCAGGACCAGAACAATCCTCTGACCAGGAAATGAATTACATTTAGGTTGGTAGGAGGGAAGACCTTCTCAAGAGTTAATGAGGGGATGGGGTAGAGCACCCATATGTAAGGATTCGAGACCTAACCACAGACTGAGAATTTGAGCCACACACAATCTTGCTTAGAAAGGAAATAAAGGAAGGTGTGGTGGGCAAAGGAAGACCTGCGAAGACTGCATAGATGAAAGGTTAATCTCTCGGGTTCAAGATAGAACTAAAAAAGGAGTGTTATGGTCGCAGGAAAAGGCAAGCAGGGTTACGATACAAGCTCATAAATGAGGTTGGTCCTCCTTGCTTGGTATTGTGTAAACCGTCGAAAAGATCCTGCGGGAGGAGGAGAGTAACCTCTGTCCCTACTGTCGTTGATCCGGAAGAAAGGATTTCATTACAAAGCATCGTGGTATAACTCGGGGGTGTCTAGTAGTAAATCCGTTAGGAGTGACTGAGCTTATGGTTGGGTGGAAACATGCACCCCTTTCAACAATCACTTCATTGTATATGGTTTTGATAAGTATTTTCCTACTTTATGTATTGAATTGAAATAATGGATGAACGCATTGGTGTGTGTGTGTGTGTGTGTGTGTGTGTGTGTGTGTGTGTGTGTCTATAAATGTTTTATGTGTGGAATGATCATGATATGAGTATGCATTCATCTCCTGGTGAACTTATGCTTCTGACAAATAGTTCATCTGCCCTAGCTTAGCTCCTGAGGCGTATTGGGACATAAGATTGTAACATGGTCGAGATAGGAGATATCATGTCGACCTGAACTTGTTTGTCTGAAGAGGAAACCTCTTTCAGAATCCTTGTCATGCGATTGGTATTTCAGGCCCAAGTCCTTAACCATTTCATGATAAAGATCAGGAAGGATAGTGAGGTTCAAGCCTGGAAAAGGGAAATATCTTCGCTTGGAAGACAAAAGGACAAGATCTATTTGGGAGGACCCATATGACCAATACCTAGGAACATTAGGCTAAGCCTGAGGGAGCTAAGTTCCTTATGAATTTAGAGCTCCACAATTCCAGGACTTTGGAGTATTGTCAACCCTCTTAGTCATAAACCAACCAAAGATGATCGGGAGTTACGGTTACCCGTAAGGTTGACCGACGTTAGGAGGTTCCCCAAGTGGTTAGGTGGACCTATATTACCAACTAAACCAAAATAAAAAACCCCAAAGTCTAGAACCATGAAGGACCTAGAATCGTAGAATAAGGGATCATTCGGGTCCTTTCCCAGCTGTCAATACATCAGGGACGCGTGGTGATAGCCCCTTTAGTTTGAAGATTGGGAACTTTGGGAGATGGGAGGAGTTTTCATCGCAACACTCCTGAACTTAGAATCCATGAGGTAACAAAAGTCATATATCTATAAATCTACATGGTCAAATCTCGACCGTGAGATCGAAGGAATGTTAAAAGTTTGTCAGTCTAGGGTGTTGTGGCGCGGTGATGTCACCTAGGGTGACATGGACCCCATCTTGATGTGCCACTTGTTACCTGGATTTTTTTGTATCACATACCCTATAGGCCCATTGGAATGTAACACGTGTCACCTTGACCCATCCTACATGTCAGTTACTGGAACGTATATGCCTAGCCAACGTGGTTGGTGAAGTGACCGGGACCCTGGGAGTCTGAGACTTCAGGAATCCCAAGGATTTGGGATGTAGTATGGTAGAGAGACCAAACAACCCAAAGATCAGAGCCATGTGGTGAAATTATGAGACTTATGGATTTTGGAACTCTGGGTGGCCTCATACGTTGATAGTAAAGAGGCATGAAGCGTTGAAGCATTGAATCCCTCCATAGCTGATATAGGATAAAGAGAGTAATTCTAGTCATGGGATCAGACGGTGGATGGTATTCCACCATGGAGGAAGGAACTTGTAAATAGCACGTGTGAGGTGGATCTAAGTGGCCCTCAACCAATGAACGCTGGAAGAACCTTAGAGAGATATATATGTTGGTTTGGGGCTTGGTTTTGGGAATGGATACCATGGTTGGGAAACTTTGGATGAGAAGAGTGTGGTAGAAACCCCCAATGAAGGGTTTGATCACATAAGGATAATGAAATTTTGAGGCCCCATCCCTAGGAAAGCCACTCAAGGGTCGGGTGTGTTACAACAAGAAGAGTAAAGTTCTTATGAAATTAAGAATCTAGAAGAATATTAATCGACAAATCCAAAGATAGAATTATGAGTTAGAAATGTATATGAAAGTTCTTGAGGAAGAGAAGCAATGGTTTCAATATCGATTGTTATGTCATGAATATTTCCACATGATTATTTTTCATTACCTAGAGAGAAATTTGTCGATGGCACCATCAATGAGTTTGGACAAGAAGATAATGAGATAGTCTCTCTTGCACTATCTCCTTCCAAGAACATGATTGAGAAAGAAGACTCTTGGTATTCCCATCAATATGGAGAGTGATTAAGGGTAGCTAAATCAAAGAGATCCTTAGATGAAGAAAAAATACATAAGAAATTGGCCTTACCTTCCAACCCAGAGAAGATTAACATGTGCAAGTTATCTCCAAGAACATATGTGCAAGCTACATGAGAAGGAATGAATACCCTTCCCACTAGTGAATGGTATATTTATCCATGTGCTTCCTGTGGAACTATCAGTGATGATGTGGAGACATATCTGAGAGGACAGTGTGTGAAAGTAAATTCCTCCAAGAAGAAAGAATGTCATTTCTCAAGTCAGAGGAAAAGGAGGAATGATAAGAAGGGATCATGGAACAAGATGGTCTTCTCTTATTGTGGTAACAATGGACACCAAATTGAGAATTGTTGGACACTTTACTTGCACTTATGTTTGAAGAATAACCTATAGGATGTGAAGACACTTTCCAGAAGACAAGTAACAAATCTAGATGAAGTGAATGGCCTTACGGAAAGGCTTCAGAAATAATACTTTTGGATGGATGGTCTTGGAAAAGTGATATGTGAAGACATCGAAGAATGGTTCGTGGATAGTGTTCGGTCTCACCACATGACCGAGATGAGATTAGTATTTTTTACTTTCTCAGAGTCTGACATGGATTTGTTTTTGTGATATGGAACCAATACCAAACAAGCAATAAGGGGGTATGGATATGTAATATTCCATCTCGATTTGGGAGGATTTATGGGAATTTAACATATGTTGTATGTTTTATAATTAAAGGTAAACCTTCTCTCAGTTGCAACATTTGAGGATGACAGTTATCTAGTCTCATTCTAGAATGGCCAAGTACTTTTGTATTCAATGGAATCTACTCCAAAAACAACAAGTGTTCTTGGTATTCACAAGGAGAGGTTATATAGGTTACTGGGAAGACTAGTAGTTTGGTCTAATGATTACTTGGATTCTACATCAATTCTACATCATATTCAATTCCATATTCAACATTTGCATTAGAGGCATTGTCAGAGGTTGGAAACTACTAGAATCCTCCAAGCACACTGGGGAGAATGAGTCCATAAGTAAACCATCTTTAAAATTTTGTAAATATGTATATTTGTAAATATTTAATTTGTAAATATAATATGCATATATGCAAATCTCATGAATTCCATTATAAGGCTTGTAAGCCAATAATTGTAAATTATAAAAGTGAGAGGGACTCTGTAAATTTCTATATTTCCACCTTGTATGAGTGAGAGGAATTTTGTAGAGAGAGTTTTTATATTTCCACCTTATATGTTGTAAAGAGTGAGAGTAATATCATTAGATATTTCTAGATAGATTCCTTTACACTTTGTTATAGAGTGAGAGGAATCACGTTAAAGATATTTATGGATAGATGCCTATACATATTGTTTTATAGTGAGAGGAATCTTATTATGAATATTTCAAAGCCTCTATACAACATTATGAACAATTATATTGTCTTTTAATAATATAAGGGGATACATATGGATCGAATTGTATTATTCCACATTCTTGATTCTGAAGAACTGAAATTGAAGGAAGAGAAGCATGCAGGAAATGGGAACATTTAGTTTGGGAGTGGAAAGAGTATCAAAGTATTGCAAAACTTTCTAGAGCTGGCAAAGGAGAAAGTAATCCTCTTATAAGAGACACATAAAGGTTCATTCTATAAGCATATTTAAATACTATGTCATGTCTGTATGATGTATACCTTGAATAGAAGCAATCAAGTTAGATATAAATGATAACAGTACAAGAAGAATTTTTCTTCAAGGAATAAGTGACAATGAACACAGTATTCATTCAGGGACTTCTACATATAAATCATAAGTACAAGAACAAAGAGTCCAAATGGGTAAAGCATAGGTCAAAATTCAACTTGGTTTCAAATTCTTCATGATAGACTATCTTCATTAGAAGGAGATGGGAGTGGATGTTCAAATACAGGTACAAGTATAGGAGAGATTCAGTGAACAAGACTTTCATTGTCAGAGAATCTATAAGCC
>ML784602.1:770860-805038 GCA_009831015.1 Picea engelmannii
GTTGTGGGGTTGCCGCTCACATCCCATAGACACAATGCCATTCTTGTGATAGTGGATAAGTTAACCAAGAGTGCTCATTTTATTCTGGTTAGAGACACTTACTATGTCACTGATGTGGCACATGTGTTTGTAAGTGAGGTTATCCATTTGCACAGGATACCTAAGAAGATCATTTCAGATAGGGACTCCAGATTCACTTCTAGGTTTTGGACAAGTTTACAGTCAGCATTGGGGACTCAGTTGAACTTAAGCACAACTTATCATCCTGAAACAGATGGGAAAACTGAGAGAGTAAATCAAGTCATGGAAGACATGCTTAGGATGTATGTAATGGATAATCAAACCCAGTGGGAGAAGTACCTACCTTGGTAGAGTTTGCCTACAATAACAGTTATCATAGCTCGATCGGAATGCCACCCTATGAAGCTTTGTACGGGAGGCCATGCAAAACGCCATTGAGTTGGGATAGACTAGAAGACCGAGTAGTAGTTGGGCCAGAATTGATTCAAGAAATGGAGGAACAGGTGATTCAAATTAGGCAGAGACTAAAGGAAGCACAGGATAGGCAGAAAAGCTATGCGGATGCATACAGGACCAACCGAAGTTATGAAGTGGGAGACCAGGTTTTCATTCATATCAGGCCTAATAAGAGTACCATACGGTTCAGGAAGGGGACAAAGTTGTCACCTCGGTTTATAGGACCATTCAGGATCCAAGAGAAAATTAGACCTGTTTCCTATCGTCTCGTACTGCCACCCCACTTGCATAAAACTCATAATGTATTTCATGTATTTGTTTTACGTCATTATGTTGTTGATGAATCACATAAACTAAATTGGAAGGAATTGCAGGTATCGGATGTGGGAACCCTCATGGTAGAACTATTACGCATATTGGATCGTAGAGTCCGACAGCTCAGGAATCGTCTAGTAGACCAAGTTAAGGTCCAGTGGGACAAGTATAGTCCAGGATCTGCTACTTGGGAAGACGTCGAGACACTACGGCGAGACTATCCCTCACTATTTTGACCACCTCGATAACATGTTTCTCGAAGGTGGGGTGTATGTAACACCACCTTTTGACTTAGACAACCAGGATTACCTGAGGCCTATATACTTTATTTTCTAAGTCATCATGAAACTATTAAGTGATACACTTAAACTTTAAAAATTTATTAAATTTTATGAATGTTTAAATGTTATTTGATGATGATGTATGTAATGCGATCTATTATGTGAATGTAAATTTTATGAATGTTTAAATGTTAGTGATGATGATGTATGTAATGCGATTTATTATGTGAATGTGAATTTTACGAATGTTTAAACGTTATTGATGATGATGTATATGATGCGACATATTGTGAGAATGTGAATTTAATGAATGTTTAAATACTATTAGAATGATGTCGGATATAATGCAATCTATTTTGGGTAAATGATAATCTTGTGAATGGGTGTCGAAATTGAATTATGGGATATTATGAGATCTGTTTCTAATTGGAAAACTTTGATGATAATTTATCAGTACAGGGATACCAAATTGAAATGATGATAGTATGAAATTACATGATGATAATGCATAGAAATGTATGAGTTTGTGTTATAGACTAATCTGCAGGTTATGGGCTATGAAATAGCCAAGGGATAATGATGATGAAAGTGGATATCAAGACCACTAACCGAGAAGCATTATGGTGATGACACTGCCCAAAACCAAATAAACGATGACAAAACCTCCAGCAACACGGTGCCACTGTATATTCCATTGTAGGGTGTGGACCCTAGTCCTGTTAGGAGGGGTGGAGGCATTTCCCAATGTGTATCCTCCATTGTAGGGTGTGGACCCTAGTTATGATTAAGAGGGGTGGAGGCATTTCCCACCGTGTATCCTCTAAAACCTGAAGTCATGGGAGGACATTGTTAGTTCACGCTCCCCAAGATGTGTGATGATGACTGTCAGATGCCTGTTAGGGAAGCTTGGTCGAGATAGTGACACTTCTGCTTACAGGTTCTATTTGGAGTTAGGTCAATATAGTTGACGCTCCAAGATAGTCTAGCATAGGAAGGATAGGAATGGATATGGAAGTAGGTTAGGGAGGAAGGATGAGTAGTAATAGTTGAGAAAATATGGAGATCTGTCTTGTGGTGGAAGTTAATGTTTTTCCTTCAAAAAAAAAGAAAAAGAAATGAGTATATATGAATATTCATTATTATGTAACTAAATCAAAGTTGTTTAAAATAAAAGTGTTGAACTGAATACTAGTAAATAAAGGATTTCTCAAACAATTGATTGGTTTGTTGTCTTTTATAAAAGACTAGTCTTGCTGACTGGATTGGATGCATACATAAATTACTAAAGGATGACAGTTTTGATTATTAGTACATGCACAAGATTCGCATGTACTAGATACACATGCATTTCTTGTACATATACACTAGTATGTATGAGTTTTCTTGACTTACTTACTAATAATGTCGGTTACTTGTTATGAATGTGTGAACCATGTTTCTTGTCCTTTGTACCATAAGATACCTTAACTTCAGGACGAAGTTTCCTGAAGGGTGGGTGTATGTAACGACCCTTGTTAAATAGACATATAGGATTATTAATTATAATTAATTTAATAATCTAACTGTCCTAAAATATTAGCTAAACAATAATTATTTCTTAAAATAACATTTACTAATTAATTATTATTAATTAGTTATTCATGATTGTCAATGATTAATTTAAGTATTAATTAACTCATTAATTAATAAGGTAAATAAATAAAAGGAGAATAATAAACTATATTGTTAAATTAAGTTACGTATCCAACAAGGGATAACATATTAACTACATGAGGATAAAATAATAAAGGAGGAATAAGGGGCATTAACGGCAGGAGGATAAGAAGGTAATAAATGGGTTAGGTAGGGAGTAAAGGAGGGGGAAGTCAGTGAAGGAGGGATAAGGAGGGATAAGGAGGGGATAGAGGTTGACGGGAGGGATTCTACGGGGGGGAGAGGAGTGATTGATTTTGGGGGCTCTGGATTTGTAGAGAGGAGTGGAGTTTTGGGAGTGGGATTGTATCAGTCAAGCACCGGGGTTGCTGGAGGTTTTGGGCACGAGGGCCAGGATATCCATATGATATCCTGGAGCTAGGAAGTTACCTAGTTGGCAGGGAGGAACTAGGTTTTGGGCAGTGTTTTGCAGCAGCGGTCAAGGAGGCAAGCGGCGGACAAACGGAGGATTATTAGCATCAGACTTAAGTATTTATTTAAAATTATGCATTGTTGTATTATGTTAGAAAGATTTATTATTCATTGTAAAATTTAAGTTACGGAAGTTACTATTATGAAGATTATTATGCTGTTATGAAATTACTATCTTAGTATGAAATAAATTGATGTTTAATTTATTCGCCCCCTACAATCATCACTAAGTTGTTGAATATCAATACTTTTGGAGGTCCAAAATTTCTTCAGTGGGAACGTGTGATCCATGAGGATCTAAGGAATTCTCATAGAGGTCCCAGGGGATCCATAAATTCTCAAAAATTGACCATCTCAAATCATTTAAAAAAATCATCATTGCCTAGATCTCATTGTTAGGTTTCCAACAATGCAAATGAAAAAGTCAAACAGAGTCTATATGAAAAAGTTATGGGCATTCAAAGTTCAAGTCAACCTAGGTCAAAGTCAAAAGGCAAAGGGGGTAAAAGGACATGTGTCATGTATGTACAGTGACACATGGAATGACCATATAAGTGATGTGGCCATACCCTAAGGTGCCACGTGGAATGATCAATTGACTAGGAAGATGAGTTGGCAAGTCGTACCTCTAGGATGACAAGTGGTTCAATCATCGTTTGACACGTGGCATTGAAGAGCCAATGAGAGGCTACCATGTGGCAACCTCTCATTGGCCAGTGTTGGTTAATGTTGTAAAATTTTGGTTTCAACAAGGTTTGACCCCATGATCTCGATGATGACTCAAAGCCTTAACATACCCACCACAACCAACAAGCCACATCATGGAAATTAAACTTTGTATGTTTTATATTTTATTTAAATTAATGTAATGTTTCATGTGGAGGGGAAAAGGGGTTGAGGACTATCCCTAGCCCCTGGTCATATGCCATAGCATGTGACCAATGGTTAATTCCATGGGTAGATAACACAAATATGCGATGGGATTTAAATAATATACCATATACATGGTATATGAAAATGATATGTATCAACCAACGAATATTCAAAGGAGGTTTTATTGTTATAATATACATAAATTGTATATACTATATACATACTATATACTATATACTATATATAACAAATATAACCATATATATTAACCAACAAATGGGAATATGCCATGGAACGGGAAAATAACCTCAAACTACGCTATAATACTGGATGGTTTTAACCATCACACCAAATCCCCCATACTTAGCAAAGATTCAACCTAAAATAGTAATTAAGTTACAGTTATTTTGGAGGTGGTTTTGGAGGACGTCGTATATATTGGGCATGAATCCAAATGAAATCACAGATCTTGAGGTTTGAACACATCCCTATGCACATATTTCAAGGTGCATGAAGTCCGATACAGGACATGGATCCTGAGATGGTACGCATTGTACGAAAGTATTTGCAAGTACAAACTTAATTTTGTGTTGCACCGTAAAGCATGCCAAATGGTACCTGGATATAATTTCAAGTGTTCTATATAAATTATACACAATTTTCGAAAGGATCGTGAATATGAGGTCTCTTTTGTGATTTGAGGTCATTTGTAAAACTTTTTGCTCAATTTGTCATTAATGGGAATTTAATGCACTATTTTGCATGCCAAAGAGCATGGAATTGAGCTAGTTTGGAAATTGGTTGAATTTATAGTCAAACATTTCAAAATTTCACAAGGATTTCAATGGTGAAAGTGTTGGCCCTTGACCAAGTTTTTTGAGATCCTTGGTCAAGTTTGACCTATTTTGGGACTTTGAAAGCCTATCGAAGGTGGAGTGCAAGAACAAGCAAAGATCACAGGATCTCGGCTCCTTTTTGGGCCCTTTTTGGGATTTGGGATTATGTAACGAGTATGGGATGTCGGCCCATGGGTTTACCCATGTTTAGGCCTATTTTGTAAAGTATAAATAGATGTTAAGAGATGTAGTGAGGATATAGAGCAGTTACGAATGGCTAAGTGCTAGATCTATGTGATTGAAGGATTGTAAGTGCTCTGTGCATACCGTGTGAGACTTGCAGAGCTAAGTGCAAGTCATTGTAAGAGGTTGTGGAAGGTTGAGTGCTTAGATCTACTCAGGGAAGGAGGATCTAGTGAGCTGCGCAGATCTCATGTCCTATGCGGAGTAGGGTTTTGAGGCTCTGTACATGTAACCTATTGAAGAAGCTAATAAGGAAGAAGAGTTGGTGGACGTATCCCCAGGGTGGGGGTGAACCATGTATATGTTGTGTTTCTATGCTTTGTGCAATGTTTTGATTTTTTTATATCTTTACTTGTTAAGTTCTTTGATATAGATAGATAGATTTGTTTATGCTTTGTGCTAATAATGTATATGGATGTTAGATCTGACTTATATGAATATTCTTAGTTCTTGAATCTACTAGATATGATCTGTTCCATCGTGTTCCAGATCTGGTTAACCACTATGTTGTACTTTGATTAGGGTTTAACTGCGTTGTAACTAAGAACTGAATATTGATAAGTATAACAACCAAGTTCTCTGTTAAGTATTATAATCACATATATGTGTCCCAGCTAAGGTTGTGTACATTTGAGTCCTGCAACCACCCATGCCTCTACCTCTGGTGAGACTTCACCTGTTTCGTAGGTGTTTCCGAAAGGGCCGGTAGTTAGGGTTTTTTTGGTGCATTGTTGTAGCATTTAAACCTAGGTCTACCCCTGTGCCAACAAATGGTTTTGTTGCTGGGAACTGAAACTATGATTTTTGGGAACTAAGGAAGAAGAATCTTTGTGCAAAGATCCAACCTGAAATTGTGAAAGATCTGTGCGTATATCTGTTGCTCTAGTGCATAGTACTCTACTTAGTTTGTGAAGCTCTGTTCTAAATAAAAGAATTATGATCGAAAGAAAAGAGGTAAGATCTGAACCTTTGTTCTCGGAGAAAGGTAAAAGTGAGACTTCTTGATTAAAAGTGGTAAGATCTGCAAGCTCTGTGCTCTGATAAAGGTAAGAATAATGAAAAGTTCTAGATCAGAAAGCGTCCTACTCTGTAGAAGTAAGATAAGTGGAATTTTTGGTTTCAGAAGTATGGATCTAGGTATGTTTGACAGATTATGCCCTAGCTTGAAAACTAGGGCACTGATAGATGAAAGAAGGTTTGATATTCGTAGATATGATAAGAATAGTGAAAGATATGTTATACCTATGCATAGAAAGAATGTTTGGACTAACAAGTGGATGTAGGATCCTAGAAAGAAATGTTTGCACGTTAGATACTATGACCCTGGCACGTAGTATAGAAAGAGTTGGGAATCATTTAAAAGAAAGAGAGGATTAACCCTCTATTAGAGTTGCAGAAGACCGGGACATCTTGATAAGGAATTCCCTGGACGAAGACCTAGTTGTATTTGTTGCAAAGCTATGGACCATGAAGTATTAAATTTCCCTAGAATGATTGCTAAGATTGAAGAAATGAACATGAGACAAGAAAACCCTAAGGCATATCAAGAAATGGTAGAACCGCATAAAGAATCAGAGAAAGTATTGCTACAGATGAAAGAAACCCTGAATGATCACTGATGTGTCAGTTTATCAGAGATCTTTAAAGAAAAAGAATGCCTTGAAGAAAGAATAGGAGACTTTGACATTGACTGTGTTCTGGATGATGAAACATAGGTGAATATCATGACAGAAAGAACTTGGGAAATTTTAGGGAAACCTACTATGATTCCTTCATTAGGAGGAATAGGTCTATTTAGAGGAAAGTTGATAAACCTATGTGGAAATCTCACCCAGATATCTATGAATGCCAATGGAACTTCAACAGGGGAAGATTTTGAAATTATTAAATTTATTGAGAACAACACCCCATTTACCATGTTACTAGGAAAACCTTGGATTGAAAGAGATCAGGGAAAAAGGAAGGAAGAAGAAAAAAATTTAGAGCAGAAGAAGCAAGATTTAAAAGATTTCATGACTAGAAGGATTGCACACTTGATTGAAGAAAATGAGAACAGATCGAATCTATTTAAAACCAGAGACTTGGATGTTGAAGGAGGAAGAACACTAGAAGACCCATAGAAGTATAAAGTACCTATTCCATATACAGATGAAGTATTATCCCTGAAATAATCTCAACAACATGAAGTAACTATGCCAAAAGAAGATAAGAATCAGAATGGAAAAAGGCATATTGAGACGAAGCTCACTAAAAAGAAAGCTAGAAAACTAAGTAAGAAGAGAGCTAAGATCGACAAGTTACAAAAGGTTCCAGAGGGAACATTGAAGAAGGAAAATTTGCAAGATTGGAGCTTCGTCGGGATAACAAAATAGTGTCACATGCCACTTCTCCATGGCAAAGCAATATAGTCATTGGGATCAATATAGCCATTCGACCGACCCTTCGAATGGGTAGAAAGGAATTTATGGTTTGCAACCAGACCGTTGGACCACGCCATAATGGACATAACAGATTTAATGAAGGATTCTTGACCATTGCAAGCAATCCATTGCCAATTTATCTATGTATCCTGTCACGCCATGCACCGAGAACACTTTTGCTAACTGTGAATCTGAGCCCGTAGACTTGTTGATTTTACACAGTGATCATTGCGCTATTGCCTTCTATCCTATTGCAGTGTCTAAGTTAATCCTCAAACCCAAATATTTCCAACCCCGAGTGTGTATGTCGGACGAGTTCAACACTGCAGAGAGAGTTTTCAAAGAAGTTTTGATCGACCTCATGACTGAAAGAGTCATGTCAATGTATACAGGTGTACAAGCATTATCAACGAGAGCATTGCAAGCCTCTCTGTCGACTACTAGTAGAGAAGAGAACCAAGCATAAATACAACCTAAAAAACATGAAGTTGATTCCATCCATATTGCCCGATTACATCCCACCTCTAGATGGCACGGTGAATTATGATAGTGTTCCAAGAAACTTCGAGTACACTATGGTCACTGCATACCTCCCAAAAGGGGATAGGCACAGTTCAAGAAGAGAAGGATAAGATCACAACGTTGAAGTTCAACGACTTCAACCTAGGAGATCGAAACATCTATGGTATGCTCACCCCATACAAGTACCTAACCAGAACTAAGGGGAAGAACTTGAATATCATCCCTCAGTCATGGACGATGATCCTTGCGCATTCCACCCTACTGAATGTCATGAAGATTCCACAATTTAGACAACACCAAGAAGTCAATTCCTATGTCAATATGCTACTATCGTGTTACCTTGGCGACTACTTATGGCTAGACCATTGCATTACAATTGACCCAACGCTGATCCACAGGATCACAAGACTAAGTATGCAAGGACCCGACCTGCAATACTTTTATCCAAGAAAAGCCACAGATCGCACAATAGCACAGAAAATCAAGGATACATATGGCGATGTTGAGAAGGGAACAAGAGGCTACAAGGTAGCTTCCTTCCAGAGTGGCACAGTGCACCTATCATGTCAACTGATAGCTAGAAATATAGTAAGGAAGAACCGACCTAAGAAGGTCACTATCTTTGTCGTTGACCTGGAAAGGAAGTGTGCAGAAGGCCTACAGATGAACTGGGCGAAGTACCTAGTTAACCAATTTCAACTAGATTGTCGAGAAGCACGGGATTAGGGTTATGAATTTCATTTCAGTTTTCTTCTAGTCCTCATTTCATTTGTTTCATAGGATATGTCGGAAGGAGAAACATTTCCCAACATAGAGCCATTTTAACCGCTTGTCGTGAAGTTTTCTACCCTGTGGTATTCAACTAATATGAAAAAACAGTGGCAGTCAAATGTTGTGTTCCATACATACTACCTCTAGCTAAAGAAAGCCATCGAAGTCGAGCCTTGCATGACCCAAAACACCTTACAAAGGTTCCGACCACTAATTAAGTTCAACGTAGATCGACACTTCATTTACATTACAACGTGAGAAGATGAACACCAAGAGCAACTCTAGTCATATTATAATCTTACAGAAGAAGACCTTGAGAAGATCACCAAGTAATGGTTATTTGACCTCCTTATCCCCGTGAACCCCACAGAGATATATGATATTGATAGCCCAGAAGACACCCATAAAGAACAAAATACACCTGGACCCAGTAGACAGAAGAAGATTGAGGAGGTCCAAAACTTAAGCAGCACCTTAGGGAAGATTACTTCCATGTCACCTGATCGAGGGGGTGATGACGAAGTAGAAGCTGAAAAGAGACTAGGTGAAGTAACACCGCCCAGAGACGAGGTTGACCCTTTGAAGAAGAGGAAGGTTTCCCCCTCAAAACCTTCTTCCTGGAAGAAATTGAATGCCACCATGACCAAGATGCAAACTGTCCTCACCTCTGATGATTTTGACTTCATCATAGCAGCCTTGAACAATGCTTCACTAGAAATAGCAGAGAAACAAGGAGCGAAGAAGGAGGAAATGTATGATAGGATTGAATTCGAACTATGAGGGTACAATAGTCCCTTCAGTCCAATCGCATAGTCTCCACTGTGCCTCTACCATCAGGAGAACCAGATTTGGGATATGAGCCAACCCAACTCCACCGACTAGCTGAGACAGTCGAAGCTCACCTTTGAAGAGAACAAGAGGAAATAGAACAAGCCACCCAATCTTTGACGCAAGTGCAAGGAGTACATGTAGAGCAGTTTCGAGATGAAGAACAGGAAAAGATTTCTCTCGAAGCAAAGTTTGATGAACAAAAAGCACAACTACAATAAGGAAAAGAACATTTTCTCGCATAGCAACTCAAAGTGAAAGAAGCAGTCAGTAGAGCAATTCGTTCTCTGACAGTCGTAGAAATAAAGCCAGAGAATCGAGTCACAAATCAAGTAGAGCATCTCATAGAAGTTATCCAGTAGCTACAACAACACATCGTAGGCTTAGAGCTCTGCATAGTGCTCAAGACCCCATAGGATGTAAGGGATCAAAGAGAAGCAATTGCTCGAAGAACAGTTGAGAAAATAAAATCCCTTGTTATGGAATGTAAGAAAATTACTGATCGTAGTGCCCAGACCTATGAACAACTCACTGAGAATCCAGAACTAAAGGCACCAGAGTCATGTCTACAAGAGGTGAAGTATCAAGCTAAAACGATATAAGCACAGTTGAAGCCCCTGTCAGTTATGGAAATAATGAAGCAATCCCAAGAGCAGCGCACTACCTAACAATAGATCCACACTATCCAGAGAAGAGTTATGGAAGTAACTCAGAGGCTCCAACCTATACAAGATAAGGCTTACCAATTGTTCACCTAGGTCGAAGGCCAAGGAGAAGAACTAGAGCAGGTTGTCACTACAACTGAGCAGTGCTTGGAAGGACCTATCAATGACGCAGTCATCCAAGAGTTCGTTGAATAGGAGGCCAAGGCACAACAACAAGTCGAAGCATCTCGAGCTATGCTCGAGGATTTTGAAGCAGAACTACCCAGATCAAAGTGACTCGAGATGAGTCACATGTGAGTGTTGGGGGCCTGTTGGCCCTTGACCAAGTTTTGGGAGATCCTTGGTCAAGTTTCACCTATTTTGGGACTTCGACAGCCTGTGGAAGGAAGACCACAAAATGAAGCAAATATCACGAGATCTCGGCCCCTTTTGGGGCCCTTTTTGGGATTTGGGATTATGTAATGGGTATGGGATGTCCTCCCATGGGTTTACCCATGTTTAGGCCTATTTTGTAAAGTATAAATAGATTCTAGGCGATGTAGTGAGGATCTAGAGAAATTTCGAATGGATAAGTGATAGATCTATGTGATCAAAGGATTGTAATTTCTTTGTGCATAGTGTGTGAGACTTGTAAATCTAAGTGCAAGTCATTGTAAGAGGCTGTGGAAGGCTGGTTCCTTAGATATACTCGGGGAAGGAGGATCTAGTGAGCTGTGTAGATCTCCTGTCCTATGCAGAGTAGGGTTTTGAGGCTCTGTACATGTAACCTTAGAAGAGTTGGTGGACGTAGCCCCAGGGTGGGGGTGAACCAAGTATATGTTGTGTTTCTCTTCTTTGTGCAATGTGTTGATGTGTTTATATCTTTACTTGCTAAGTGATTTGATATAGATAGATATATCTGTTTATTCTTTGTGCTAATGATGTATATGGATGTTAGATCTGACTTATATGAATATTCTTAGTGCTTGAATATGCTAGATTTGATATGTTCCATCGTGCTAAGTGTTGCTAGATGCCAGATCTAGTTTGTCACTGTGTTGTACTGTGATTAGGGTTTAACTATGATGTAACTAAGAATTGAATATTGATAAATATAACTGCTAAGTTCTTTGTTAAGTGTTAGGATCACATATATGTTTCCCAGCTAAGGTTGCATACATCTGAGTCCTGCAACCACCCCTACCTCTACCTCATCTGAGACTTCATCTGCTTCGCAGTTGTTGCTGAAAGGGTCAATAGTTAGGGTTTTGTTGGTGCATTGTTGTAGCATTGAACCCTAGGTCTGCCCCTATGCCAACAGAAGGTATTTTCTTGTTTTGAGTAATGTAATTTAAGAGAATCCATTAAATTGGCATATGTGAGTAATTTTATGTGTTTTTGATACATGAGATGGAGAAGGAAGTTTTCATTGAATTGAATGGAACTTAAAGGTGAAACAAAAGTATGTAATTTGAGTTCCTTTATTTTTCTTTGTGAAATCTCACTATCATTAAGAAAACTAATCTTAAGTTTATGAGTTTTTGGGTAAAAAACACATCATCCGAGTTTTGCAAACCACCCCAATACAATCAGTAAATTAATCTAGATCAAGTTAGATATTTCATGTATATGTAAAGAAATAAGTGGTGTCTAAGGATTTTCGAATTACATTCACTTTCATAGACTCATCATCATACATATTTTCTCCTAAGAAAAAAAAACATATTTCTTACTAGAACTAATCAACTTCTTGTCTTATTTGCCACTTACAAGTGAGATATTTGACTTTTCTTTATGCATGTTGATGATGTAGGAATTATCATCCTTCATCAATCTGTATTGATTGGTCTTTGAATGATGATTACATCCCTCATATACATGCAAAGGCTTCCAATCACTACTCCAAATAAATCAAGGAGTACTACGTACAATTCCACTTCATCAATAAAATCAACACTTATATCAAATTTTATCTTACAATGTTTTTGTTACCTTTATCTCTACATCTTTGTTTACCCAACCCACTAGATAGTGGCTAGAATGATCGTGAAACTCCAATCCAAGCTTGTTGACTAGATCTACTACTATGAGATTAGGCTACGAACCATAGTTGAACATAGCATCTATCTTGGTATTATTGAATTGACTCTTTCTTGGTCATGTCCTTCTCTTCCTAGTGATGAAGGATACAAAGATTGACCTCCTTTTGCATTGATGTTTAAACAATATTTTCATCCACATTCTAGCCACTTTCAATCTAATTGTCTGAATCTATGGCTAAAAGGTTATTTTTCTTTCTATCCTTCTTTCAATTCTTCAGGTTTAGATCTGGATGTAGTTTCCATCATTTTTCTTCAGTGTGGCCATCAATGTTGCAATGATTTCCATGGTTGCTCGAATCTTTGCACTAATGTGTAGTGGTTATTTTATTCTTATATTTTCCCCCTTTCCACTTCTTCTTCCCCTACTTGGAATATCCTTGGTGATATTTCTTCTTCAAACCACTTGTTTACCCCTTCTTTTGGCCTATGTTTTGTAGGTACTATGCTTGTACACATAGCTCATTCACTATCCTTTCCTTGAATAACATCCCCTACTTTCGTAGATGACCATGTAAACCTCCCATATACTTGAGGAGTACATTTCGGTTCTTGGAAGAGATACCTAACATTATGGCCATCTTTTTGAACTCATTGTTGTATTCTTGTACCATCTTCCCCTCCCTCTGCTTGAATTAGTTCCACCGGATCCATTTGTCCTATACATACCTGATAGGGTAGAATTGGGACTTGATGACGGTTTTGAATTCCTCCTACCTAGTTACTGGTGGATCACCCTCTAGCCTAAGTGTTTTTATATGGATTTCCCACCATGTTAAAGCATTTCCCTTTAAATTCAATCTAGCAATTGAAATCTTTTTTTAATCATCTATATGGTGAAGGATAAAATAAACTTCTAGTTGTTTTAACCAATGATTCATTGTTAATGCACTGATATCACCTTGTTATGGATTTATCTCCACTTTTTCTTCCATCATGAATAGGGCCTATGAAAGTTTCATGACTCTTGAACTAATTTTTTGTTTCTCATATTCTTTCCATGAATCCTTTCCTGAGTCTTTCTGATATCCTAATTTCCCCTTCAATTTGATCTATGAGTTAGAGCCTCCATCATCTCTGAACGGTCTAATATTTATTTCTATAGATACCATGAGGAGGTTCATATTATGACTGATGTCAACAACTAGCGCTTCCAACCTCTCAAATCTCTCTTCCGTTGGATCTCAAGGGTTATTATGAACAAAATCGTCCTCCATGTATAGGATTTATGTGACTTTTCTTTAACTCGAATCCTATATATTGAAACTTCCCACAAATACCCAAAATAAAAACCTTCTCTGATATCAACATGATCTATAAACTGCCATGGGTATTCCAATGGAACAAATTTTCAATGCATATCTGATTAAAAAAAATGAAATCTACACTATGAAGGTTAAATTCCTTTAGATTCCATAGTATTTAGTTACTATTTTTATTCTTATGCATTAAATAGATAAGATGCAAAAAATAGAGAACAAAAAAGTACAATAAGTCAACATCCAAAAGATAACAAAAATATTTTCTCCACGAAACCCTTACAAGGGAAAACCCAACTAGAAGGTGAGGCTTCTATGCTCTCTTTTCTCTGGTATGGAAACAATGTAAGTACAAAGGAGAAGGCACTCTTTATGGAGTTACCTGAAACTCATGGTCTATTAGGATGCTACAACAAATTAACCCCTTCTTTTATGCTCTCTAATTTCCCATTCCCAGATGTTCTTCTCTGCTATGGAATAAAATACAATAACTTAGAATGGAACCCCTTGTCATCCTAGTGGCCCGGTATTTAACATATCCCAATAAACATCTAGGGGTATGTTTTTTACTTCCTAAACCCTCAATTGTGGTATGGTTTTTAAACTTATAGAATATTATTGAAAATGATCACGTGGTTAGCCCCATATGCATGAGTAATGGGGAATGAGGTGGTATCCTCTCGTACCGTGGTGGTCAACATGATAGGTCAACTTGTGGGAGGCATAAATTTTTCTTATGAACTCCAATTGATGCAAAGTCTACATTGTTGGAAAGGTCTTGGAGTGTAGAAAATGTTCAAGGGGGTGTGGATAACTTTCAAACACCAAAAACCCAAAAAATGCCATTTAATTCCTCATATGGCTTTGAAAGGATCCATACCCCAAATTTCCAAACTGTTCCAAACTAGGACTTGCCACTAAAACGACCTTGCAAGATGATTCCTCGAATGTTTTCCACTATGAAATCATAGAGATAGATGAAAAATAATATAATGATATAATCAAGATCACCAAATCATCCCTCGCTCATATTTTTAAAACTTTGTCAATATAGAATATTATAGGGGGTGTCCATTTTTGTGAGTTGATGGCAAGTGACATGTAATTGGTTTTCCCACAAATGACTAACGATACCCTTCAAAAATTTCCTCAAACTTGAGAAAAAGGCTATCTTTTGGCTTGGATATTACGTTGTGTTCTCTTGACAATGTAGGGTGAAAATTAAGGAGATAAAATATTATCCCTAATGTGTGAGGTCAAGAAAGGAATGGATGGCCAAAACACATCACAATAAATTATGAGGCAATGTGAGGAGAGAGAAAATGGGTCTGGAGGTCAAAGAGTACATGAAATCAAACACCAAGGATAAAGACATATATAGACCATCCCCAAGGTAGACATACTTAGTTTTAGGTACCTAACCTCCTTAACCCTTCACATAGATAGAATAATGTAATTTCCATGTAATAAAGGTCAACATTAATCAATAATTTTATTTAGTAAATATCAACAAGTGAATGTAAGAAGACCTAATCAAATCTTTCACTTCTAGAAAGATATTCCTCTCAAATGCTCTTTAGAAGATAGAATTAATGTAAATAAGAGTAGGAGGCATGAGAAAGCTTTTTCTGGAGAATTATCATAATAGATCTCTACTCTATTGTAGGTTTTCCCCTCGAAGAGGCAAGTGAACATTGATTTCTTTGAATAAAAGTATCATTTATGGTATTTCTCTTCTCAATATTTTGTTGTTCCATTGATATATGATGAATATTCATGTTTATGCATATCATATTACATATAGTACCTTACAAGTTGTATCATAGCACTTTCCTTGTCAGGAATTGTGGGTAATTTTTTCTAGGATAGAGACATGTACTTCCAATGTCTTTAAAGCACATATATTTGTTATTCAACGAGTAAAATTATGGTGTGGAATACTAGGCACAAGAAATATAGATGGTTTCACAGGGTTTCCTAGAAACCAACGTTTCTCCCTTATTGGAAACCTTTGTAACCCTTACTGGTACCCCTCAAGTAGTATTGCATCAGAAAAAATTTGTACATGGCCATCCCTCCCATGTACCAGTAGGTATATTGCAAGTCCTCTAGGTCTCCTAAAAAATCCCTAGATCATTCGACCATCCTCCTAACTGTTATAGTGCCACTGAGAACAACACTTGGGAAGATACTCTCTCATACCTAGGTAATCAGGTAGTACGAATAAGGGTATGGTCAAGCCTCTTTAGTTGGTGCCGTGAGATATTGGGTTGAGTACTATTGTTTGGCCCCACACATATATCAGAGAGTTATAGCACAGGTAAAACCCTTATCCATAGGCACCCTATAAACCCTAATTGAGGGGAACACACTAGACAAGGAATAAAAAGGACATTCTGACCATACAACCTTACCTCCTGCATTCTGGTTGCAAATTTACTACACATTTTTTCCTATTAAGAATTTGGGTTTTTGACACTGTATTATTATTCAAACATAAATATAACTTCACATGAATAAAAAAAAAAGTGGGTCCTACCTACATTATTATTTGAGACCTATCCCATTCGATTCCTCTCTTCTCCCTCATCACAATGGTACCTATCATTTTCAATCCATTTTTTTCTCATGGACCCAACCCCTTCCCATCACCCTTATTTGGAACTTATCCCATTGGATTCCTCTCTTCACCCTCATCTCAATGGTACTTATCACTTTCCAACCTTTCTTTTTCTCATGGACCCGACCCCTTCTCGGAACCCTTATTTGGCACTTATCCCATTTGCTTCCTATTGTTTCTTTGATCGTAGTGATATATATCACTTATCTTGACCCCTCAACTCTTATTTCCCCCCATTCACCAAGACAAAACCAATCATAAATTTAATAATGGAATTACTTCCATTCATGCCAAAATGGAACAGATATAGGAACAACTCTCTGGCTAAATAGAAGAACTCCACTATGTTTTCCAACAATTCCTCTCCAAGGGTCTTTGCTCCTCTGGCCCAAACCCCCAAGTCAAAGGTGTTGACTCTTCCAATCCTCTAAAATTTCCTTCCAATCATGACCCCTATTTTCCCAGGGTTGAGGTGAACAAATTTGATGGCTCGGATCCAACAACCTAGGTCACTTAGATGGAACACTATTTTTCCATGCATGGAATTATTTATTACTCTACCAATATTTGTTACATCATTCTCTATTTGGATCTGAAACATTGGAAATGGTGAAAATAGTGTAGAAATGCACACCAAGGGTATGTTTCTTGAACACAAATTGTTGCTGAGTTGTATGAATTCTGACATAGACACCCACCATTTAGGCCATTTGAATAAGTTGAAACAGTCTGGAAAAATGGAATATTTTATCACTACCTTCGAGAACTTGTCTTTCCAAACGGAGGGTATGATCGATGCATTCTTCCAATAATTATTTATCAATGGCCTCAAGGATGAAATCTGATCCAAGGTCCTCATCTAAACATTCCAAGGAGGCACAATAGGTCATATATTCCTAGAATAAAAAACCATATTTTATTCCCCACACTCAACCCCCCAATCCTTCCCCTCCGACCACTCCCCTCAAGGCCCAAAAGTTAACACAGGAAGAAATGGATGAACACCAACTCAAGGGTCGTTGTTATAATTTTGATGAGAAATACTTTCTTGGGAACAAGTGTAAAGAAAAAAAAAAATTATGGCCATTTTAGAGGATGTTTCTGATGAATATGATGAGGTTTCACCTTAGGCAGATTTACCCCAAGAATATGATATCACATTGCCCTCTGATCCTCCCAAATCTAAAACATTGATTTCATTGAATGCTCTTACTAGCTTTTATGCTCCCAAACCCTCAAATTGATTAGTTACATTAAGCACGGGAAATTCATCATCTTAGTTGACAATGGAAGCACTCATAATTTCATTCATCACCACATTGCCAAATAAATAAATTGTTTTATCTGTGTTGTCAACAATTTTCAAATCATGATTTCCAATGGTGGTTCCATGAAATTTAAGGGGCATTGTGAAAATGTGCACATACAAATTGGTCAGTATAACTTGAAACCTAACATGTTTTCTATTGATATGGATGGTTGTGAAATTGTTCTTGGTTTTGAATGGTTATGCACTCTAGGTCACATAACCATGGACTTTAAGGATCTGACTATGGTATTCCAATAGGAATGCCAACAACATAAATTCTAAGGCATTACAGTAGGCTCTCCGGAGATCATCAGTTCCCACCCCATGGAAAAGTTGTTGAAATAATGTAACTACGAAGAGCATTCTTATTATTATTGGATTAAATCCCCATTGTGGATTAATCATGTCGATAATTGTATAAGGACCAAATCCCCTTTTGTGGATTGGTCATCAGACAATTATAAAGGGAAGAATAAGAAGTCGGCCCCAACAGTTATTATGGAAGACCCAGAATTAATTAAAGGTGGGTTTACCCACCCAGAGTAAGAGGTCGAACCTACCAGTGGTGACCTTTCACACGTGATAGTTTTGTATATATAGGAGGCTAGTGCCTCACTTATAACACACAACTCACTTGCCCATTCTCTTATGAGGCAAGCTACAATTACCAGTTGGAGAGAGGGTGAAGAGTGTTGCATATCTTGGGGAGGACTATCTATATTGGTTTGAGCTATTTCTTGAACATTGTATAAGCTATTTATGGTAAGGAATTTTTTGCTGGGTTTTCTTCCCCTAGAGGGTTTCCCAGGATAAATGTTGTGTCTCTTGTGAATGTGTATTTCTCATTGATCTTGTTCTTATGATGATATTATCTATTGAAATGCAAAGAACTATAATAATGGCATAAACATTAACATGGTATCAGAGCCAACCTGAAGAAAGCACAATTTGCAAGAGGAAAAACGTCACTGTTGCAGCACCTGCAAATTAGGGTTTTGAAAAAGTATCTATTTTTAGCTCCCTAAACATCTAGAAAGTTGCGCCCTCCCCCTAGGATCAATTCGACACCTAGACCACACATTTTCAGTGGTTGGATCTCTCAAAAAGTGAAACCCTAGTTTCAAAAAAGTACCAGAAGTACCAGAAAACCAGTACCAGAAGTACCAGAGTACTAGAAGTACCAGAAGCACCAGTCCAGAAATCCGCAAATCAGATTTGACAAGGTAAAAATTGGATTTTCTCAGTTCTAAGGACACCGGGCTACTCGCCTCATACAAGCGCACCTCTTGGTAAGGTCAAAAATTGATTTCGATCATTTTCAATTTTTGGTTATTTTTGTTGTCGCTAGTACAAGATGTCTGCAAGCACAAAGCTTGTTGAGAAACTAGAAGGCATAGACAACTTCTATGCCTAGAAGTATCGGATCGGTCTAATCCTTGCAGGGAATGACCTATCAATATTTATCAAAGAAGAAGTGGAGGAACCTGAAGATGCCATAGAGAAAGAAAAGCATCAGAAGGACTCAATCAGTGCTCAAAGAATCATTGTAGATTCAATCAAAGACCCCCTGATCCCGTATGTATCATCCAAGAAAATTCTGAAGGAGATGTTTGATGCTCTAAGCAAACTATATGAAGGAAAGAACATCAATCGAAAGATGAATCTAAGAAATCAGTTAAAGAATACCAAGATGCAGAAAGGAGAAATGATTCAAGAATATTTCTCCTGAATCTCAGAAATAAAAGAATAGTTGAAAGCGATTGGAGACACCATCGACAAAGATGAATTTGTAATAACTGCCCTAAATGGTCTCGCAAGACCTTTCGATGCTTTCATCCAGTCAGTATGTGGTAGAAAGGAGAAACAACAGTGTCAGAGCCTATGGGAAGAATGCACCCAAGAAGAGACAAGGGTAGCCAACCATGAAGCACTAATAGAAAGGGATGATGATCAAGCCCTAGCTACTCATACAAAAGGAGGAAGGAAGAAACCCTACTTCAAAAGGGAAACTCATAAAGAACCGCAACCATCAAACAAATTCAACAACCAAGAATCTCATTCAAGAAATTTTCAGAAGAAAGGACAATGCCAGGGACGAGATCTCTCATCTATACAATGATATCATTGTGATAAGATGGGACACAAGGAGAATAATTGTCCAGTCAGAAGAGAAGAGTACAAGAGGAAGCACAAAAGGCAACATGCTCACATTGTCGAAGATGAAGAACCACCTATGAAGATGATTAAGGACCATGTCTTGATCTCATCTCTCTTAGTATCTTTATCACCTGGAGAGGACACATGGCTCATTGATAGCGGTGCATCAAAGCATATGACGGGTAAGAAAAATAATCTCTCTTGCATTTCAGAAAAGAAGTTTTCTCAGAAAGTAACTCTTGGAGATGATTATCAATCTCCCATCAAGGGAATAGGAGAATCAAACTACAAGCAAGATTCAGAAAACTCAATAACAATGAAGGATGTACTCTATGTACCAGGCCTAAAGAAGAACTTACTCTCCATATCAGATTTAGACAAGAAAGGTTATAGAGTTGCCTTCATAGATGGATAAGTTCTTACGTGGGCTAAGGGAGAAACCTTAAATTAAGCAATCGTCATCGGAAGTGAAGAAAATGGCTTATATAAGTTGAAGGGTCACCCAGAAACCTCCATGACCCATGCCATCGAAAACTCATGCGGACTTTGGAATAAAAGATTGGCCCACACCAACTACAAGGCACTACCATACATATGCAAAGATGTCACAATTTTACCAGAACTCAAGGTTGATCAGGAAGGCATATGCAATGGATGTGCGCAAGGGAAGAACATCAAGAACCCTTTTCCAAAGAGGGACAACAAAGAAGAAGGAGCATTGGAACTCATCCATTCAGATGTGTGTGGCCCAATGCCATCATCCTCCATTAGCGGGTATGTATACTATGTATCTTTTATTGATGACTATTCTCGTAAGACCTGGATATATTTCTTAAAATCTAAAGATGAAGTATTCAGTAAATTCAAGGAATTCAAAGCCTTGATAGAGAATCTTTCCGAAAGAAAGGTTAATATACTCAGGTCATATAATGGAGGAGAATATACCTCAAAGGAGTTCGTGAACTTCTGCAGAGATGTTGGGATCAAGAGGGGACTCACTACTCCCTATAATCCTCAACAAAACGGTGTAGCTAAAAGGAAGAATAGAACGATTATGGAAGTTGTAAAGACCATGATTCATGATCAAGATCTTCCTATGTGCTTATGGGAAGAAGTAGCAATGGAAGTTGTTTATGTGCAGAATAGATTATCCCATAGTGCACTTGGGTTCAAGACCCCAGAAGAAATGTTCACCGAAAAGAAGCCAAAGGTAAGCCATCTCAAAATATTTGGCTGTCCAGTATTTATCCATATATCGAAAGAGAAAAGAAACAAGTTGGAACCCTCCGGAAAGAAGGGAATATTTGTGGGATACTGTGAGGTATCCAAGGCCTTCAGAATCTACGTACCTGGTCATTTCCATATTGAGATCAACAGGGACGTGACCTTTGATGAAGAAGAAACACTTAAGAAATCGAGAAGATGCCAGCTTGAAGAAGTATATGAAGAGGAACCTGTAAATCCCAAGACTATAGAATCCATGAGAGAAGTTCCCAGAGATGTAGAACCTGTAAGGGAAGTCATAGCTTCCCCCGATGAGGAGACTCCTGAAGATCATGATATAACACAAGTTCAAGAACCTCCTCAAATGACCTTCTCCCATAAAAGAAATCATGCTTGGACAAGAGAGCTTATTCAAGATGGAGAGAAGTATGGTGTTCTAGAAGGAGCCACGAGACAGGTGAAAAGACCAAAGCCATTCTCCAGTTACACGGCTTTGATGTGCAATCTACTTGATGAAGAACCTGCATGATTTGAAGAGACCATCCAAAAGAAGGAATGGGCAGATGCCATGACAGAGGAATACCAATCCATAATAAAGAATGATGTATGGGAAATACTTCCCAGACCAAAAAGTAAGGATGTGGTATCATCAAAATGGCTCTTCAAAATAAAACATGTTGCTGATGGAAGTACTAAGAAATATAAAGCAATATTTTTCACTCCTGGCTTTTCCCAGAAGGAAGGTATCGACTATGAAGATACATTCGCTCCTGTGGCTAAATACACTTCAATCAGAACCATTATAGGTCTTTCTACTAAGATGAAATGGAAGATGCACCATATGGATGTGAAGACAACTTTCCTGAATGGTGTTATCGAAGAGGAAGTGTATATAGAGAAACCCCAAGGATTTGAGGTTGAAGACAGGAAGTCTCATGTCTGTCGATTGAAGAAAGCCTTATACGAATTGAAGCAAGCCCCCAGAGCTTGGTATGGCCATATAGACAGTTTCTTGATGAGCTTGAGCTTTACCAAGAGTAAAGCAAACTCAAATCTCTACTTCAAAATTATGGATAATGAACCAGTAATACTATTACTGTATGTGGATGACTTATTCTTAACTGGAGAAGAAAATCTCATCGTTGAATGTAAACAGAGACTTGTCGTAGAATTTGAAATGAAAGACCTTGGTCTAATGCATTACTTCTTAGGCCTTGAGGTATGGCAGAGTCCAGAAAGAATCTTCCTTAACCAAGGGAAGTACACAGTCAAAATCTTAAAGAGATTCGACATGCTAGAATGCAAGTCCATGAATACTCCCATGGAAGTGAAGCTAAAGTTGTTGGTCGATACTTCGTCAGATTTGATAGATGGCACACTGTACAGACAGATTATTGGATCACTGATGTACCTGACGAACACCAGACTAGACATTTGTTTTGCAGTGAACACCTTGAGTTAGTTTCTGGTAGAGCCCAGACCTGTTCATCTAGTGGCTGCAAAACATGTGATGAGGTACCTTAAAGGTATAATGGATTATGGTCTCATCTATGATGGAGATCATGACTTCACATTGAGTGGATATACTGATGCAGATTAGGCAGGAAGCGTTGCAAACAAAAAAGAACTTTTGGATGTTGTTTAAGTTTGGGATCAACTATGATCTCGTGGTAGAGTAGGAATCAATCCAATATTGCTCTCAGCATAGCGGAAGCAGAGTACATTGCCGCATGTTCTGCTAGCTACGAAGCTATATGGCTTCAAAATTTGCTAACAAACCAATCTGATTTGGAGATGAGAGCAACCATGATTCTATGTGACAATCAAAGCTACATTAAAATGACAGAGAATCCTGAGTTCCACGACAGGTCAAAGCACATAGAGATCCACTATCATTTCATCCGCGACATGGTACAGAGAGGAGCCTTGAAGCTCTAGTACATTAGCACAGATGAACAGGTTGCTGACGTGTTGACTAAGCCTCTATCTCGAGTAAAGTTTGAACACTTTCGAGATAAGCTTGGTATAGTCCGAAAGGACCCTCCCTGAAAGGGGGAGTATATATATTCCTTGCTTCTGACCTCACTGTTAGACGTAAAGCAAGATGAGTCATGCTTCTGACCTCATTGTTAGACGTAAAGAATGACGCTGTGTGATCCTTGCTTCTGACCTCGCTGTTAGACATAAAGCAAGATGAGTCATGCTTTTGACCTCACTGTTAGATGTAAAGCATAATGTCATTGATTCCTTGCTTCTAACCTAGTTGTTAGACGTAAAGAAAGATGATTCCTCGCTTCTGACCTCATTGTTAGATGTAAAGCGAGATGTTGATGTGCTCCTTGCTTCTGACCTCGTTGTTAGACATAAAGAAAGATGAGTCATCTTCTGACCTAATTGTTATATGTAAAGCATGAAGTTGTGATTCTTCGCTTCTGACCTAGTTGTTAGAATTAAAGTGAGATGGTGATATTCCTTTCTTCTGACCTAGTTGTTAGACGTAAAGCAAGATGTGACTGACACTGAGATACCAGTTTAACCATTGTGACATTGAGCCAGTGTAGTACTGTGATGTTCCAGCCTAGTGCTATGATGAGGTATCATTTTTTACTAATACATATTTAATGCACATGATGATAGCATTCTTTTGAGAATGATGATGTTGTCGATGAAGAAAACTTCCAATGAATCGTAAATATGCTAGCCAATGTTTCAAGATGATATTGATGATACTGTCATCTAGATGCCACTGATGATGCAAAACTCTCTCGCCTGATGCTAATGAAGAATACCCTTCTTGTTAAGGGGGAGTGTTGAAATAATGTAACTGCGAAGAGAATTCTTATTATTATTGGATTAAATCCCCATTGTGGATTAATCATGTTGGTAATTGTATAAGGACCAAATCCCCTTTTGCGGATTGGTCATCGGACAATTATAAAGGGAAGAATAAGAAGTTGGCCCCAACAGTTATTATGGAAGACCCATAATTAATTAAAGGTGGGTTTACCCACCCAGAGTGAGAGGTCGGCCCTGCCAGTGGTGACCTTTCACATGTGCCAGTTTTGTATATATAGGAGGCTAGCACCTCACTTCTAACACACAACTCACTTTCTCATTCTCTTATGAGGCAAGTTGCAATTACCAGTTGGAGAGAGGGAGAAGAGTGGTGCATATCTTGGGGAGGACTATATGTATTGGTTTAAGCTATCTCTTGAACATTGTATGAGCTATTTATGATAAGGAAGTTTTTGTTGGGTTTTCTTCCCCTAGAGAGTTTCCCAGGATAAATGTTGTGTCTCTTGTGAATGTGTATTTCTCAGTGATCTTGTTCATATGATGCTCTTATCTATTGAAATGAAAAGAACTATAATAATGGCATAAACATTAACAAAAGTTACTCAAAAAGGGTCATTCTCGCATCATTTCCCAACTATATTTCATTCAAGAATTTGAGAATCCCTCTGTGCATGTTGTCCTTTGACCAAGTTTTGAGGAAACATTGGTCATGTTTGACCACTTTCGAGACTTTGACAGGCTGGTCGAAGATGGAGCGCCTAGGTGGAGTGGAGATCGCGGGATCTCACTCACTTTGTGGGCTTGTGGACCCAGCAAAGGGTTTTAGGGTTTATGTAATGGGTTAACAGATGTTGTCCCATGGGTTTACCCATGATTGTGCCTCTTTGTAAATGTATAAATAAGTAGTTAAGCCATGTAAGAAGTACTACTACATGGTGTAAGTAGTTATGTGCTAAGTAGAATCTTGTTGCAAGAAATGTAAGAGATCGATAAGGATTGATTGGATATGTGCATGATAGGTTAATGTTGGCTTAGTGAAAGAGATTGTAAGTTTCTTTATGTAGACAGATTGTGTAAAGAAGGCTATGTGCTAGTAAGGAGTTGGCTCTGTGCCTTGACCTGATTTTGGGAAAAAGGATCTGGCGGGCTACAAGTAGATCTCATGTCCTCGACGGAGTTGGCTCTATGGATTTGTGCACAGGAGAAGATCAATGTAAGAAGAGTGAAGACTAATAAAGAAGAAGAATAAGTTGGTGGACGTAGCCCCACTCTGGGGTGAACCTATGTCTTGATGCGCTTTGTGTGATGTTGTTTATGTGTTTATCTACTTATTGTTGTTGTTATAATGTATGATAAATGGATCTGATGTTGTTGATTAGTGATTAAATATGAATGAATGTTAGATCTGAGCTAATGCTACATGTTAATTTATTAGAAGTGCTTTATCTTTATTGTTATTGCGATGATCTGTAATAAGGGTTTTATCTGCGATGTGAATGAGATTCAAGAACTAATGCATATTGTTGTTTAAGTGCTTTGTTAAGTATTGTAATCACAAATATTTGTCCCATATTGGTTGTAGACACCTGAGTCTTGCAACCCCCCTTCCTCTACCTCGGGTTAGACTTCATCTGCTTCTCAGGTGTTACTGAAAGGGTTAGTAGTTAGGGTTTTGTTGGTGTGATGTTGAAGCGTTGAACCCTGGGTCTGCCCCTGTGCCAACAAATGGTTCTGTTGTCGAGACCTGAAACTATGATTGTTGGGAACTAAAGAAAACATAAATCTTTGTGCATATATATTTTTTTGTAATGTGCATTATTCTACTTGACTTTCGAAGCTCTGTGATAAGAAAGAAACTAGATCTGAAAGAAAAAGGTAATATTTTAAATCTTTGTGCTCTAGTAAAGGTAAGATAAGTGGAATTTTTTTCTTCGAAAGAAAGAATCTAGGTATATTTGATAGATTTTTTTCTAGCCTAAATGTTAGGGCACAGTTAGAAGAAAGAGTTGATATGAATAAATTAAATAGAAATGGAGAAAGATATGGTATTCCTATGCATAGAAAGGATTTTTGGACTAATAAGTGGATGCAAGAAACTAGAAAGATTTTTTGCAGATTGCAGGTCCAACACTGTGATCCCAGTGCGCAGTATAGGAGAGGTTGGGGATCATGTAAAAGAAAGAGAGGATTGACATTGTGTTATAATTGCATAAGATTGAGACATATTGCTAAGAAATTCCCTGGTATAGTTCCTATTTGTCTTTGTTGTAAATCTATTGGTCATAAGGTTGAGGATTGTCCAAGAGTGATTGCTAAAATTGAAAATATGAACATGAGAGAAAAAAATATATAAAGAAGGTCAAGAAACTAAGGATCTGATAGAGAACCAGAAAGAGAAATAATCAAATAACACTCAAACTATGTTAGTACAGTTAAAAGAAGTAATGGAGAACCACAAGGATGTTAGTTTGTCAGAGATATTGAAAGAAAAATAGCACATAGTCACAAGAATAGAAGACTTTGACATAGACTGTGTATTGGATGAAGAAACACATGTGAACATTATGCCAGAAAGCACTTGGGAGATTTTGGGAAAGCCTACTATGATACCTTCATTGGGAAGGATAGGAAGGATAGGCTTGTTTAAAGGAAAGATGATAAACCTATGTGGAAGAGTTACTAACATACCTATGATTGATCATAAAATATCAACAGAAGAGGACTTCGAAGTTATTAGGTTTGCTGAGAACAATGCCCCTTTTCCACTTTTATTAGGAAAGACTTGGATTGAGAAGGATCAAATCAGAAGGAAAGCAGAGGAGGTAGCTACAAAACAGAAAAAGCAAGAACTAAGGGACTTCATAACCAAAAAAATAGAGCAACTAATAGAAGAACAAGAGGATAACTCTAAGCAACAGAGGACCAAAGAATTAGCTATCAAAGTTGAAAGAACACAGAAAGGATTAAATAACCTGTCGATGCAAGAAAGAAGTATAGCCTCCCCAGAAATAGTAAGATAAGGGACATTAACCGTAGAATCTGTAAGAGTGCATCAGCAGTGAGAATTATTTTCACGAGGAGAGAATAAGAATACAAATGGAAAGAGGAATATAGAAACTGAGATCACAGGAAAGAAAGAAAGAAATCTCAGTAAGAAGAAAGCCAAGTTAGAAAAACTACAAAAATATCCAGAGAAGACTTTGCAGGAAGCAGATCTATAGAACTTGAACATCACCAACATAGCAAAACCACGCAGAATGGGACTTCGCCACGGTGAAGCTATATGACCGTTGGAGGCACCCCCACCATTAGAATAATGCTCCAGAATGGTTGGAAACACAGTTATTGACGGAAAGACCATCGTTGGAAAGTTGGGACCAGTCCATAATAGACGGATTTCTATTGATTCAGGCATTCCTTTGGAGGAATCTGTTACGACACTTGCTTATTTAACCCATCAGACCCTGCACCGGAACCACTTTTTTCCACCTGTGTTTATCCGAGCTAATAGAAAATCCATTTTAACATGTTGTTCTTTCTAGACCTCGCCACCCATTTGAATACCTCGTTTGTTTGTTTTCCTACCCGATTTATTTTGATTACAAGTGTGAATGTCGGGTGAACATAGCGCATTAGAGAAATATGTGGAGGAGATTCTTGTGGAGCTCATGGTTGAGAGATTTATGTCTATAGGAATACATGCATCATCGACTAGAGAATTGAAATCATCCCCCTCGACTGAACGATGTTCTAGATGGACCGCGACTAAGAAGAAAAGAAAGCACCGTGATGATCTATCGAACACGAAGAAGATCCCGTCGGTATTTCATGAATACATACCACCTTTGGCTGGCATGGTTAACCGCAACAATATCCCACGTGAATTTGAGTACATGTTGATCACTGCATACATCCTGAAGGGGATACACGTAGTTGGACCCCAGTTAGGACACATCTCATCTTTAAAAAATAGTGACTTTAACCTCGGAGACAGGAAGAACTGCGTGATGCTCGCACTAAACCGGTATTTGATGAAGATGACTGGGAAGAAACCTTGGATAGTCTCCCATTCATGAATAAAGGAGCTCGCGCAATCAATGATCCTGAACATTATGAAGATCCCTCACTTTGGTCGACACCAGGAGGTTAACGCTTACGTTAAACACCTCCTATCATTTTATCAAGGAGGCTATCTATGGCTCGATAGATGCATCACTGTGGATCTGGCGTTGATCCACCTCATCACAAAAGTAAGCATGCAGGGACCAAACCCTCAGAAGTTCTACCTAGGGAAGACTTCAAATCGCTCCCTTGCACAGTGCATAAAGGAGGATTATGGTGATGTAGAGAAGGTAAAGTGAGGATACAAGGTAGCCTCCATCCAGGATGGAATAGTGTGCCTATCTTGTTATATTATAGCTAGAAATATCGTCAAAAAGAATCATCCGATGCAGGTCACTAGATTCGTAGTAGACCTCGCAGGGAAGTGTGTAGAAGGAATGCAAATGAACTGGGTAAGTTACCTTGTCAACGAGCTGGAGAAGGACTGTCACAAAGAACAGGATCAAGGCTATGAATTCCATTTTAGTTGGTTACTGACACTGATCGCATTTTTCGCTTGGAAGATGCTGGAAGGAGTGACATTTCAAGAATTTGATCCATCAAATCCATTGGCCGCAAGGTTCACTATCTTGTGGTATACAAATCACATGCCGAAGAAGTGGTAGTTGAAAGTTGTCTTCCATGCTTACTACCAGTAGTTGAAGCAGGCTATTGAAGCATTTCCATGAATGACCCCGAACACATTGCATCAGTACAGACTGCTAGAGAAGTTCCATGTAGATTGACACTTTATTTACATAATTGTGTGCAGGGATGAAAGTAAGGAGGAGCTACAGTCATATTATAAGTTGACAAATGAAGACATGGAGGAGATCACCAAAGAATGGCTAGCAGAGTTCATTGTACCGATGGAAGATTCAGAACTCTCTAACCCCAACATCATTGGAAGTCCCTTGGTCACCCTGGTCAAACATGATGGACAAACTAGCACGAAGAAAAAGAAGAAAAAGGAGGAAGTGAAGAACATAGAAACTGATGATGAGGACAACACCTCAAAGTAAAGTAGGCATGACTCACCCGCAGGAGGAGGAGGAGACAAAGTGAATCCATAAGAAGAAGGGTAGGAAGGATATAATAAATACAAAGGTGAAGTTACATCGCTGAAGGATCCCCCTACAAAGGTCAAAACATCAAAGAAAAGGAATGTTTCTCCACAAAAACCCTCAGCAAGAAAGAAGACCCATGCCAATAAGTCTCAATCGAAGAATGTGCTCATAGAGGATGATGTCAGTCTCATCATCATAACCATGGAGTATGATTCAGAGGATATCTTGTAGAGACATGGAGCGAAGCAGGAGATGATGTATGAAATAATAGAAAAGGAGTTGAAGGAGATACAACAAGCCATCCATTCAAGACGCGTAATACCTATTGCACCTTATTCATTGGAAATTGTAGAATTGGGGGATGAGCACACCCAGTTATAAAGATTAGCATATGAAACAAAGGCTCGACTTCATTAATTCCAAGAAGAAAAGGAACAGGCTACAAAGGCCTTGAAGAAAGAAAAGGATGAGGTCCTAGAGAAACTTTGAGTTGCTCAAAAGGAGAAAAATGAAATTCGGGCGAAGTTTAAGCATAACAATGCAAAGATACAGGAAGAAAAAGACCAGCTTCTCATAGAGAAGACTGCAGTCAAAGAGGCAATAACTAAAGAACTTTGCTATGTTTTAGGCTTGGCACAGGAGGAACCAGAGTCAACTGAGATGAAAATAGGGAAGCTCGTCGAAGCCATTTAGTAACTTCAAGCATGGATAATGGATTTGGAGCTCCAAGAAGTGTCAATCACTCCGCAAGAAGTGTGCGAACAAAGGGAGGAAGTTACCAGGAACACAATATAAAGAATCAGGGAACTTGCCTTAGAGTTTAAACAATTAAGTAATCATAGTGTGCAAACCTATGAACGCCTCACAAAATATCTAGAGCTGAGGAAACTGGAAGCACAACTCTAGGAGGCGTAGAAGCAGGCATCCACTATGCAAGCACATATGAAGTTGCTTACTGCAGTTGAGAGGATGAAAATATCATAGGAACAACACGTAGTCTAGTAGCAGAATACTACCATCCAGAGCATAGTCATGGAAGTTACACAGAGATTATAGCCGGTACAGGATGAATCCTGCATGATTTTTGAAGATATTGAAGGACAAGGCTCACAGCTGGATCAAATGGTTATGACAATGGAACAACACCTAGAAGGGTCCATTACAAAGAAATTCATTCAGGAGTTCGCCAAGAAGGAGGCTATGGAGAAGTAGCAATTCAAGGCATCTTGAGTTAAGCTCGAGGCCTTTGAAGCAGTGTTGCCCAAATATGAGTGAATAAGGACGAGTCATAGGTGAGTGTTGGGGGCCTGTTGGCCCTTGACCAATTTTTTAGGAAACATTGGTAATGTTTGACCACTTTTGGGACTTCGATAGGCTGGTTAAAGATGGAGCGCCCAGGCGGAGCGGAGATCGCAGGATCTCACTCACTTTGTGGGCTTGTGGACCCAGCAAAGGGTTTTAGGGTTTATGTAATGGGTTAAAGGATGTCATCCCATGGGTTTACCCATTATTAGGCCTCTTTGTAAATGTATAAATAAGTAGATAAGCGATGTAAGAAGTACTACTATGGGGTGTAAGTATCTATGTGCTAAGTAGAATCTTAGTGAAAGCAATGTAAGAGATTGATAAGGATTGATTGGCTATGTGTATGATAGTTTGTTAATGTTGGCTTAGTGAAAGAGATTGTAAGTTTCTTTGTGCAACGAGACTATGTAAAGAAGGCTCTGTGCTACTAAGGAGTTGTCTCTATGCCTTGACCTGATTTTGGGAAGGAGGATCTAGCGTGTTGCGCACAAATCTCTTGTCCTCGGTGGATTTGGATATGTGGCTTTGTGTGTAGGAGCATATGAATGTAATAAGAATGAATACTAATAAAGAAGAAGAAGAATTTGATGGACATAGCCCCACTCTAGTGTGAACCACGTATATCATATGTCTTGATGTGCTTTGTGCGATGTTGTTTATGTGTTTATCTACTTAGTGTTGTTGTTATAATGTATGATGAATGGATATGATGTTGTTTCTTAGTTCTTAAATATGAATGAATGTTATATTTGAGCTAATTCTATGTTCTAAGTGATTAGAAGTGCTTGATATTTATCGTTACTGTGTTGATCTATAATAAGGGTTTTATCTTCGATGTGAATGAGATTCAACAACTAATGCATATTGTTGTTTAAGTTCTCTGTTAAGTATTGTAATCACAGATTTGTGTCTCAGCTTGGTTGTAGACACCTGATTCCTGCAACCCCCCCTACCTCTACTTCGGGTGAGACTTCATCTACTTCGTAGGTGTTGCTGAAAGGGCCAACAATTAGGGTTTTTTCAGTGTGTTGTTGAAGCATTGAAGTTTGGGTCTTCCCTTATGCCAACAATGCACTTCGACCTTCAATCTATCCTTTCCCAACATAACACTATTTTCCAAACTCCCCGAGGCCTTCCCCGCTCATGCAAAAACCATGACCACTTCATTCCTTTAATTATGGGCATTCTTCCTCCCAATGTGCACCCTTATTTCCATCCCTTTGCTGAAAAAATGAAATTGAGAAAATTGACCTATAATTGCTAGAAGTGGATGTTATACTTCCCAGTACCATCCCCTACTATTCCCATGTTGTCATGTTCCTCAAGGAAGAAGGAACTTGGTGCATGTATCTTGATTTTTGTTCCCTCAACAAACTTCCTATCAAGGAAAATTTTCTCATTCTTATCATAGATGACTTTCTAGATGAATTCAGTGGGCCTCAATAATTTACCAAACTTGAACTCCACTCTAGATACCACCAAATACGTATGAAATAAAAAGACATCCCCAAGACTACATTTCACACTCATGGGTTCCACTATGAGTTATTGGTCATGCCCTTTGGTCTCTATATTTCCCCCTCCAATTTTCAAAGTATCATGAATCATTTCTTGTGTCCTTTCCTCCATCACTTTGTGTTATTATTACTTGATGATATTCTCATCTATAGTAAAACTTGGAAAGCCCATATCACCCATTTGGATCAAGTTCTCCATCTCCTCTCCAAGCACAAATGTTTCCTCAAATAGTATAAATGTCCTTTTTCCGTCTCTAAAGTTGAGTACCAGGGTCATATTGTTGGCAAGGATGGTGTATGGTTGGATCCCAAGAAAATTGAATCTATGTAGAACTAGCCTCACCCTAAAACTCTTAAGATTATGTGTGGTTTTCTAGGTTTAATAAGATATTATCACAAGTTTTTTCAGAATTATGGAAAATCACAGCTCCTCTAACAAATCTCCTTAAAAATAATTATTTCAATTGGACTCCAGTTGTTGACCAATCCTTCCAAGCCTTGATAGAAGCTATGTGAACTACTCTTGTAATGGCCCTACCTTACTTTAACAAGAAATTGTTTATGGAATGTGATGCATTAGGGAAAGGAATCAGGGAATTCCTTATGCAAGATGGATTACCTTTGTCTTTCACCAACAAACAACGTTTGGAGTGACAATTGGGCCACTCGATCTATGAAAAGGAAATGTTGGTTATTTTTCATATAGTGGATCTCTGGTGCCCTTATCTATTAGGATGATTCTTCCAGTTTATAATGGATCATCAAAGCCTCAAGTACTTCCTGGAACAATGGATTTCATCCTCATAGCAACAAAAATGGGTGACCAAGTTCTTTGGATATGATTATGAGATCATTTACAAGAAGGGAAAAGAAAATGTGGTGCATGATGCTCTTTCTAGGAAATATGAGGAAGAAGGGTCCTTCTTTTCACTCTCATTCCTTGTCACAAACTAGCTTCAGGTTGTTTGTCAGGAATGGTTGCAAGACCCCAAAATTTCCATCCTAATCCAACAACTACAAAAGGATTCCTAAGTTTCTCCAAGGTACTCTTGGCACAATGACAAGTTTCTCTATAAAGGTAGACTGTATTTAAGAACATAGTTGGCCCTTAAATACACAATGTTATTTGAGTTTCATGCTTAACCTACCATGTTTCATTCAGGTTTTACCAACACTTATGAATGGGCCAAACATTATTTCTTATGGGAAGGTATGAAGCAAGACATATGCACCTTTTTGGTCGAATGTGATACCTATCAACACAATAAGGGTGAGAATGTCAAACCTCCAGACACACTCCAAATGCTTCCACTTCCACCTACTATTTGGACAGATATTTCTATGGATTTCATTTTTGGCTTACCCAAATTAGGAAATAATTCAGTCATCATGGTGCTAGTCGATCATCTTTCCAAATATGCTCATTTCTATTCTCTTCTACACCCGTTCACAATATCCATAGTGGCACAATTTTTTTTTGATAATATATTCAAACTCCATGGAATGCCTCATTCTATTTTTTCTGACTGAAATCAAACTTTTACTAGCAATTTCTTGCAAGAATTATTTAGGCTCCAGAGCACCCAATTTCATCTTAGAACAACTCATAAACCCCATATTGATGGACAAATGGAAGTGGTTAACAAATGTTTGGAAACATATTTCAGGTGTCTTGCATCTGGTATACAACATCAATAGGTTCATTGGTTACCACTAGCTAAATGGTGGTACAACACCTCTTACCATATTGCCACTTGAATGACTCCCTTTCAAGTAGTGTATAGATAGAATCCACCATCGATTCTTCCATACATGTTGGTTGTCTCAAAGGTTTAGGAGGTTGACCGCACTCTTACAATATACATGATCATTCTCCGTACTCTCAAAGAAAATTCGGTCATGGCTCATAACTGCATGAAGAAATAGACAAATAATAGTTTTTATGAACGTCAATTAGGTGAAGGGGACCATGTGTTTATCTGTCTACAACTGTACAATAAAAATTCACTAAAATACTAACAGTGTCATAAACTTGCCCCAAATTTTTATCGTCCTTATACTATTGTCAAATGCATGGGACTAGTGGCATATCAGTTAGCCATGGCATAATCACTCCAAGATACATCATGTTTTTCATGTCTCAAATCTGAAGAAAGAGATTGGCACCAAGTGCCACACCTAGACCATTCTACTAGAGTTGGATGAAGAAGGTTCCATTCGGTTGCAGCCACAATTCATATTGGACCAACAAAATCATCATCTATGTCATCTCACCATCAAGGAAGTCTTAGTTCAATGGAAGTATTAGCCACCAAAAGATGCCTCCTAGGAGATGACTACCATTCTGTAGAAATTTCCTCATCTTAATCCTTGAGGAAAAGGCTATTTTT